>DF357307.1:0-28099 GCA_000787875.1 Solanum virginianum | reverse complement strand
ATATCATCTCTTTGCTAGCTTCAGTAGCAGCAATATACTCAGCTTCAGTTGTAGATAGTGCAAGCATTTCTTCAACTTTGACTACCATAATATAGCTCCCCCTGAAAAAGTAAACATATATCCAGTAGTGAATTTTCTGTTATCAAGGTCACCAGCCATACCAGCATATGTATAGCCTTTCAAGATTGGACTAGAGCTTCTAAAACACAATCATTCATCTGAGCTTCCTCTCAGATACCTGAGTATCCACTTCACAACTTTCTAATGCTCTTTTCCTGGATTATCAAGAAATCTGCTTACAACACCAACTGCATGAGCAATATCAGGTCTAGTGCATACCATTGCATACATTAGACTTCCAACGACAGAGGAATATGAATTTTTGCCATATTCTCTTTTTCCTCCTTTGTTATTGAGCACATCTTCTTGCTCAACTTCATATGACTAGCAAGAGGTGTGCTAACAGGCTTAGCATTTTTTATATTGAAGCGCTCCAACACACATTCAATGCACTTCTTTTGTGACAAATAATTCTTCCTTTCATCTCTGAGACGAGTGATCCTCATACCCAAAATTTGTTTGGCATGACCCAAGTCTTTCATAGAAAAAGACTTACACAACTCATTCTTCAGCTCGCCAATTTTGGAAGTATCCTTGCCCACAATCAACATATCATCCACATATAGTAATAGAATGATAAAATTATTATCAAAAAACTTTTGTACAAACACACAATGGTCTGAGGAAGTCTTCTTATGGCCTTGCTCCCCCATAACAAATTCAAACTTTTTGTACCACTGTCTAGGAGCTTGCTTTAGGCCATATAGACTCTTTTTGGGTTTGCACAAAAAATTTCTTTACCTTTTAATTTGAAGCCCTCGGGTTGTTCCATATAAATTTTCTCTTCTAAGTCACCGTGAAAAAAAGCTGTTTTCACATCCATCTGCTCAATCTCTAAATTTAGACTAGTAGCCAGGTCAAGAACTGTACGAATTGAGGATATTTTCACGACAGGTGAAAATATTTCGCCAAAGTCAATACCCTTTCTTTGACCGAATTTCTTGACAACCAATATAGCTTTGTATCTGGGCTTCTGGGTGTGTTCTTCAATTTTAACTTTGAACACCCACTTATTCATCAAAGCTGTCATGCCCTTAGGCAATTTTACCAACTCATAAGTATGGTTCTCATGCAAGGATTTCATTTCATCTTGCATGACCTCTATCCATTGACCCTTGTATTCATCTTCCATAGCCTCCTTATAACATTCAGGTTCTCCCCCATCAGTAAGTAGCACATACTCATTTGATGAATAACGAGATGAGGGAACACACTATCTTGTGGACCTCCTGAGAGGAATATTTGGTTCGTCCACAACTTCATGAACTGGAGGATCATTAATAACACCATCATTGTTGTTATCAATATCAACATGTTGATCCTGAACATGATCCTGGGCTTCGTCATGTTCGTCGAGCCCACCAATATCATGCACACTTGCATGAGGTACTTCATCAATATGAACCACACCATCAGAACTGGAGGATTCCGACTTCTCTGCTTTCTCAATGTCTTCAATTGTTTGATTCTCCATGAAGACGATATTGCGGCTTCTCACAAGTTTCTTTTCAACTGGGTCATATAGCCTGTAACAAAATTCATCAAGGCCATATCCAACAAAGATGCACTGTCTTGTCTTGGTATCTAACTTTGACCTCTCATCTTTTGGCACATGTACAAATGCTTTGCAATCAAATACCCTCAAATGGTCATACGAAACCATACCAAATTTTATTTGAAACATCACCTTGCAAAGCCACAGTAGGAGATAGATTAATCACATATGCAAAGATCAATAATGCCTCCCCCCAAAAGGAGTTTGGCAATTTTGCTTCAGAAAGCAAACATCTAACTCTCTCCATCAAGATCCTATTCATCCTCTCTGCCAAACCATTAAGCTGAGGAGTTTTGGGAGGAGTCTTCTGGTGTCTAATACCTTGATGCTTGCAATATTCGTCAAACGGTCCACAATATTCACCACCATTATCAGTACGAATACATTTCAGTATCTTTTTGGTTTCTCTCTCAACTGAAGCTTGAAACTACTTAAAGACACCTAACACTTGGTCTTTAGTATTCAAGACGTAGACCCAAAGTTTTCTTGAGCAATCATCAATGAAAATGACAACAGCTTGAAACTGCTTAAAGACACCTAGCACTTGGTCTTTAGTCTCCAAGATGTAGACCCAAAGTTTTCTCGAGCAATCATCAATTAAAGTGACAAAATAGAGGGCACCACCCAAAGTCTTTGTCTTCATTGGACCACATAAATCAGAGTACACCAATTCAAGCAACCCTGTCTTTCTTGAAGGAGGATTAGACTTGAACGAAGCTCTATTTTGCTTTCCAGCTAGGCAGTGCTAACACTTTTCTAGTTTAGCACATTTACAATCTGACAACAATTTCTTCTTGGTTGAAGGAGGGTTAGACTTGAAGGAAACTCTATTTTGCTTTCCAGCCAGGCAGTGCTCACACTTTTCTAATTTAGCACCTTTGTAATCTGACAACAATATCTTCTTGGCTAGAACATTGAGTCCTTTATCACTGATGTGGCTAAGTCTCTTGTGTCATAATGTTGAAGATTTGTCGTCCTCAACTGAATTCACCATATTGGTACAAGTAGAAGTCGTAGTCCAGTATAGACCACGACGTTTTTCACCATGAACCACAACCAAGGAACCCTTAATGAGTTTCCATTTTCCTCCACTATTTGTACTGATATATTCTTCATCATCTAATAACCCAACAGAAATGAGATGAAGACGAACATCAAGTGTATACTTCACATTGTTCAAAACTAGTTTAGTTCCAATACTAGTTTCTAAACAGATTGTACCAATACCAACCACTTTAGACACAGTCTCATTACCCATACTCAAGGTTCCAAAGTCACCTGGAGTATAAGCAGAGAAAAAATATTTCCTGAATGTCACATGAGATGCGGCACCAGTGTCCACAATTCAGCTTGACTCATCACAAGAAATATTTATCATATTAACATCAAGAACAGTGAGAAGATCTTCGGTGGCAATGGTAGCAAGACAATTTTCATTGCCTTCTTCTTTATTTTCTTCTTTTTCTCTGTTTTTCCTCTTCCGGTGGCAAGGCAATTTTCATTGCCTTCTTCTTTATTTTCTTCTTTTTCTCTGTTCTCCCTTTTCAATTTTCGGCAGAACTTCTTTATGTGCCCTTTCATACCACAATGATAGCACTCAACATTTTTAAGCTTGCCTCTAGATTTGCTCCTACTGTGTTCTCTATTCAGAGAACCATGATTTTTGTTTCTCCCCCTAGAACCTGCCACTAGGACATCTGACGAAAAAGAACCTTGAGATTTTCTTCTCATCTCTTCGTTCAACACACTGCTCTTGGCAAAATCCATAGATATTACACCATCCGGAGCAGAATTTGATAATGACATAAATGTTTCCCAAGAATCTGGTAGGGAACCAAGTAGAAGCAAACCTTGAATTTCTTCATCAAATTTAATGCCCATAACAAACAACTGGTTCATGATTCCTTGAAAATTATTTAGGTGATCTGTCATTGGAGAACCAGCAATATATTTTAAACTCAACATCTGCTTTATCAAGAACATTTTATTGTTCTCAATCTTTCGAGCATACAAAACTTTCAAGATGCTTCCATAGGGTATGAGCATGTGTTTTTCCAGAAATATGGTTCAACACATTATCATCAACCCATTGTCTAATAAATCCACAGTCCTGTTTATGCAACAAATTTCACTCTTCATTTATTTTATTTTTAGGCTTTTTGGTGGCAAAGACTGTTTGATAAAAATTCTTGACGTAAAGTAAATCTTCCATTTTCCCCTTCCAAATGACATAATTAGTGTCATTTAAAGTGACCATTCTACTAGCGTTGACTTCCATTGACCATATGATGTCTTGAGAAAAGTATTAAAAACACTCATAAACTTGCCCTAAATTATTAGTTTCATTCCCAAACTGTTAATAGTATTAAAAACACTTCTTGACTATGTGAACTTAAATACCTTCAGATCTTGTAACAAGAGTGAAATACACCCCTAAATGACTCCTCTATTTTGGTGTATTTGAAATGAGAGCAGAAGCTCTCTATTTATAGGAAAAAAAAATTTTTTCACCTCTTCTCTTGACCAATCAGAGAAGAGGTTGTTTGCAATTTGCAATGCAAATTGCAGCTGCTTCCTTTTTTGACAAATTGCAGCTGCCTCCTTTTTTGACAAATTACAGGCAAATGTTGATGTGGAAGTTCAGACTATGCTGTAACCACAGAGCATACTCAGACAGAACCTCGACTCTGATGCCAGTTTGTTGGGAAAAATATGGATTAACGCAAAGTAAAATATGGCACAAAAATGGCAGAGCTCAAATTCAATTTTAAAATTTCAAATTATTAAAGAGAAGAATAGTAACTATTGTATTTTTCTTAGGCTGCATAAAATAGACACATGTTTGCTGTATCTAGCTGTTGACATATCTTAGATACATGTATATGAAAAAAAAATACATGTATTCAAGTCCTACACATATTATAAGATACATAATATTATCATCTAATATGATTTTAGGTAATTACCTTTTATAATAGTTGAGGTTTTTTGAAAACAGATTCTCTATTTCTATGAAGTAATAATAAAATATGTGTATATTTTATTCTCTTTAAATTTCACTCATAAAATTTTACGGAATATATTATAGTTAGATGACATTTGTGTTGTTTCCCTTAAAAGTTCTAAATGCATCTCTTATCCAATTATGACCCTTGTGAATGAAATCCACAAATTGTCTCTCTTTTCAATTGGAAAGAATATTAAGTGGGCCAAACAAAAAGACAAGAAACATAAGTAGCAGCGTGATGAACGCTGGGACTCATTTTAGTCATCAAAGACTGCTTCTCCTAGACTTAGTCAACTCTATCTCAATAAAAACAAACATAGTACATAAATATCTTTTGACTTGATGATACATATCTCATTATATATAAGTACACACTTAAATTATTATAAAATTAAAAAAGTAGATATATAAGTCCTACGTGACAAATTACATGAGATGCTCGTCTATTATATAAAAAAATGGCAAAGCCGCTGCACTAAAGCTCTGGTTATACACAGCGTCCGAGGAAGGACCCGACCACAACGTTCTATTGTACAGAGCCTTACCTTGCATTATTGCCCAAAGCTATTTCCCAAGCTTAAAAACGTGATCCCTAACCACATGAAAACAACTTCACCAGTTACTCCAAGACTCCCCACGTAACAAATCATGATATTTGGCATGAAAAATATTGGACAAAGTTTAATTTCAAGCCATATTCCTACACAAGTACTTTCAGAAATATATAGTTCCCTGTTGAGGAGGTAATATTATAGCTAAAATTCCACAAAATTGATATGGTCCCCAATTACTCTGCTGTCATAGCTCCACGAGCCTCAATTCTAGTAAAGCTAGACAAGAAGACTTTATTATCTCTAAGTAATGCATCTAGAATTTAGACAAATCAAATTATATTAAATTTTATCTATATCACATAGATTTATTTTTCGTACATATACATATAGGTTCAATTGAAATAGTGGTGGAGCTAACATTTTTGCCAAGGGTGTTCATACTTTTAGAATATGAATCGGTAATTTTTGTATCAACGGTGTTCAACAATTGATACACGTCAAAATATCTATATTTAAATTATATATTCGAAAAAGTTTTTCGAAGAATGGTGTTCATCTGACCACCTTTAAATGAATGTAGCTATGCCCTAATCTGAAATATTAGGTATCTTTTGCATATAAATCTTTGAATGCACTATGCATTCCTTTTAGCTTTAATCCCTTCTTAACGTTGTTGTGGCTGATAATATACCTTGTCTTTGAGAGTGTGGATGTAGTTAATTAAGGATTTACAGGTTTACTCGAGCATTCAAATTCTATATACTTTCAAAAACCTATGGAACAAGTACAATGAGTAGATTATGGTGAAAATTTAAACTCGAATCGATTATATTTAAATTCTAAATTTGACCATATGATGTCTTGAGAAAAGTATTAAAAACACTCATAAACTTGCCCTAAATTATTAGTTTCATTCCCAAACTGTTAATAGTATTAAAAACACTTCTTGACTATGTGAACTTAAATACCTTCAGATCTTGTAACAAGAGTGAAATACACCCCTAAATTCTTGCTAAGTTAACGCTCGTGATAGATCAATAATGTATTTTAGTCCAATTAATCAAATAGATAGTGTTTTAAAGATCATTAATAATTCGAATATAAAATTAATAACTTGTGTTGAGTTCAGAGTATAAACGTGCCTTATATGCAAAATCTATTTTCAATTCTCAAAGGACCCCACAAAATCCTAGGTTCCCCGATTTGGAAGATTTTATATATTCCCTTGGAAGACTTTATTCAACAACTTCACCACTGAACTATTAGTGGCTATTAATATTCTCTTTAAAAAATAGAGCTTGAAAGTGTTTAATCCAAAAGAGGGCTAAGTTGAATTATTTGGCTATAGTCTATATCATCTAAATAAAATTTTAATAAGGCACTATGCTTATAATGAAGAAGTATTAAAATCTTGCTTTTTTTTAATAAGAAAACATAACTACTATATCACTTCTCTTTGTTGATCATTTTTGCCCTTATCATTACTTCATTAAACTAATGTCAAATACATATTTTTCATGTTTGTTGACCAGAAAGTTTGGTTAAATTTTCCTATAATATACAAGGACCGAGTTAGGACACAAGGGTTCATTTTGAACTCGCTTTATTGGAAAATTACGCAATATATTTTAGACCAAATATATAAACATGCCTTTTAACTTAACTTTAGCTCATATCTTTGCCCTCCAACTTTAGATGTATACAAGTAGATACTTAAACTTGTATTAAATTAAACAAGTAGACAAACACGTTCTAAGTGGCATAATACACATAAGGACGCATATTGGATAAGTAGGATGTCACATAGGATACTTATGTCTACTTGTTCAACTTTATATAAGTTTGTTGTGCACACCAAATTTGGAAGGCGTAGATGTAAGTTAAAGTCAAGTTAAATGACACAATTATCTATTATGCCTTTATTTTATTGATATATGTGATAGATGTTGAATCTCGTTGACCTCTTGAGTGTTTACTTCCTTATATTTTGTTTCCTTTTAGTGAAGATTCTGATTCTGTTGTTTAGATACATACAAAAAGAAAAAAAAGAACTTTTGAACAACCACACGTGTTCATAGTTAAATCAATGCTTATCCAATACTGATCAACTGAAGAAAATTTCAGATTATACAATTGAGTCTTTATAGATTAGAACTGATACAGATAAGTAAGACAAAAGAAAAGGGCAAGCCCGGTGTACTAAAGCTCTTGCTATGCGCAATGTCCGGAGAAGAGAAAAGGAAAAAACAATGTACATTAGAGTTCATCAGGAAATGTTACTGGAAAAATAAAGAGGAGTTTGCAATGCTAGGTACATTCACCACTGTATAGAAGTGGAAGTGGTGAAGTAGAAAAAGAAACATAAGTAGTACTACTTTCATCTACATTAGACAAACATGTAAATGAACTTGACTAGATCATAATATTAGTTGATCCTAAAGAATTCCAACGTTCACTTTCGTCGAATCCAAATCCTTCAAGATCATCAGAACCTTGAGCTGTTGGAGCCTCAGGTATCCCAATTTCACCTTCCAAGTATCTTATCACTTGCCTAATGCTTGGTCGCGCCAATGGCTTGTTATTTGAGCACATTAGTCCTAATTTTAGCACCATCAAAACCTCACTCTCATGGAATTCGCCTTTCAATCTATAGTCCACAATGTCAAGAATTTTCCCTTCTTGCCATTTATCCCACACCAAATCCACGAGAATAAACTCCTCGTGTCCTGCTCTGTGTTCAATTGGCCTACGTCCACAAACCACCTCGAGTAAAAAAGCACCAAAGGAAAACACATCAGTCTTTGTAGTGGCGTGTCCTGTTCTTGGTAATTCTGGTGCAAGGTACCCCAATGTACCTACCACTTTAGTCGTGGACGGATTTGAACCATGCTCATACAATCTTGCAAGTCCAAAATCCCCAAGCTTACCATTTAATTCACCATCTAGTAACACATTACTAGCCTTAATGTCTCGATGTACCACGACTTGTTCATAGCCTTCATGTAAGTAAAGTAAACCAGAAGCAACCCCTTTGATAATCTTGAACCTTTGTTCCCATGTCAATATCATTTTTGGCTGATCGAACAAGAATTTATCCAAACTTCCATTCGGCATAAATTCATACACAAGCAACAAATCACCATGACGTCTACACCATCCCAACAATTGAACCAAATTCCTATGACGAAGTCTTCCAATACTAGCAATCTCAGACACAAATTCCCTCAACCCCTGCTTAGATTCATGAGAAATTCGTTTCACAGCGATTTGTGCACTTGAACTTCGCAAAACGCCCTTGTAAACTTTTCCAAATCCACCACGCCCGAGTAGTTCACTCTCCTTAAAACCTCTAGTACCTTTCTTGAGTTCTTGATAAGAATATCTATGAGGACCAATCTCAAGTTCCCAAGGCTCAATCAAATCACCATTCTTGAATCTCCAGATCAAATAAGAAGCAATCAAGATTGAACATAATGCGACCACAAATACTACAGCCGAGATGATTATAGTTAGGCTTGTGTGCTTCTTCTTAGGTCCAGGAAGTGATGGCAAAGAATTCAAGTCAAGTAACTTTGCTTCTCCATTTAACTTAAAGCTCCAGCCCAAAATGTAATGTGAACTAGCAAGCAAACCAGTAGAAGCAGAGAAACCAACATACATAATTTCTTTAAAAATTGGAGAAACATCTAAATGATAGGATAAAAGAGGAATCTTGGGTTTTAAAGAAGTTGGTGAAAGAGTAACATTAACTAATTTTGTGACAGAATTATATTCTAACCAAACAAGAATAACTTTCCCACTTTTGAGATTCAATTCTTGTTTCACTTTCTGATCATCATCAAAATATCCAGCTGCAGACGACGTATTTGACTCTAAGCTGTTAATATTAATACCAACATGGTTATCATCAATGTCCCCAAACTCGAAATCTCTTACTGTGTCGAATTCAACAGCAAAAATATGGTTAGAGAAGTTACCAATGTTACTAGAGTTGAGCAGGCCTAAGTACTGGCTGGGAAGAGCTGTACTAAAGTCTTTTGAAGGAGAAATTGTGAACGCTAGGCCATGGCCCCCGAGTTTTGGATACTCGGGGACTATGGCCAACGCGAAACACGTAGAGAAAGAGAAGGAAGTGGAATTATTCTTGAAGTGGAAAGGTGAAGAATAAAAAGCATGTCCAATTAGTCTACTTGTGTCATTGGTTAATTGAATAAAGCCATTTTGGCTTATTTTTGCCACACCACTCAAAGTTATGTTGTTGTTTGGTTCATTGAATCTTGTATAAATGAATTCATCAACTTCAGATGAAGCAAGAATTGAAAAGGAAATGATAGAGCAGAGGAATGAGAGAAAATTTGGCATTTTAAGAGTGATTTTACAAGGGTTTTTTTTTTCCGATCAGATTTTCAAGATTTTGTATTGAGAGGAAAATTTTCATTTAAAAAAAAAATAAAATGGGCATATGGAGTTGAGAGGAAAGTCAGAGTAAAAAAGGTGACATTTATATTTCTCACAGAAGCATTGTGTTATTTTTATTTATAGAAAGTGCAGTAGTAGTTTGTTATGGCATCTGATGCATTGAACCACTAGACATAGTTCATTATTACTTTGGTTGACCGAAAGAAAAGAAACTATTCCTGGGGATTGTTTGATTGGTAGGATAAAAAATAATAATTTTGAAATAAAAATATGAAATTATTTTATTCGGGTGGAATAAAGAATAACAATTATAGAATTAAACATGGGATAAATTTAGGAATAATTATAGTAGATGATTAGGTAACTAAACAATATATTAATAGAACCATGGAGCATAGACAACTCATAATGTCGTTAGTGACCATGAGAAAAGTCCATTTTACGGTACGTGAAAAGTCTTTCGTAGAAATATATCCTTCTCTTTTTCTTGGTCTTTAAAGTTGGAATATAATGATAGAACCATGGAGCATAGACAACTCATAATATCGTTAGTGACCACGAGAATAGTTCATTTTACGGTCTATGGAAAGTCTTTCGTAAAAATCCTTCTCTTTTTATTAGTCTTTGAAATTGGACCTACGACCCATGATTACGGCCAGTAAAATGTTTTATGGACCATAAAAAAGTCATGCGACCCTTGAAATTTCAACTTTTAATACCATATTACACGATCAATATCTACGACTCATGGTTCATTACATGGGCAATAGAGCCCTCTTGTAAAACTCCTTTTCACTCAAAATATTTAAGTGTTGGTGGTGTTCTACAAACTCTTTATATGGTCAATAGAAACAACCACGACATGCAAACTTTGTCCATCCTATCGGACCCTAAAAATCAAGTCTTTGAATCTCAATCCACAGGGATCTGCCATGAACCATAAAAACTTCTACGAGCTGTTAAAGCCCTTCATCACACTTGATCCTTTCTGAAATTATTTTATTCTCTATTTAGTGGGTGGAATAAAGAATAACAATTATGGGATTAAACACAAGATTATTTTAGAAACAATTATAGTAGATGATCACAAGTAATAATCAATAAAAAGTCATTCATTATATAATTATGTATAGTTCGTGTATATTTCATGTATAATTAATCTATATTCAGTTTTTGAATGTATCATAATGTATATTCAGAAGTATTTAGTTTATGTACAAGTAATCTATATTCTATGGTCAATATATACTTTCTAGGACTTTTGACAAGTTATAGTGTATAGTCACTATATTTCCTATGATTTTCAACTACTTCTCATGTAAATAAACCAAAACTATATTTGTTGTAAATCAATTAATTAATTATATATATTTGAAATTAGCTCATTATTTTATGGTGTATTTTGTTGATAGGATAAAGAATTACAATCTTGTAGGATATATTAGAATGATGGAATTAGCTATCCTATATAGAAAGTGGCAATGGTTAATTTATAGGCAGCCGTAAAACTAGGTATGTATAATATTATATTACTATATTGATACAATCAAAACCTAAATGATGTACTTGAATGATTATTGAATTATTAATTTGAAAATCAACGTTTGATCATGAAAATTTCAAATACAATTTCAAGTATATTTTAAATTTGAAAAAATATCCAATGCCATGTTTTCACTATATTTTTCTTTTTCATTTTGGAATGTACTAGTTATAAGGTTCTACTTATTTTTATAAAAATGACACCATTTAAATTATATTTTATGTTTAATTAACAATAATAATATATTGAATGAAATTTCAGATGAGAATTGGGGAGGAATAGTGTACGCAGACCTACCAATACCTTATTGTAATACCTCATAAGTTGAGAAGTCGAAAAAAGAGGTTTGAAGGAGATTTTCCGAAAATAAATTCAGTTTCAGCCACCAAGTGCCCTTCACGAAAGCCCCATACCGAGCCGTTTGAAGGACCAGGGGCTGTTTAGGGAACACATGATCCAGCCCTGGAAATTTTGGAGGCATATGACAAGGTACTTCGACATATTTGACATAACTTTAATTTAGGATTACAAATTTGAAAAGTCATATTTATTTTTTTAAACTTCGTGTCAAGTTAAACCAGGTCATTCTTTTTGAAACAGAGAGAATAACATATAGTAGTTTATTGTATTTTTTCTTTTTTTTAATTATAGCTATGTCATATAAATACATAGCACATATTTGCCTTGTTCTATAGTTTTTCCAATTTTTCATCTATAGAATATTCTATTGTTCTGAAACATTTTTTGTAAGATAAGGTTCAGTTTTGCCTTCACAAGAATAGACATCATAGAGAGGCATTTATTTGTCCCAACTTCTAATCATGTTATCAATAGCGTGGAATCTTAGTAGTTCAATTAGTCAGTTATCTGAAATTATACTTTTAGTAATGGCTCGATTTCCCCAACTCCCAATGAATTTTTATTTTTTATTTTGGTTAATACGAGAATTGTTTTTTTTTTCCTTTGTAAGGTGATTGGCGAAGCAGGGCCTGGTATTTTAATTTGCTGAAACACGTCATTAAACTTGATATAAACCTTAGATATTGTTTCTAATTATATTTGTACTACTCATTAAGGTAAATCCCACTAAAGAAATCACTCAAACGTTGTTTGCTCTTGTATTGAACAGAACTTAGCAATATTTCATGGATTACACAATTTATATCCTATTTCTACTGTCACAAAAGTTCCTCCTAAAACTTTGAAGAGACAGGTTCCTTCATCACTTGTAAAATCTCGTCGTTAAAGCATCTGAAACAAAGATTAAACCACTTGTTCATGTTTTAGCAAACATTAGAAGTTCCCCGTCTTGATGGCATCTGCATTTGCATCTCCAAGTGCTGCCTCTTTGAGGTACTTGTCAGCCAATTGAACTCTCTTCACATTCTCTTGCTCTTGGACAAGCAAGTTTCCGTACTCGAGGAGCTTCTGAATTGTCATCTTTGGTTGCTCAAATGTTGGAGGTCCTTCCCTCGAGTTCAATAGTCTTTCCCCAACATTTTCAAGTCCAGTCTTTTGAATCCACTTCCTCACTTCATCGTCATATACTCTTGACCTCAGAGCACCAAAGAAGTCTGTTTTAACAACAAATATGCTCACAAGTTATATATCCTCATTTGGAAGTACATGTTATATATCACAAATTTTGAGTGTTCTTACCGATAGATTGTCCAGGGAAGGCGTCAACTAGGGGAAGGAAAAGACTTTATATAGCAGGAGTTTTTTGGCTTATCTGGGAATGTTACTTTTGGATTGCAAATTAATAATGACCACACAATGGTGGATTGTTGAAAATTCCCTTGCATACACCAATTCTGTCCTCCCTGGTTGGTGCCCAGTAGAACTTTTCCATACGACCATCACGGATGAGAGGGGCGTACAATGTGGAGAAGTCGTTACCAGTGACAATAATAGGAACTCTGGCGTTCTCTTGCTTGTTGTACATACCAGGGAGCTGGACATTCGTCGGGTTATCTGCAATGTTCATGAGGGTAGCATTCACCATCTGGTTGTTAACTGTGTATTGGGTTGTTCCACCCATTCTACCAGCTCCTGCATCGAGATCATTGATGAAGAGGACGCACATGTTTCCTTTCCTGATGATTTCTGCTGCTTCGCGGTACCTTTGCCTAATCAATTTTGCTGGCTCCCCTGCATTTCCACTTTCCAATTCTCCAGCACTCATCATGATGGGGCTGCAAATAATCAATAGTTGAGTAACTTCGTTCTGAAAATCTCTTAATGTTGATCAAGTCATTAATACTCACTTGATTCCCATTTTTCGGAAGACAAGCTCACACTGAAAGGACTTCCCTTGACCTTTGCCTCCCCAGATACCCAAAATTAGTGGTACCTGTAGTAAAATTTTGTCAATTTTAGTACCATTCAACTTATGCCCCGAGAAAATTTCTAAGTCAAATTTAATAAGAGACCTTAATATTGGGCAATGTCAAGAAGTTCTTTGTGATGTGGACGACTAGCTTGTCCATGAAAGCAGGAGATATATAGAGTCCATCCATTGTGTTGTCCAGGTTGTATCTGGAAAGAATAATCACACGATTCATATTTATGGATTGATCATACTTACATATACCTCAATTTCCAAAAATTAGTCTGAGCGACTTACTGACGAAGTCCCTCGCTGATGTATTCGTATGATGACATGACAGGATGGTGAGTACCAGTACCCACAGGAGCTTGGAAAAGAGGATCTACCATACCCTTTCCCCTGGTGATATCTTGTTGATCATCAGACGCGTCTGTCACAAGGCCCTTCCATCTGTCCTGATCGGTCTGTTTCTTCTCGTCTATTTCTGGTTGTTGGGCAACAATCCTGAAGTTCCTGTTCAATGCCTTGGGGCTGGAAGCGCCCTTCGCGTTCACCTTCTTCAACGTTCTGCCAGCAAAGGTGGTGCTTGGAATTGAAGTTCCAGTAACTGAGTTGTTCAAGCTCAACTGCATCAATGATGTTTTCTTAGTAAGAGGCATTTATACATAAGAACTTAAATTTCTTGAACAAAATACATAGTACTAGTTGGTTTGATAGAAATTATCAGACAAGTATTTGTATCATTCTTAAACATGAACATTCCCAAAATAAATCCAATAAGTTTCTTGGTAGTTATCTATTCAATTCAACGTTCCTACCAAAGAAATGACAAATACTATCCAATTTCTAGTCTTTAACTAAGACAAACTAACAATAAACTAGTTTGTGATGATTTTTTAATCTTTTTTGGTAAGTAATCTAGTATCCTTATGCGCCAGAGAGTCAAATAGGTCGGGAAGAAAGAGTCTGAGGTCGGATCAGACGACATAGATCTTGGTTGGTTCCACCATCACTAGAGATTGGACATGAAAATAATCAATTTTGTTTTAAGAAAAGGAAAATCTTATTTCCCGAATCATTGTGCATTTCAATTTGAATTAGAAATTCTGTGTCCTTTAATCATTCAACCATGGATGCTTAGGGGGGATCTTGTACGACGTACATGGTGAATAACTAAATTTCAATTGACTTGGATGATCTATCCATGACAGGGAGAAGCTTCGTTGAAACTCAGAGGAGGTCTGAACCGGCTAATGTTGAAGTGACACTCTTTCCATCGTAGTCCATTCCAAAAAAATTGGCATCTTTCGATATGTTTATTAACAATTTAACTTCAAACTTATCAATTTACCCCTAATACAACAATTCATTACCATTGAGATTTCTATAGTTTAATTTAGATGACAGATTCCAAAATTCTCGAACCTTTGCCACTCAAACTAGGCCTCAAGGACAATATACTACTATTTTCTCTAAATTTCTTTTATGCCATCCCATTTGACAGTATATGACCAACATTAATGTACCTAAGATACAAGTGTTACGTTTGTTTCTACTAGAAAATTGACTGCACAAGAGGAATAATGGTCCAACCTTACTAAACAAACAAGAATCATTATTGTTTCCTAGCTAAAACAAAGGTAAAGATATACTATTAGATTTTTCCATTGACAAACAAGTATACATGTGTTGAATTATATTATAAAAACATAGAAAAATATTGTACCTGTACTTTGTTGGCAGTTGCAACAACAGCACTAGCCATTTTTTAAAAATTTTTGAAAGCCAAGCAATTGATTGATCACAAAGATCTTAATTAATTTATTTTTTTGGTGTGGTAAATAGTTGATTGTTGAGTATAGTAGGGGAAGGAAAAGAATTTATATAGCAGGAGTTTTTTGGATTATATGGGAATGTTACTTTTGGATTGCAAATTAATAATGACCACACAATGGTGGATTGTCTATATTACGTGGACATTTTGATGAGGATTTTAATTTCTGACATGGACATTGTTTTTGACTTTTTTGAATGCCCTAGAAACTAGATAAAAAAACAAAATGGAGTCTTCTAGGAACTAAATGGCTTTGTTGTTGTTTTCTTATATTTCCGTTTGTAGAATATAAGAAAATTTGAGTCAATTATTGTACAACTTTCCCCCCTCCACCAAAATCTTGAAGAAAAAAATAATTGAATTGCATTTTTCAGCAAAAATATTGGAAGTAATACACTACTCTAGAACTAGATAATGTTTAGAAGACCAATGTTTTGAAGAAATTTTATTGGATTAAAATCCTCTTCATATTTTAATCAACTAGTTTGCGGACACGTGTATCTCATGCTAATTGGCATAAGTATTTTATGATGTTTAAATTTAGAGGAGCAAAAATGCATGTTCAAACTCAACAATATTGAGTGTCTATCTGATATTTACATTGTTATTGCAAAGCACCTTCTTATAGAAACTAGATTCTGATCTTTTCTACAGAGGCATGTATATCAAAATGTTATTGGTTATACATGAATTCGATCATGTATTTCTCAAGACATCAAGTAGATAATTGTTAATTTCATGGGTGTGCACACCTATAAACAAAATATTTCCTTCATCTCATTTATGTTCCACTTATTGCTTATCAAGACTTAAATTCTGTTAGCTTTAATTAATGTTTAAAAATATATTTTTTATCATATTGATGTATAAAAAATAATTATAATTTGCAATAGTACTTTATTCGGGCTTTGTCTTAATTTGTATTCATATCATTGCACTTGGGTAATAAGCAAAATATGATAAGAGTACAAGTCATAGCTCACGCGAGAAATTTCAAGAAGCTCCTATTTAAAATCTGAACACCAAAATCTTGCCATCCACTTGGCTGCTTTCTAACCAATAAAAAAACAAGATGTCCCATCGAAATTTTTTTAGGTTCTAGTTATGTGCGCTAACTCAGTTTGGAAATTACCTTTCATATTATTTTTTCTTAATAAGATACATGTATATGTCGCACTAAGATAAATGAATCATCTTAGATATACGCAAATTAAATTAGATATAATTTATTTAGGACTTACCTTATTTGAGCATGATTAGCATGTATTTGGGTGTTAACCTGCATGCATCTATTCTACCAAGGGATCAGGTCACTCAATACAGAAAGTAAAGAAAGACAGAAAGTAAAATAATGGTCAATTTAGAGAATTTTAGCTCAAATTTTATTAATTTTAAGGAGCAAAATGATGGTAATCCCTTATAATCTTGAGGATTAATCCACTAATCCCTTACAAGCAAATGAAATAACTATCTTCATCAAATTAAAATCTCAGCAATGCAACTAACTTTTATCTATCCCAAGTTAAAAACACAAGCAAGACACTCCTAGAGAAACTTCAAAACAAAACCCTAGAATCCTTTATGGAATAGGATCTAGTTCACATTTAGAACAGGGAAATAAGACTAAAGAAAGCTTGAGATAAAGTAATGGAAGCCTTTGACGCCATAGCCATATTTCTTCAGTAGTGTATTTCCAGAATGATGAAGATGAACTTTTCAGTTATGTATATATATTTGGAGTGATGACCTTTTCTCATGTTGATTCACAATATATTTCACCACCAGTGATTTTGGAGTAACAACTTTTTTGAGACCATGCACTAAAACGCACCATTTCAATATCTTTGGCCACCTACCACACTATTAATACTTGAGCACCTTCTGAAATTAGTTATTTGCAAACATGATCACTATCAAATAGATTTTGCAAGATATTGTGTTCACTCTAAAATGCAATTAGGTCTCATCCAAGAGTTTGTTAATGCATCAAAACTAATTCATTCTAACACTGGGATATATTGACTCTCTCGCCAGTACCTCTCCCTCTCTTGCCCACCTCTTTTCCTATGTATCTGGTATCGACAATACATATATATTTAGCTAGCATCAAATATAAATGTTGATTCTCTCGCTCATCTCTTTCCTTATGTATTTTTGTATTTTAAAATATATCAGATATCAATAATATATGTATCTAATATTAAAAAATGCACTAATATATTTATTAGCGTATTCGCGCATAGGAAAAGAGAGAGAGAAGAAAGAAGAAAGAGCAAGGGGGAGAGAAGAAAGAGCTGGCCAGGGCAGGTAGGGGAGAATGTATCTAAGAATTATCTAGGATGTATCTGTCTCTCTCCACTCACCTCTCTCGTTATGTATTTATTGTATCTGATAGCAAAAATATATATATTTAGATATATCTAACTTGAAATATGATATTAAATAATTAATTAGTAAAATAATATATAATTATTTTAAATTATAGAGTGAATTGGTATATATACTAGGAATATTAATGTTATTGGGAAGTTTCTCCATTAATTTTTTTTTTATATAAGAGTATATCAAATGTGTTTGGAAAGATCAAAAGTCATTTTTCTGTACAATTATATTAACTCATTTCATATATGCATCAACACATAGATATTAATACTATATGTTTTCCTAAAAGTATTTTCTACACTGTATATATTCCTTACTATTGGGCTTATAAGTGGACTCCTTGTGAACAACGTACGCAACATGGCAAGTTGGCAACTGAACATTTTGCGGAATGGGCTTTAATGTGACCAAGAAGGCTTAAAATGGGCCTCTACTTTCAATAGGACTTTTAACATATTTAATCACTCTGCCCAAAATTACAGTACTAATATTGGATAAAATATAGGGAAACTACACAAAATAGACCTCATGTGAAATTATTTACTAAAAATTATATAAATACATAACTTATGTTCACGTAATTTTATGTAATCCTTATTCTTTTAAAAAATTACAAAATCCCTTAAATGATACTATACTATAATACTTATTAATACAAATTACAATTCCTGCTTCTCCACGTATCATAATTAAAATCCATTAATACTCCTATATTTTCGACATGTATCACTGGTTTCATTTTTTGTATTAAAAAAATTGGTAATTTTGGAAAGAGTTGATATTAGTTTAATTAGCTTTAAAAAGTACGGGATTTGTTGTAAAATGCTCAATTATTTATCTTTTATGGACTCAACCTAAATTATTTACCTTAATGGATCTATGACCCAAACAATTTGCCTTCTTATCCTACTTACCCCTTTTTATTTCGCCTATGACATCATGCTGATGTCAACACGACCTCATCATGTGATTACTATAAAATAATCCTCTATGATACTCCGATGATATATATATCTCATATCGATATCGTATAGAATGAGCTCAATTCTTTGTGATACCTTGGTGGTATATTAATATTCTATTGGTATCAGATACGATTACGTGCTTTTCTAAGAAATAAATAAGAAAGAATTAAAAATATTATTAAACTTTAAATTAGTAGAAAATATATTCGTTCTGACAGTCCATTAGTATATTGATACCATATCGGCATCATATAGGACTGAAGTTTAATTATCTGTGATATTCCATTGATATATAATGATGCCCTATCGATATTATATAGTTTTGAGCTCTTCTTTTAAGAAGTAGAATGATTAAAAGAAAATTATTAAAGTCACAAAATTATTCATTTAACTCTAAATTAATAGAAATATATTCATGTGATACTTCGTCGATATATTGATACCCTATCGGTATCATATAATTTTGAGCTTCTTTTTTAATAAATAAAATAATTAAGAGAAAATTATTAAATTAGTTAATATATATTCTTTTTTCATATTTTGTCAGCATATTGATACCTTGTCGTTATCATATTGAGTTGAGCTTAATCCTCTGAATGCCCCGTCAGTATATATATATATATCTTATTGGTATATTATACAAAGTGTGCGCTAACGTCAGTATAATGTCAACACATAATATGAATGTAATAATTTGTTTCAAAAGGGTATAATCTTAGTTTTTCCTTTAACATATTTAATCACTCGGCCAAAAATTATGGTCGCTGTCTGAATATATAAAAATATACTCTAATTATGTATAAATATGAATATGACATGTATGTATAAGAAAAATATGTATTTTTCCATAATTATTTAATGGACGATTATACGATATAAAAAATCTCATTTTAATATGCTCTACCGACCGCCGGTCATCGTAGAAACAATTACATGCAAACATCATATTTTTAATTCTGACAATCTGTAGTTGACGAAAAATGAAGAAACAAAAGAACAAAAAATTGTAGACCTTAACTAAATGCCACATGCTTCATCCTTGATTCCCGTGCCGAAGAATTTTAAAACTAATTTATTTTTATAAATTTCGTAAAGTCAAATTATTAGGTGAAAATGTGAATTTAAAGATGATCTTAAGAGTTTGTGAAGATTTTTTTTTTAAGAAAAAAAATTAAGAAAAGAAATTAATCAATTGTATCTTGATTTTGTCGACATGTAATTTGAAATAAATATTTATAATAACGTGAACAATTAATATAAAATGGAGAAATTTTTTAAAAATCTTAAATTTTCAACGAAGTGATGAAAGATATTATTAAGATTTACGATTTAAATATACATTATGCCTAAAAGTCTCTCACATTATAGGTGTCTATTGAATTTTAATTGCAGTGTAATTATTATCCCAGCTAAAATGTGGAAGCGTAAAATGACGGTAGATCTAAATCTGAAACATGTGAGGGACTAGGTTCTAGCTAATTAATTAGATATTAAACTAATGATTAGGAGGCTATAAACAATAAGAGCAATTTACTAAATCATTTGGATGGGATTAATTAATCAAAATGACAATTACTTAATTGTTGGAGTCAAAGATGCATCACTAAACAATACACAATAATTAAGGCATAATACATGAACGAACATTAAATCATTTTGAGAGCACATATTCAGACACTTCAACTTGCCTTCATTTTATTAAGGAAAAATTACAGAAATACATACTTATGTTTACGTAATTTTATATAATCCCGGTTCTTTTAAAAAATTACAAAAATCTCTTAAATAATATAAAATTGCAATACTTCTTGATACAAACTACAATCACTATTTTTCCATGTATCATAGTTAAAATCCTTTAGTACTCCTGCCTTTTCGACATGTATCACTAGTTGCGTTTTTTGTATCAAAAAGAAGGAATTTTTGGTAATTTTGAAAAAAAATTGGTATTAGTTGGAATTAACTCCAAAAAGTATGAGATTTGTGTAAGTATCGAACATTTCAACTTACAAAATGATCCTCTAGATACCTCCAAAATATATGTGCTATGTCAGCATTGATAGTGGCGGAGCCACATAGATATTAGGAGGTTCTTCAACGAAAAATTATATTATTTATATACAATAAAAATAATTTTTTACGTATATATAATAGATGTCAAACCTCCTTCGATTAGTTTATGTGTCTACTTCTTAAAATTTTATACCCCTAACAGAAAATCCTGGCTTCGCCATCGAGTGTTGGGTTTCTGGGATATCCAATAAGGACGAGTTTGGAGTGTTTACTTTGTGGTTGAGACCAAGTAGAACATTTTTTTTGCTAATATTTAGCTAGCAATGATGATTAGTGGCGTCAATTTTAAGCGCAACTCTTTAGTTTATATTGAAATTAGGTCCTTGTGTTATTTGCATCAAAACTCAAAATTCTTGAAAGACATGGAGGGTGGAAAGTGTCAATGTTCACAATTTCATCAACAACATAAGCATGATGAGAAATATTGTTCTATATCTCCTGCTCATTGTCCCAAGACTTGGCCTGAATTGGTTGGACTTTCAGGTGATGAAGCTGCAAAGGTGATTAAAGCAGAGATTCCAAATTTACAAGTCATCCAATTCATCCATCCGCTTTGGGCGTTGACTCAATGATTTCTATGAATCAAGAGTTCGGATTCTAGTTGATCGTTTCAACAGAGTCAGTATGCCTCCAAGTATCGGTTGATCAGCTGCGATTTGATTTCGTTTTAGTACAAATGAATGAGTGTTCTTATGAGTCCTTTGCTGTTTTAATTTGTGTTTGTAACTTGTAAGGATTGTGTTTCTATGTATTGGACAAATATAGTTTTCTTTTTGACTTTTCTGAGTAAGTGTTGCGTATCGTCTATCACGAGGCCCTACTGATGGGCCAGGTTGGAGTCATAGTCTAATATGATGCTTGTTTGATGAACTTGATTAAGAAATAAAGTTGTTTTGATAATGATGAACGCTTGGTCCTAACAAATGGTATTAGTGGCTCGGTTCTTATTGATTATTTACCCTTCACAGTAACTATGCAGCATAACCTGGAAATATTGGTTTATTTCTTATGAGTTTATTCATACTTAAACAAGTGAATTAACCATAAATCAAAATTTTGGGAAATGAAGACAACTGTTACAAGAATTTAGGAAAGTTGGATAAAGCAAATCAAGAAATAGTATTTGTATAGAAAAAATGTGATTTCTTTTCCATAACCCAATGAGTCCTAGCTAATATGTGCCATGGTCTAACTACATGGGGAAAAATTCATCAGTTTCTACTTGTGAGATTCCACTGGGTAATGTTGTTGTTGTTTTGAAGAACGACGAATCATGATTCGCTCCATTGTCGATTCTCACACTTGTAAATGCAACACAATGCGACTAAAACATCAGCAATGGCAGCTTCCGTCTTCTCTTTATCCGCGTAATGCAATGTCTGCAGCAACAAAACAGAAGGCTTGATATCGAACTTTGTCTTCTCTAAATTCCTTTCGAGCTGCCATTTTATGGTGTTATGAGCCATTGGCGCTAACCATTCCATGATTTGATTCAAAGCATCCCTCCACCCTTGCGCTAACGACTCATCCTCGTCCATCCACTTCAAATTCTTGCTCAATTTCGATCTCACTGTTTTCTTCAGGTTTCCCGGCAACATTTGGTACAAACTTTCTCGTGAATTAAGGTCTACGGATTCAGAAGGATTCGAATATTTCTCTATCAATGTGATCACATTAGCATAACGTAACGCGAGCCCTGAACCACCAACAGTTGAAGGCCCTGCAGCGTGAAACACCCTGTTGTTTTTCGCCAATTTCTCTGATCCAAAACCTTCATCTTCACATAGGAAAAATATCGATTTTCTGCTGTAAAATCGAACCAGAGTTGGGTTAGACGTCTTGGGAATCGGTCCAGACCGCGAAATGACCTGTTCCCTTATTGGCTCGATCAGACAATTCTCAGGCTGGACTTTGAGAATCTCTTTCTGTTGCGATGAGCGCATGTTGCGCAATGAAAGTGAAGGAAGAACAGGGATGTAAGGTCCGAAAATGAGGCAGATTCGAGCATATATTATACAAACAATCCGCGCCATATGATCAACGCTTTTATCAAACGTTTGATTCCATAAAGAATTCTCTCTCAATTGACGAACCTGTTTCCTCTGTTGTTCAAGTCTCTGATTAAACAAATCCAAATTCACTTTCTGCAGTTTTCCTGACGCTTTTCTCTCCGTCCACTGTTTCATTTTCCGTTCTGATATCTCCAATTCCGCTAGACTCTCCAACGCCGCGTACAATCCAGACGTTGCATTGATCAATTTCTCCATTCTATCCACTCTCTTCTCAATGTCTTTCGACCCGTATTCCAATTTCCCGAAATCAATTATACCCAATTTTAAATCCGTATATACAAGATCAAACCGATTCAGGCCAAAATCAGTGCATTTATGGCCTAATCTAGCCACGGCTGCCGCAGCTTTATCAAGATCCTCAAGCCTCTCAGCACACGCGAGGCTTAGGAGAAATCCTTCATCTTTCGAATTCAAATAGGACACCCCACGAGACTTCATCTCTGTTTTGAGCTTTGAAATCTCGGCATCAGACAAAGATTTATACAAACAGAGCAATCTTGACATGATTTTCGCCGTCTCAAATGACAAAATTCCCATTTTATTAACATTTGAACTCTTATTGTTGTCTGAACTGAACCAACCCATTTTTGCAAAACCAACCATTGAAATAAGCTAGATAGATAGGTAGATAAAAGGGTATGTTTACAGAAGCAATTTTTCTTTTTTGAATTTTTTTTTTTGTGAAGTATTGATAAGAAAAAATGGTGGAAGCTGCAAGAATGTTGAGTATGGAAATGGAGGGTGTATATATATTTGAGGAGGCGGCAGAGGGGGAAGAGGAACAGCTATCTTCATTGGGTGTGTATTGGATTATGTTGACGCGGTTTGACGTTTGGACATCTATGTTTTATTTTTTTTGTTGATAGTAGCATGGAGAAGTGGCGGAGTCAAAAATTCAATTAAGTGGGTTAAAAAATAATAATGAGAAATCTATTAATCTTCAAACTATTGATAGTCTTAAAAATATTCTTAACTTGGCTAATTTAACTAAAATATACCATCGAACTATCAGAATTATTAAAAACACTCCTTCACTTGACAAGAATTTAGAAATATATTTCACTCTTATTACAAGATCAAAGATGTATTTAAGTTCAGTTAGCTAAATAGATGTGTGTTTTTAACACTATCAATAGTTTAGGAATGAAACTAATAATTCATGTCAAGTTTAGGAATGTTTTTAATACTTTTCTAAAAATAATTGATGAGGATATTCAATTTTAGAATTAAAACAAATAATTCAGATTAAATTTGAATTTTTTAAAAAGTTCGGTGTGGATTATTCAATTTAGCTATGTCAAATTTTCGATTTTGATTTTTGAGTCTTTTAACACAAGCAAAATAATTAACAAATCTCAATTTACCTAATTGTTTGCTCCTCTGAATGTATAATAAGGATCGAGGTCATCTGGCGTCTATGTTGTATATTTTCATATTAAAATTAATATTACAGAGTATTAATTAATTGGATCCTTAAAAATAAACTTATTAGTGTTGGACACAGATGGTATAATAATGAATATAAGGCATAAATTTAGGATTTTTGAATATCTGAAAATTTATCATACTAAATCTAATATATAATCCAATATCCATAAATTGTAAAAAAATAATTCAAAATTCTACCCAAAATCCAAAAATTCAAACAAATCTTTTTTTTTCCGCATATTTCTGGTTAGCCTAAGCTATGTCCAACTATAAATATAAATAATATAATATAACATGAATTGGTTTAAAAAAAAACTACATTAAAAAAAGACAGTTCATGTCCATTAAAGTTTCCAATAAAAGAGTTCGAACACAAGGATGTATTGTTCGCAACTTATTTTGTATTTTTATATTTTTAAAAATTGAATCTATGATCTCCTAATCACATAATAACAGCTGAAAATAAATAGGTACAATAAAATATTAGGATTACTAAGAAAAAAATACTACTTTTACTATATATCAAAAAAAAAATATTTTTTTAACCTTGTTTACCTAGTTAGTAGGACTTCAAGAAGAAGGATTCAATTGAATTTCCTTGTACCCTTTCTCCACCCCATTACAGAAAAAAGAAAATAAAATGAAAAAAATCTTTGCAGCTTGGTCAATTGAATTTTTTACTGAAGATGGAAATATTTGAATTTGACTTTTTTTGGCATGTGTTAAGGGATGGATGCCACGTATGAGGAATCTGGTTTTGTCAGTTAAGAAACAGTTGGATTGGGTGATTTTCTTTACTTGGTCTTATATTATAAAAAAACATTCTAGGCTCATTCCAACTTGATTTAGTTTAAAGTTAGAATTGGCTATACCATATTCATTTTCATTTGAAATATTATTATGATTAAATTATTTTTACCTAAGTGGTGTATGGCGGAGTCAAGAGGTTAGAGATTCATGTACGATTTTTTTTTATATATATAAAAATAAATATTAAAGTGAGATTATTTTAATCGATTTTCTAGTAGACGAAGAGATAATTTTTAGATAAAATAGCATAACTAAGTAAATATTTATTAGTGAATTACTTAATATATTTATAGTTTCACCCAATCACAATTAGCCATCACAGTTTAATGAGAATGACTATTCACGTCCAGAATGTGTATATTTGTAGTGAATTATACAAATAAGTTTGTGTATTAGCAGTGAACTACTTTCCATATTTGTATATTGACAGCAAACTATACAAACAAAAAATACTCATATATATAGCAAATGAAACTATAGTTATGGAGCGTAATTAGACAAACTATAACTATACGAGTATAATTAAGATACTTATTAATAGTTATTTGCGAAAATTTCTCTAATTTTTATCCTAAGATCACAATTAGCAAACTAAATAACAACACGTACAACAGATTGGACACAATTAACTCAAATATACTAGACACCAGTAAATGCTCACTAGTAGAAATAAGTTGTTTCCAATTACAACTGCGACTACAAATATGTAATCAGAAATTTTGATAATTTTTCAATTATGGTAATCGGTACATTAAAATTTATGTTGTTGTAATTTATTTTAAAATTTTACCAACTATAATTTCGGCTATTGAAGTCGGAAGTTTTGTAAAATAAAATCAACAAAATAATGGATCAAAATAATTGCCGACAACATAATTGGAAAATTGATAAATTATTTTGTTGATTTTATTTTACAGAACTTCTGACTTCAGTAGTTGATATTATGATTGGTAAAATTTTAAAATAAATTACAGTAACATAAATTTTAATATACCGATTACCGTATTGAAAAATTATCCAAATTTTCAATTGCATATTTATAATTGGCAATTTTTATCAGAAAACAACTTATTTTTAGTAGTGTATTTTCTTGAAAGAATACGTGAAATTTTTTGCCTATTTATTTTTCTGATATCTAATAAGTAAGTAAAAGAATATTTTTACACAATTTTAAAAAATATTATAAGAATAAAGTACAGTAAGAAGGAGTGGAAGATCGAAGGTGACGGGATGAAGTGGTCAAAGGATGGACCCATAGAGTAAGGTGGTCTAAACTAATCAGACCAAACCAGCTTGAATTAATCAAAAATATACAATTAATATTAATATGAATGGTTCTCTTGCATTATTCAATTTTATGTAAACTTACGTTTTAGATAATTTTTCTCTTTAGATATCTTGTTAGTTTAAATTAATATTTCATTATTTTCGTTTAAGTGACCTTATTTTATTTTTAGTTTCTTTCTGAATTTGAAAATAATTTAACTTAAATATTTCATTTTATTTAACCTATAATGCATATACTTCGATTGTATATGAAATTTAAATGATAAATAAACGGTAAAAACTCATATTCTTAAATACATCATAACGTATGTAATCTTAAAAACCTGTCATCATATTATCAAACATAAACTTATCATTAAGGACAAGTTTTGGTTTGGAGAAAAATATTTTTTGATAAAAAATATTATCTAAAAAATTATTCTTCTAGAAAATGCATGAATTTTTACTTAACTTTTATATTTAATAAGTAAGTAAATTTTTTTATTTTTATATAATTTAGAAAAATATTATAAGAGCAAAGTATCATAAGAGGGAGTGGAGGATCGGAGGTGATGGGATGACAGTGACGGAGTCAGAATTTTTTTTAAGGCGGTTTATAATTTAATGAAGTAGACATTCGAATCAACCGAAGGAGGGTTGACGTCTATTAGATATACATAAAAAAATTATTTGTATTATATATAAATAGCATAATTTTTTGTCAAACGAAATTTGGATGAATTCAACCCTCCTAATTACTACGTGGCTCCGCCACTATGGGATGAGGTGGTCAAATTAAGGATGGGCCGATGGAGTGAGGTGGTCTAAATTAACCAGACCAAACCAGTTTGAATTAATCAAAAATATAAAAATTAATGTTAATATGAATGGTTCTCTGTTGCATTATCCAATTTTATGTCCGATTACGTTTTAGATAATTTTTCTCTTTAGGTATGATGTAAGTTTTAAATAAATATTCCATCGTTTTCGGTTAAGTGGCCTTATTGTATTTTTAATTTCTATCTGAATTTGAAAATAATTTAACTTAAATATCTCATATCATTATTGACACAAGCCTTTATTTATTTGTAATTGAATAACCATGCACACAAATGTTACAAAAATCAAAAGCTTCTAAATTCCTATAGGCTATAAGCCTATAACTATGCAAATGTTATTATGATGACATGCATCATTTGAGCACATATTTCAAGAGTCTTTTCGTTTCTTTTTAAAATTATGTGTTCAATCGTATAACTTGACATAAATTGAAATGACAAAAATAATGAGAAAGTACTCCCCTTGTTTCAGTTTATGGGTTAGACTTTCTTTTAAATATGTTCTTAAAAGAATTAAACACTTAGTAATACTATCATTTTTTTTTTTAAATTCATCGGTGAATCTACAAGTTCTACCTTTCGGGTGAACACTAGGTGAATTCATTCATGTACAATAGTTCGCAAATCACATATGAGATATAAAATGGACTAGATAACCCTGGTGCGATGAACTTTACTGTAAAAACGTTGAAGAGAAAACCAATCTTTAGCCTCTATTATGATATCATTTGTTACACCAACTCAACCACCCCGCGGCTAAAGATTTGATGATGTGATCTTCTTTCTCAAAATTAATTTCTAGAAGCACTGATCTAATCTCTGTGTACTTTGTATTTTTATTAATTAGTTAATATATTGTTGAAAATATAATTAAACTTGATTTGTAATAATTTGGGCTTAAGA
>DF357308.1:196598-208777 GCA_000787875.1 Solanum virginianum | reverse complement strand
AAAATGGCCGAAATTACCTCCGCTAATGATGCCGGATCACCTGGGC
Organism: Solanum virginianum; assembly: GCA_000787875.1. Classification (NCBI taxonomy): domain Eukaryota; kingdom Viridiplantae; phylum Streptophyta; class Magnoliopsida; order Solanales; family Solanaceae; genus Solanum; species Solanum virginianum. Next base: position 208,731 of record DF357308.1, on the reverse strand, counting down.
CAATTTTTGGGCTCGTCCCTGACCCATCTATATGATTTTTTGAGATTATACGCTCGGAACCCAAGTTGGCGCCAGAATTCGTGGGCTAACTCCCATGGAAAATGGTCGAAATTGCCTATTTCTCCTTCCTTGGGCCATAAAATCTTACCAGGGCCCCGAAAATGTCGTCGGACCACCTGGGCCACTTTCAGGGCTCATCCCCAACGCATCCATATGATTTTTCAGGATTCTTCGCCCCGAACCCTAGATGGCGCCAGAATTCGTGGGCTAACACACACGGAAAATAGCCAAAATCTCCTATTTCTTGGCCCATAAAATCCTGTAAGGGCGCCGTCAATGCCACCGAACCACTTGGGCCACTTTTTTGGCTCTTGCCCGACCTACTAATATGATTTTTTGGGATTTTTCGCCCGGAACCCCAGATGGCGCCAGAATTCGTGGGCTAACACCTACGGAAAATGGTCGAAATAGCCTATTTCTCCTTCCTTGGGCCATAAAATCAAGATTATACGCTCGGAACCCAAGTTGGCGCCAGAATTCGTGGGCTAACACCTACGGAAAATGGTCGAAATAGCCTATTTCTCCTTCCTTGGGCCATAAAATCCTACCAGGGCCCACTAATGCCACCGGACCACCTGGGCCGCTTGACGGGCTCATCCTCGACCCACCCATATGAGTTTCTGGGATTCTTCACCCAGAACACCTGATGGCATCAGAATTCGTGGGCTAACACCTATGGAAAATGGCCAAAATCGCATGTTTCTCCTTCGTTGGACCATAAAATTCTACCACGACCCCGCCAATGCTACAGGACCACCTGGGCCTCTTTTTGGGCTAATCCCCGACCCATCCGTATTATATGCCCGAAACCCAAGATGGCGCCAGAATCCATGGGCTCACACACGAAAAATGGCTGAAAATGCCTGTTTCTCTTTCCTTGGGCCATAAAATCCTACAAGGGCCTCGCCAATGCCACTGGACCACCTGGGCTGCTTTCCAGGCTCGTCCCTAACCCACTCATATGATTTTTTGAGATTCATCGCCCGAAACCCTAGATGGCTCCAGAATTCGTGGGCTAACACCCACAAAAAATGGCCGAAATCATCTATTTCTCCTTCCTTGGTCATAAAATCCTACCAGGGCCCCGTCAATGCCTGTTTCTCTTTCCTTGGTCATAAAATCCTACCTGGGCCATTTTTCAAGCTCATACTTGGGCCACCCGAATGATTTTTCCAGATTCTTCGCCCGAAAACCCAAATGGCGCCAGAATTCGTGGGTTAACACCCACGGAAAATGGCCGAAATCGCCTGTTTCTCCTTTCTTGGGCCATAAAAACCTACCAGGGCCCTGGCAATGCCGCTGGACCACCTAGGCTGCTTGTCGGGCTCGTCCCCGACCTACCAGTATGATTTTTTAGGATTCTGCACCCGAAATCCTAGATGGCACCAGAATTCATGGGCTAACACCCACGAAAAATGGTCAAAATCGCCTGTTTCTCCTCCCTTGGGCCATAAAACCCTACCAAGGCCCCGCCAACGCAGCAGAACCACCTGGGCCACTTACCAGGCTTGTCCCTGACCAACCCATATGATTTTTCAAGATTCTTCACCTAGAACACTAGATGGCGCAAGAATCCGTGGGCTAGCACCCACGAAAAATGGTCGAAATCGCCTCTTTCTCCTTTCTTGGGCTATAAAATCATACCAGGGCCCTGCCAATGCTGCCGGACCACCTAAGCCACTTGCCGGGCTCCTACACAACCGACCCGTATGATTTTTTGGGGTTATTCGCTCGAAACCCCAGAGGGCGCCAGCATTAGTGGGCTAACACCTATAGAAGATGGCCGAAATCGCCTGTTTCTCCTTCCTTGGGCCATAGAATCCTACCAGGGCTCCGCCAATGCCGCCGGACCACCTCGGTCACTTTTTGGGCTCATCCCCGACCCACCTGTATGATTTTTCAAGATTCTTCGCCCGTAACCCCAAATGGCGCCAGAATTTGTGGGCTAACACCCATGGCAAATGGCCAAAATTGTCGATTTCTCCTTTCTTGAGCCATAAAATCCTACCATGGCCCCACCAATGCTGCTAGACCACCTCGGCTGCTTTTCAGGGTCTCTTCGATCCATCTGTATGATTTTTTGGGATTCTTCACTTGGATCCCTAGATGGGGCCAGAATCCGTAGGGTAACACCCACGAAAAATGGCCGAAATTACCTATTTCTCGTTCCTTGGGCCATAACATCCTACCAGGGCCCCACGAACACCGCCATACCACCTGGGCCACTTCCTGGGCTCATCCCTAACCCACCCATATGATTTTTCAAGATTCTTCACTCGGAACCCAAGAAGGCGCCAGAATCCGTGTGCTAACACCTACGGAAAATGGCTGAAATCTCCTGTTTCTCCTTCCTTGGGCCATAAAATCATACCAGGGCACCGCAAACACCATCGAACCACCTGAGACACTTGCCGAGCTCTTCCCCGACCCATTTGTATGAGTTTTTGGGATTCTTCGCCCAAAACCCCAGATAGCGCTAGAACCTGTGGGCTAACACCCATGGAAAATGCCCGAAATTGCCTGTTTCTCCTTCCTTGGGCCATAAAATCTTACCAGGGACCTGCAAATGCCGCCGGACCTCCTGGGCCGCTTTTCTGGGTCCTCTTCGATCTAACTGTATGATTTTTCAGGATTCTTCGCTCGGAACCCTAGATGGCACCAGAATTCGTGGGCTAACACCCACAGAAACTGGACCACCTGGGCCACTTTCTGGGCTCGTCCCTGACCCACCCATATGATTATTCAGGATTCTTCGCCCGGAACCCCAGATGGCCCCAGAATCCGTGGGCTAACACCCACGAAAAATGGCTGAAATCGCCCATTTCTCCTTTCTTGGGCCATAAATTCCTACCAGGGCCTCGCCAATGCCGCCGGACCACCTGGAACACTTCTTGGGCTCATCCCAGACCCACCCGTATGGTTTTTCAGGATTTTTCACCCGGAAACCCAGATAGCGCTAGAATCCGTGGGCTAACACCTACGGAAAATAGCCGAAATCGCCAATTTCTCCTTCCTTGGGCCATAAAATCCTACACGAGCCCCACCAACACCGCTGGACCACCTAGGCCGCTTACCGGGCACGTTCCCGACCCACCCATTTGATTTTTCGAGATTCCGGCAATGCCGGCGAAACACCTGGGCTGCTTCCTGGGCTCATCCCTGACCCATCCGTATGATTTTTTAATATTCTTCACTCGGAACCCAAGAAGGCGCCAGAATCCATGTGCTAACACCTACGAAAAATGGCTGAAATCTCCTGTTTCTCCTTCCTTGGGCCATAAAATCATACAAGGGCACCGCAAACACCATCGAACCACCTGAGACACTTGCCGAGCTCTTCCCCGACCCATTTGTATGAGTTTTTGGGATTCTTCGCCCAAAACCCCAGATAGCGCTAGAACCTGTGGGCTAATGAAAAATGGGCAAAATCGCTTGTTTCTCCTTTCTTGGGCCATGGAGTCCTACCAAGGCCCCGCTAATGCCGCTGGACACCTGGACCACTTTCTGGGCTCATCCCTGACCCACCCGTATGATTATTTAGGATTCTTCGCCCGGAACCCCAGATGGCCCAAGAATCCGTGGGCTAACACCCACGGAAAATGGCCGAAATCACCTATTTCTCCTTCCTGGGGCCATAAAATCCTACCAGGGCCTCGCCAATGCCGCCGGACCACCTGGAACACTTCCTGGGCTCATCCCAGACCCACCCGTATGATTTTTCAAGATTTTCACCCGAAAACCCAGATGGCGCTAGAATCCATAGGCTAACACCTACGAAAAATAGCCGAAATCACCTATTTCTCCCTCCTTGGGCCATAAAATTCTACCAGGGCCCCGCCAATGCAGCCGAACCACCTGGCCCACTTACCGAGCTCTTCCCCGACCCACCCGTATGATTTTTTTGGATTCTTCACCCGGAACCCCAGATGGCGCCAGAATCTGTGGGCTAACACCCACGGAAAATGGTCGAAATTGCTTGTTTCTCCTTCCTTCGATCATAAAATCATACCAGGGCCCTGCCAATGTCGCCGGACCACCTGGACCACTTTTCGGGCTCGTCTTCGATCCACTCGTATGATGTTTAGGATTCTTCGCTCTGAACCCCAGATGGCGCCAGAATTCGTGAGCTAACACCCATGAAAAATGGCCAAAATCGTCTGTTTCTCCTTCCTTGGGCCATAAAATCCTTTCAGGGCCCCGCCAACACTGCCGAACCACCTGGGCCTCTTTCTGGGCTCGTCCTGGACCAATCCATATGATTTTTTGGGATTCTTCGCCCGGAACCCCAGATGGCGCCAGAATCTGTGAGCTAATACCCACGGAAAATGGCCGAAATCGCCTCTTTCTCCTTCCTTGGGCCATAAAATCCTACCAGGGCCCTGCCAATGCCGGCGAACCACCTGGAACGCTTGTCGAGCTCGTCCCCGACTCACCAGTATGATTTTTTGGGATTCTTCACCCGAAACCCCAAATGGCGCCGGAATCCGTTGGCTAACACTCACAGAAAATGGCCGAAATCTCCTGTTTCTCCTTCCTTAGGCCATAAACTCCTGCCAACGCCGCCGAACCACTTGGCCGCTTGCTAGGCTTTTCTCTTACCAACTCATATGATTTTTCAAGATTTTTTGCCCTAAACCCCAGATGACACCAGAATCCGTGGGATAACACCCACGTAAAATGGCCGAAATCGTCTATTTCTCCTTCCTTGGGACATAAAATCCTACTAGGGCCCTGCCAACGACGCCGGACTACCTGGGCCACTTGCCAGGCTAACACCCACGAAAAATAGCCTAAATCTCCTGTTTCTTCTTCCTTAGGCCATAAACTCCTGCCAATGCCGTTGAACCACTTGGGCCACTTGCTAGACTTGTCCCTTACTGACTCGTATGATTTTTTGAGATTCTTTGCCCTAAACCCCAGATGACAACAGAATCCGTGGGCTAACACCCACTTAAAATGGCCGAAATCGTCTCTTTCTCCTTCCTTGGGACATAAAATCCTACAAGGGCCTTGCCAACGACACCGGACCACCTGGGCCACTTTCTAGGCTTGTCCCCAACCCACCCATATGATATTTTGAGATTCTTCGCCTGGAACCCCAGATAGCGCCAGAATCCGTGGGCTAACACCCACGGAAAATAGTCAAAATCGCCTGTTTCTCCTTCCTTGGAACATAAAATCCTACCAGGGCCCCGCTAATGCCTCCAGACCACCTGGACCGCTTGCCGAGCTTGTCCCAGACACACACATATGATTTTTTGGGATTCTTCACCTGGAACCCTAGATGGCGCCAGAATCAGTGGGCTAACACCCGCAGAAAATGGCCGAAATTGTCTGTTTCTCCTTCCTTGGGCCAACAAATCCTACCAGGGCCCTGTCAATGCCGCTGGATGACCTGGGTCGCTTACCGAGCTTGTCCCCGACCCAGCCGTATGATTTTTTGGGATTCTTCGCTCAGAACCCTAGATGACGCCAGAATCTGTGGGCTAACACCCACGGAAAATGGCTAAAATTGCCTGTTTCTCCTTCCTTTGGCTATAAAATCCTACTAGGGCCCCGCCAATGCTGCCGGACCACCTAGACCGCTTTCCGGGCTCATCCCCAACACACCTGTATGATTTTTCGAGATTCTTTACCCGAAAACCCAGATGGTGCCATAATCCGTGGGCTAACACCCACGGAATTGGGCCGCTTGGTGGGCTCGTCCCCAACCCACTCGTATGATTTTTTGGGATTCTTCACCCGAAACCCCAGATAGCGCCAGAATCCCTGATGGCACCAGAATCCGTGGGGTAACACCCACAAGAAAATGGTCGAAATCGCCTGTTTTTCCTTTTTTGGGCCATAAAATCCTATCAAGGTCGTGGCAATGCCGCCAGACCCCCTGGGCCACTTTCCGGGCTCATCCCTGACCTATCTGTATGATTATTTGGGATTCTTTGCCTGGAACCCCAGTTGCCGCCAAAATCCGTAGGCTAGCACCCACGAAAAATGGACGAAATCGCCTGTTTCGCCTTCCTTGGGCCATAAAATCCTACCAGGGCCCCGCCAACACCGCTGGATGACCTGGACTGCTTGTTGGGCTCATCCCCGACCTTCCCATATGATTTTTCAGGATTATTTTCCCGGAACCCTAGATGACGCAAGATTCCAGCCCACCCATGAAAAATGGACGAAATCGCCTGTTTCTCCTTCCTTGGCCCATAAAATCCTACCAGGGCCCTGCCAATGCCGATCGACCACCTGGGATGCTTTCCAGGCTCGTCCTAAACTTACCCGTATGATTTTTTGGGATTCTTCATCCGGAACCCCAGATGGCGCCAGAATCCGTGGCCTAGCACCGACAGAAAATTGACGAAATTGCATGTTTCTCCTTCCTTGGGCCATAAAATACTACTAGGACCCCACTAACACCACCAGACCTCCTAGGCCACTTCCCAGGCTCATCCTTGACCTATCCATATGATATTTTGAGATTCTTCGCCCGAAACCCCAGATAACGCCATAATTTGTGGGCTAACACACACGAAAAATGGCCGAAATCGCATCTTTCTCCTTCCTTGGACCATAAAATCCTATCAGGGCCCCGCCAACATCGCCGGACCACTTGGGCCGCTTGCCTAGCTCATCCTCGACCCTTCTGTATGATCTTTTGGGATTCTTCGCTCGAAACCCCAGATGGTGCGAGAATCCGCGGGCTAACACCCACGGAAAATGGGCAAAATCGCCTATTTCTCCTTCCTTAGGCCATAAAATCCTACCAGGGCCCTGCCAATGCTGCCAGACCACCTGGGCTATTTTTCGGGCTTGTCCCTGACCCACCCATATGAACTTTTAGGATTCTTCGCCCGAAACCCTAGATGGCGCCAGAATTCGTGTGCTAACACCAACGGAAAATTGACGAAATCGTTTGTTTCTCATTTTTTGGGCCATAAAATCCTACCAGGGCCCAGCCAATGCCGCCAGACCACCTGGGCCACTTGTCGGGCTCGTTCTCGACCCACCTATATGATTTTTCTAGATTCTTCTCCTGGAACCCCAGATGGTGCAAGAATACATGGGCTAACACACACGAAAAATGGCCGAAATTGTCTGTTTCTCCTTCCTTGGACCATAAAATCTTACCAAGGCCCCGCAAACGCCATTGGACCACCTGTGTCACTTGTCGGGCTCATCTTCGACCCGCTCGTTTGATTTTTCAAGATTTTGCACCCGAAACCCCAGATGGCGCCAGAATCCATGGGCTAACACCTACGGAAAAAGGCTGAGATTCTTCGCCCGAAACCCCAGATGGCGCCAGAATCCGTGGGCTAACACCCACGAAAAATGATCGAAATCGCCTGTTTCTCCTTACTTGGGCCATAAAATCCTACCAGGGCCTCGCAAACTCCGTCGGACCACTTGGGCCACTTGCCGAGATCGTCTTTGACTCACCCGTATGATTTTTTGGGATTCTTCGCCCGGAACCCCAGGTGGCGCCAGAATTCGTAGGCTAATACCCACAAAAAATGGGCAAAATTGCCTGTTTCTCCTTCTTAGGGCCATAAAATCCTACCAGGGCCCCGCCAATGCCGCCGGACTACCTGGGCCACTTGCGGGGCTTATACTCGACCAACTCGTATGAGTATTCGGGATTCATCGCCCGAAACCCCAGATGGGGCCAGAATCCATGGGCTAACACCCACAAAAAATGGCCAAAATTGCCTATTTCTCCTTCCTTGGGCCATAAAATCCTACACGAGCCCCGCCATTGCCTCCGGAGAACTTGGGCCGCTTGCAGGGCTTGTCCCCAACCCACCCATATGATTTTTTGTGATTCTTCTCCCGAAACCCCAGATGGCGCCAGAATCCGTAGGCTAACACCCACGAAAAATGGCCGAAATTGCCTGTTTCTCCTTACTTGGACCATAAAATCCAACACGGGCCCTGCCAATACTGCCGAACCACTTGGGCCACTTGTGGGTCTTGTCCCTGATCCAACCATAAAATCCTACCAGGGCCCCGGATGGCGCTTGTTGGGCTCGTCCTCGAGCCACCCGCATGACTCTTTGGGATTCTTCGCTCGAAACCCCAGATGGCGCAAGAATCCATGGGCTAACACCCACAGAAAATGGCCGAAATCGCCTATTTCTCCTTCCTTGGGACATAAAATCCTACCAGGGCCCCACCAATGCCATCTGACCACCTGGGCTGCTTGTCGGGCTCGTCCCCGACCCATCTGTATGATTTTTCAGTATTCTTTGCCTGGAACCCCAGATGGTGCCAGAATCCATGGATTAACAACCACGGAAAATGGCAAAAATAACTAGTTTTTCCTTTCTAGGGCAATAAAATACTACCAGGGCCCCACCGACACCGTTGGACCACCTGGGCCGCTTGCCGGGCTTGTCCTTGACCCACTCGTCTGATTTTTTGGGATTTTTCAACCGGAACCCCAGATGGCGCCATAATCTGTGGGCTAACACCCACGAAAAATGGCTGAAATTGCCTGTTTCTCCTTCCTTGGGCCATAAAATCCTACCAGGGCCCCGCCAACGCCGCCGGACCACCTGGGCTGCTTGCCGGGCTTGTTCCTGACCCACTCGTATGATTTTTCAGGATTCATAGTCCAAAACTTCAGATGGCGCCTGATCAGTGGGCTAAAACACACGAAAAATGGCCGAAATTGCCTGTTTCTCCTTCTTTGGGCCACAAAATCCTACCAAGGCCCCACCAACACTGCCGGACCACCTGGGCTGCTTGTCGGGCTCATTTCCGACCCACCCATATGATTTTTCCAGATTCTTCACCCGCAACCCCAGATGGTGCAAGAATACGTGAGCTAACACCCACGAAAAATGGCCAAAATTGCCTGTTTCTCTTTCCTTGGGCCAAAAACTCCTACCAGGGCCCCGCCAACGCCGGCGAACCACCTGGCCTGATTGTTGGGCTCATCCCCAACCCACTCGGATGATTTTTTGAGATTCTTCGCCCGAAACCCCAGATGGCGCCAGGCGAACCACCTGGCCTGCTTGTTGGGCTCATCCCCAACCCACCCGAATGATTTTTTGAGATTCTTCGCCCGAAACCCCAGATGGCGCCAGAATCCATGGGCTAACACCTACGGAAAAAGGCCGAAATCGCCTGTTTCTCCTTCCTTGGGCCTGATTTTTCTAGATTCTTCTCCTGGAACCCCAGATGGTGCAAGAATACATGGGCTAACACACACGAAAAATGGCCGAAATTGTCTGTTTCTCCTTCCTTGGACCATAAAATCTTACCAAGGCCCCGCAAACGCCATTGGACCACCTGTGTCACTTGTCGGGCTCATCTTCGACCCGCTCGTTTGATTTTTCAAGATTTTGCACCCGAAACCCCAGATGGCGCCAGAATCCGTGGGCTAACACCCACGAAAAATGATCGAAATCGCCTGTTTCTCCTTACTTGGGCCATAAAATCCTACCAGGGCCTCGCAAACTCCGTCGGACCACTTGGGCCACTTGCCGAGATCGTCTTTGACTCACCCGTATGATTCAAGACCGCTTGCCAGGCTCATTGCCGACCCACCCTTATGATTTTTCAGGATTCTTAGCTAGGAACCCCTGATGGCGCCAGAATCCGTGGGCTAACACCCACGAAAAATGGCCGAAATCGCATGTTTCTCCTCTTTGGGCCATAAAATCCTACCAGGGCCCACCAATACAGCTGGACCACCTGGGCCACTTGTCGGGCTAGTCCCCGACCCACTCGTATGATCTTTTGGGATTTTTCACCCCAGATGGTGCCAGAATCCGTGGGCTAACACCCACGAAAAATGGCTGAAATCACCTATTTCTCCTTTCTTGGGCCATAAAATCCTACCAGGGCCCTGCCATCACCTCTGGACCACCTGGGCCGCTTGCCAGGCTTGTCCCCGACCCATCTGTATGATTTTTCTGGATTCTTCGCCCGGAACCCCCGATGGCGCTAGAATCCGTGGGCTAACACCCATGGAAAATGGCTGAAATCGTCTGTTTCTCCTTCCTTGGGCTATAAAATCCTACCAGTGCCCCGTCAATGCCTCCGGACCACCTTGGCCGCTTGTCGGGCTCGTCTCCGACCCACCCGTATGATTTTTTGGGATTCTTCGCCCGGAACCCCAGATGGTGCCATAATTCTTGGGCTAATACCCACGAAAAATGGCTGAAATCGCCTGTTTCTCCTTCCTTGGGCTATAAACTCCTACCAGGGCCCTGCCAATGCCGCCGAACCACCTGGGCCGCTTACCGGGCTCTTCCCCGATCCATCTGTATGATTTTTTGGGATTCTTTGCTTGAAACCCCAGATGGCGCTAGAATCCGTGGGCTAACACCCACGAAAATTGGCCGAAATTGCTTGTTTCTCCTTTCTTGGTCCATAAAATTCTATCAGGACCCCGCCAATGCCGCCGGACCACCTGGGCCACTTTTCGGGCTCATCCCCGACCCACTTATATGATTTTTTGAGATTCTTTGCCCGGAACCCCAGGTGGCGCCAGAATCTGTGGGCTAACACTCACGGAAAATGGCTGAAATTGCTTATTTCGCCTTCCTTGGGCCACAAATTCCTACCAGGCCCCCGCCCACCCTGCCGAATTCCCTAGACCACTTGTTTAGCTCTTCCCCGACCCACGTGTATGATTTTTTTGGAATCTTTGCTCAAAACCCTAGGCAGCGCCAGAATCTATGGGCTAACACCCACGAAAAATGGCCGAAATCGCCTGTTTCGCCTACCTTAGCGTCAGACTTGCCCCTGACCTACCCGTATGATCTATGGGCTAACCCCCACGAAAAATGGCCGAAATCGCCTGTTTCGCCTACCTTAGGCTATAAAATCCTACCAAGCCTGTTCCGATGCCCCTGGGCCACCGGGGTCACTTATCGTGCTTGTACCTGACCCACCCATATCATTTTTTAGGAATCTTTGCTTGGAACCCCAGGTAGCGCTAGAATCCTTGGGCTAACACCCACGGAAAATGGCCAAAATCACCTGTTTTGCCTCCCTTGGGCGATATAATCCTACCAGGCACCCGCCAATGCTACCGGGCCACCTGGGCTGCTTGTTGAGCTTATACCCGACCTACTCGTATGATATTTTGGGAATATTTTCCAAGAATCCTAGGCAATGCCAGAATTCGTGAGCTAACACCCACGGAAAATGGCCAAAATCGCCTGTTTCGCCTTCCATGGGCAATAAAATCCTACCAGGTCCCTGTCAATGGCACTGGGCCACCAAGGCCGCTTGCCGGGCTTGTGGTCGAGCCATTCGTATAATATTTTAGGAATCATTAGCCTGAACGCCAGGCAGCGCCAGAATTCGTGGGCTAACAACCACGAAAAATGATCGAAATCGCCTGTTTAGCCTTCCTTGGGCCATAAAATCCTACCGAGACCCCCCCCGATGCCGTCATGCCATTTGGTCCACTTGTCGTGCTCATTCCCAGGAATCCCAGACAGTGCCAGAATTCGTGGGCAAAAACCCACAAAAAATGGCCAAAATCGCCTGTTTCGCTTTCCTTGGGCCATAAAATCCTACCAGGCCCCTATTGACGCCCGGGCCACCTGGGCTACTTGTTGTGCTCGTCCCCGACCATCCCATATAATTTTTTGGGAATTTTTGCTCAGAACCCCAGGCAGCGCTAGAATCCGTGGGCTAACACCCACGAAAAATGGCCAAAATCACCTATTTCGCCTTCCTTGGGCCAGAAAATCCTAACAGGCGCCCGCCAACGCTGCCGGGACAACTGGGCCGCTTGTCGAGCTCATCTCCAACCTACCCGTATGATTTTTTGGGAATATTTTCCCGGAACCCCAGGCAGCGCCAGAATTCGTGAGCTAATACCCACAGAAAATGGTCAAAATTGCCTATTTCACCTTCCATGGGTAATAAAATCCTACCAGGTCCCTGCCAATGGCGCCGGGGCACCTAGGCCACTTACCAGGCTCGTACTTGACCAACCCGTATGACTGTTTTGGAATCTTTTCCCGGAACCCTAGGCAACGCAGAATTCATGGGCTAACAACCACGAAAAATGGCCGAAATCGCCTGTTTTGCCTTCCTTGGGCCATAAAATCCT
>DF357308.1:156676-169472 GCA_000787875.1 Solanum virginianum | reverse complement strand
AGACCGTTTCAGACCTTGACAATAATATTTCACAATTATATATTATATCTGGAGTGTTTTTTTATCAACTCAATTTGTTTGACATATTTGATATTTTATTTTTGAAAAAAAAAAGTGTCATTTGTTGATTTTTTAACTTTATTGAATTTTCTCTCTCATTTTTGGCTAGTAAATTATCAAAGGATAATTTAGATCAATATTTTTATAATTAAAATTATAAATATTTTTTTTTTATATATATGTACAATAACCTTAAAAGACAGATAAAATAGATCAATGTTTGATAATTACATACATCAAATGCTTTTTAAAGAAGGGAACGTGATGAGGGTTAGGAATGGCAATGATGCAGTGTGGTTACAAACTCATAGACTATAGTATAGGTTCAACCTTACAAAATATCTTATTTAGAGCATAATTGACGAGTTCACGAGAATTTAATGGTTTTTATCAAGACTTTGTATATATATATTAAAAAAATTAGTAAATTTATAAAAAAAAATTACTAAGAACCTAGTTTTTTGTTTTACTTTAACTTTAGATCATTCTTATAAGAATTCATAAACTTCAATTCATAGATTTTTCTCTTATCATAATCCGCAAAGACTTCAATCCACACAATTAGATATTTGTTTAATTTTTTTCTTTTTCATTTCAAGAATTAGGTTTTTTTTTTCAATTTTTAAGTCTGATCCCAAGAACCAAGTTCCCATTTTAGACTCTTGTGGTATTTGGTATGAGTTATTTCACTTAATTTATCAAAAATTGTTTTCTTTTATTGAGGTCAACTCATTATCCATTGGTTTGATGGGGCTTGTATGGCCTTGTTTTTCAAAGTCAACCCAGTTTTCAATAAGATATACATTTTTAAACTTTACACGTAACATGTTTAATTCTAGGAAATAACTTTTCTACTTCTATGGGATAGTGGTAAGGTTTGCGTATATTTTATCCTTTTCAGACCTCACTGGGTATATTGTTATTATTGTACACGTAAAATGTTTAAGACAATAGGATTAAAGAGCATATCTTAGTATGTTTAACATATTTTTAGTTCATGATTATAAGATTCAAAAGTTTTGTAAAATTTTTCAAACTCCGTGCTAATTTAAAATAGGACAAACAAATTGAAACAGACAGAGTAAAAAGCTTCCTACCTCATGGACTTTCTTGAAAATTGAAGTGAGATTCACATGAACATTTAATTCAATAAGTTTAAATGTAAAATGACTATCTAGAACCATTATCTTTTGACTTCAACTAGATCTTTGAAGTATCATGTCAATCAAAAGTCATTTTTGGAATAGTACATGTATTATTAATTCCTTCACACTTAAGCACACCTAGAGGTGTTTTAATTGACTTTTTGTAAGTGATTTATAAGTTAAAAATCGTAATTTTGGGCCATAATTTTCACATTATATCAATAGATACAGCAAAGACTCAAAGTAAACAAATTGTTTCCTACTACGTCAATTGAACACTCTAATTTACAAAACGATCATTCAGACACCTCTAAAATCTATGTGTTATGTCAGAATTGGATATCTATGAGACACAACACAAATGAGTTGAGGTGTCTGGGCAATAACATCTGCTTAGCATAAGAACATCTGACACTGTTGGCCTATCCGCTCCGTGGTCCTGGACAGAAAGAAGGCCAATATGTATGCATCTTGTGAACCTAAAGATACGTAAAATGTACCGTAATGTTACTATCTAATCTTATGGCCTTAAACATGTGGTGAGGAAACTGAAAATTACACAGTTGCTGAACAAAAAGACAAGAGACATTCTTTTAGAAACGAACTTAACAAATTGAAACTGATGGAGTGTATCTTAGGACAATTGTTGATTTCTTATCTGAAAATTTTGAGATTCTAGAAACATAAAATCAGAAAATAAAAAAGCAATTATCTGCACTGCCTTCTGTAGTAGGAGCTTGAAAGAATTGACCTCGAGTCTATCCTACTCATTCTCCTTTTCTCGGACTTGTTTTGAGTGCTTTTATGGCTGCGAACCACTGTAATTTCATTCGTTCTTTGCTCCAAGGCACTTGTTTTCACTCCATTTAAGCACCATTATTGAGCTCAAAACATGTCATTTTGCACAGTAAGTCCCAATAAGACAATAGAATGTAAAGCGAATGACACAAATATTCATACTTTTTGTGCCCTATACAGAGGATAGGTTGGTTCGCTTAAAGAGAATCTTTTCTATAATCAGGTCCCAATGATGTTGTACTTGAGGCAGACTCAATATGATCTATTATAAGTGAACTAGATAAAATGGAACCAAACATCAGAATCCATCTTGTATCCTACATCACAATGCAAGGGATGTGATCAATCTTGGACCAGTCACAGTTTTGTTCAAGCAAGGGACATTCACTTATCTCTAGATAGGAAAGCATTGGTGGCACGTCTTCCTTTGGCAATGAAAGAAGCTTTCGACAATCCTTGACCTTGAGATTTTCGAGTGAAGTGAGATTTCGCAGCCAGGGAGAAAGAGATTCAAGATTGGATAACTGAACTATATTGAGTGTTTCCAGAGTTGATGGAAGCAACCATTGAGGAAAACAAGAAAGATGTGAACTGATCACATGAATTGTCAGCCTTCTAAGAGAGGCAAGCCTGTGCAATCCAATCCCCATTCAGAAATCGACATAAGATTCTTGCAATCTTTGACATCCAAAGACACAAGGCTAGTGGGAAAACCACCCTCCGTAAAAGATGTGATCAATGGACAATTCGATAGCTGAAGTTCTTGAAGAGATGTGAGGAAGGAACTTCAGATTCTCACAGTGGAGGATTAGTACTTTTGTAAGGTTCTGTGGAAGTCCTTTTAGAGGAAAGCATTCGATACTATGGCAACCATTGACTTCCAAATAACTAAGATTCAACAGCTTGTTCAAGCCATGAGGCAAATGCTTGAGACTAGTACAATTCCCAACTCGTAAAGATTCAAGAAGCATTGCTTCGGTTCTGATATCAGGTAATGCCTCGAGATTGAAGCAGTTCCAAACTGTGAGTGTCTTCAAAGTTTTTGGCAGTTGGCCTACCAGGAACGATGATATAGAAGGGCAGTCGAAAACCTCCAATGCTTGAAGAGATGTATTGCTGATGTGCATCATCCCTCCAGGAAGAAACTCCAGATTCGGGCATTTCTCAATTTTCAGCTGCTGAAATGTGGTTGGAAGCAACTTGCTATCTCTTGAAAAAGAAGCTAGCATTAAACACCCATGGACGGACAAATACTCGAGAGATGAGATTCTGTTCATCATAGCTTCAGGTAAAGACTCCATACTGCATCCTTGAATTGCAAGGGCTTTTAAGTTAGAAGGAAATATCTTCCCTGCAAAAAATTCCAGCTTTGGACAATTTGTGATTATAACTACTTCAAGGGATGTTAAAGTATGAAGTAACGATGGTAACTTCCGCAGATTATGACAGTTCTCCAGTTCTACAGATTCCAATCTGTGAGGCACCTGCCTTTCCTCGAAAAGAGACACCAGCCAGTCACAATTCCTAATAACCAGACGCCGAAGAGATGCTAGGAAACTTTCAGAAGATTAGACAGATGTAATGAAGCGAGTTTTGTCAGCTCACGTGGGCTGCTAATCAACTTAATGTTACATCTCCTTAGCTCCAACTCATTTAGTTGTGGAAGTCGCGGAAGAGAAGAACTGCGTTTATCCTAGTGATCCACAAACGACGAAAATCTCTCTTTTTCCTATCCCTATCCCGATGAGCTGAAAGAAGTCGCGGAAGAGAAGAATCCAATTGTTGATACTCGCAAATCACAAGCTTTACGAGGCAAGGAAGGACGTCAGGTAATTCTCCCAGCAGTTTAGGACACTCCTCCAAGTGGAGCTCCAAGAGATTACAGAATGCTTCTCTATCTCCATCATAACCAAGTAACCAATCTTCCCATTCCGCCATATCCATAAAGGATAAAGTCTGTAAAGATGCAAAAGGGGTCAATATGGTTGAAGTACAGCCAAAAAACTCATCGCCGATGGTTTTTATCTCACTAAGTCCTTTAATCATGGGATTTTTGAGTGAAGGAAGCTGACCAAGTGATGGTAGGAATCGACAGCCTTTGCAATTGATTAAACTCAAAGAAACCAGCTTGTGAAATGAAGGATTTGCCGTCCAAGTAGGTAGTTTTGTCCCACTGTATCCCTTGATGGTAACATTCTCTATATTTGGATGGAGTCTTAACAGCTCAAGAACATTAGTTGCCATTCCAGTCCTCTCTGAGTCCTCAAAACCATTGCTCCATTGAAGCAATAACTCGCGAAGGTTTTTCTTAGTTATCAAACTAGCTCTGTAGGCATCCCAAACATTGTCCACATTTCCCAAATTCAGTATTGAAAGTGAACCCTCAAGGTGCAACAAGTCACTCAATGCACCTATACCAGAACCTTTACTTTTGTGATCAGATGTACCAGCAGCATTAGTATTATCCAATGTGAACTCAGGTAATGTCCCAATACTAGAAACGTTACTACCCACAACAAACTCCGGTAATGCCCTAAGGCACACCAATTTATCCAGACCGAGCGAGATCTTCTGTAAACCACTTCCGCTAACATCAAGGTAGCATAGATTGAGCAGTTTCCCCATGTCATCAGGCAACTCAATGAGATAATAACAGTTGCACAGTATCAATGTTTGTAGATTGTAAAGATCACCGATCGACTGTGGAAGGTATTTAATTTCTGTATATGAAAAATTGATGAAGCGAAGATGTTTCAAGAATCCAATGGATTCCGGAATCTCAGTGATACAGTAATAGCTCAGAGATAACACCCGAAGGCAGCTTAGCTTAGGCAAAATATCAGACAGAACTTTCTTTGTTAAATAGCAAAAATCAGCTCCTTCTGATGGTGCTAAAGATAAGAATGTGCGTAGACACTTCATTTCACGAAGCATTTCAAATTTTCTGAAGACATCACATTTACTACGAATGCATGAGAAATAGCGAGCCTTCTCGCAATTCTCATAAAATCTGTTTTTCCAATTTTCCTCTAGCTGAATACATGTCTCCTGGAAACACTAACTGCCAACTCATGTACTAGATCATGCATCACAAAGAGAGATCTATTTTGTGAGGATTCTTGGATAAAGCACCTTGATTGTAGTTCAGAAAAATTTGCATTGCCCACTTCCTCCATAGTTATATGCGCCATTGGCTGCACGAGCCCTTCCACCATCCACAGCAAGATTAGATCTTTCTTGTTGAACTCATACCCTTTCGGGAATATTGAACAGTACGCAAAGCATCTCCTTAAATTTGGCGGAAGATGATGGTAGCTCAATCTGAAAGATGGTAGAACAGAATATTTCTTGGAAGGCAAATCCCATAAATTTCTATTCAAGACTTCAGTCCAATAAGTAATGTCCAATTTCGAAGACAACATACCTCCAGAGTCTTGACAGCTAAAGGCAAGCCTTTACACCTCTTCACAATCTCTTCTCCAATTTCTTTCAGTCTCGGATCCATGTCCATGCCTCGAACACCAAAAGCATGATGCAAGAACAAGGACCAACAAGCATCATGTGACATTTCCTGCAAACAGTAAGGTGCAACCATTCCAGTGATCGATGCAACTCCTTCATTTCGGGTTGTCACGATTATTCTGCTTCTTTTATCCCCCTCAAAGAAAGGGATCAAAAGCTGATTCCAGTCATCACAGCTCTCACACCATACATCATCCAAGACAATCAAAAATCTCTTTTTTCTGAACAGATTCTTCAGACCATTCTGAACAGTTTCCAAACTATTCGTGTCAAACGGTTTGGCAGTAGCAGATTCAAGCAGTGACTTGGTTACAGAAAAGATTCTCTTTCAGCAAACCAACCTATCCTCAGTATAGGGCACAAAAAGTATGAATATTTATGTCATTCGCTTTACATTCTATTGCTTCGCAGTCATAAAGGTGTGAAAATGAGCGCCTTTGAGCGAAGAAAGAATGAAATTTAGAAGCCCGTACTGGTGCTTCGCAGTTATAAAACACTCAAAACAAGTCCGAGAAATAGACTCGAGGTCAATTCTTTCAAGCTCCTACTACAGAAGTCAGTGCAGAGGGCTGACACCTATGAAACACCATCGAAATCGTCTGTTTCCTTTTTTTGGCCCATAAATCCTACCAAGCGTCGTCCTCAGCCTCGAGACTTTTCTGATTTTATGTTTCTAGAATCTCAAAATTTTCAGATAAGAAAACAACAATTGTCCTAAGATATACTCCATCAGTTTCAATTTGTTTGTCTTACTTATCTTCTTAGTTTGTTTCTAAAAGAATGACAGTCTTTTTTTTCAGCCACTGTTTGTTTTTCACTTTTCTCATTATATGTTTAAGACCATAAGATTAGATAATAACATTTTGATATATTTTACGTATCTTGCAACACTTTCAACTTGTTATCATGTTAAAAGCAAATTTCAGGCATTGTAGCTTTAACTATGAAATTACTGCATATTACAGTAGGTCTGTTACATTGAGGCAAGGGAATGCAATTGTTATAATAGGGCTGTCACAGTGAGAGAAGGAAAGGGAATTGAACAGCTGAGCGTTGGTGAATTAATAGGTGATATTAAGAAGGATTTAAACACCACCTCAATGGGGTTCAATTTAAATAAAAAGAAACCCATAAACCTTTTCATAAACAAACGCAAGGCAATCTTCAATGTTTAGAAGATCAGGTTCTTTAGTAAAGTTGTTACAATGAAACAAGATTAGTCTTTCTTACCATGCTTATAGGTTTGTATCTAATAATTTACTTGTGATCTTGGGTGGATTATTTAAAGTACCCCAACATGCTTGATTTTAGCAAGTTTGTGGTCTTCACTAATTATATTTCATCTGTCCCAATCTACGTGCCATATTTTTTTTAATCTGTCCCAAAAATAATGTCATAATTCCTAGTTTGGAAATTGTTTTACTTTAAAATCCAGTGCCACATAAATGTTGGTAGGGAGTATATCTTAGAAAGCTCGTTACGAACCATATCATATAATTTTTTGAGAAAGTTACGCCGGAGCACCTGTCAGCGCTAGATTTCGTGGACTAACGCACACGAAAAACTATCAAAATTGACTGTTTCTTGTTCCTTGGTCCATAAAATTCTACCAGGCGTCGTCTAGCATCGTCAGGCCTACAAGGACTCTTGGCGGGCTCGTTACGGACCCACTCGTATAATTTTTCGAGAAAGTTGCGCCGAAGCCCCTGGTAGCACTAGATTCCTTTGGCCAACACCTAACGAAAAACTACCGAAATCGCATGTTTCCTGTTCCTTTGGCCCATAAATTCTTACCAGGCATCGTCCAATGTTGCTAGGCCTACTGGGACTCTTGGCAGGCTCGTTACAGACCCACTCATATGACTTTTCAAGAAAGTTGTGCCCGAGCCCCCGCTAGTGCCAGATTCTGTGGGCTAACACCGTAAAAAATTGTCAAAATAATTTGTTTCTTATTTCTAGGCGATAAAATCCTACTAGGCATCATTCAATGTCGTTGGGCCTACTAGGACTCTTGGCAGGCTCGTTACCTACATATCGGTATTATTTTTTGAGAAAGTTGCATCGAAGCCCTAAGTATCCCTAGATTCTGTGGGGTAACACCTACGAAAATCTGCCAAAATCGAATATTTTTTGTTCTTTGGCCCATAAAATCCTATCAGGCATCTGCGACGTCATCGGACCTACTGGGACTCTTTTGGACTCCTTACTGACCCACTTATGTGATTTTTCAAGAACGTAGAACTCGAGCACCCAGCAGCATCAAATTTATGGGCTAATACCCATAAAAAAAACTGCTAAAAAAGTTTATTTCCTGTTCATGGGTGCATAAAATCCTCCTAGGCATCATCCATTGCCACCAGGCCTACAAGGATTCTTTGTGAGCTCGTCATGGAGCCACTCATATGATTTTTCAGGAAAATTACACCCGAGCACCCCGCAGCGCCAGATTCTATGGTTTAATAACTATGAAAAATACCAAAATCGTCTATTTGTTGTTTCTTGGCCCATAAAATCCTACCAGGCATCGTCAAGCATCGTCGAGCTTGCTGGGACTCTTATTAGCTCATTACAGATGCACTCGTATGATTTTTTGAAAAAATTACTTTAGAGCTCTCGGCAGCACTAGATTTTGTGGGCTGATACCCATGAAAAATTATCAAAAATTGCTTATTTCCTGTTCCTTGGCCTATAAAATTATATCACGTGTAGTCCAGCGATTCCAGCCTATTAGTATTCTTGTCAGGCTTGTTATGGACCCACTTGTGTATTTTTTTTAGAAAAGCTGTGTCGGAGCCCCCGACAGCGCTAGATTCTATGGGCTGACACCTATGAAACACCATCGAAATCGTCTGTTTCCTTTTTTTGGCCCATAAATCCTACCAAGCGTCGTCCTCAGCCTCGAGACTACTAGGACTATTGGCTAGTTTACTACGCAATCGTATGATTTTTCAAAAAAGTTACATCAAAGCCCCTGGCAGCGCCCTGCAAGTTAACACCCATGAAAAACTGTTGAAATCGCCTATTTCCTGTTCTTGAGCTTATAAAATCCTACCAGGTATCGTCTGGCATCGTTAGGCCTACTGAAACTCTTAGGGACTCGTTACCAACCCACTCGTATGATTTGTTGGGAAAGTTGCACTCGAACCCCCCTGTAGTGCCAGATTCCGTGGGTTGACATCTAGAAAAACTGTCGAAATTGCCTATTTCCTGTTTCTTGGCCCATAAAATCCTACGAGGTATTGTCTGGTGGCGCCGAACCTACTGAGACTCTTATAGGGTTCGTTATGAACCCACTTGTATGATTTTTTGAGAAAACTGTGCCAAAGCTCCCAGCATTGTCAGATTCTGTGGGCTAAACCCACGAAAAACAACTGAAATCGCCCCCCCCCCCGTAGTGCCAGATTTTATGGTCTAACACCCACAAAAAAACTACCGAAATCGTTTGTTTCCTTTTCCTTGGCTCATAAAATCCTAGCAGGCGGCCTCTGGCACCGCCGGGCCTACTAGGACTCTAGGCAGGATCATTACGGACCCACTCTATGATTTTTCAAGAAAGTTACGCCTGATCCTCCGTAGCGCCAGATTCCGTACACTAAAACCCACGAAAAATAATCGAAATCACATGTTTCCTATTCCTGGGCCCATAAAATCCAACTAGGCATCGTTCAATCCTGCTGAGCCTACTAAGACTCTTGACAGGTTCGTTACAGACCCAATCGTATGATTTTTCAGAAAAGTTGCATCGAATCCCCTGGTAGTGCCAGATCTCATGGGCTAACACCCATGAAAAACTGTCAAAATTGCTTGTTTCTTATTCTTTGGCCAATAAAATCCTACCTGGCATCATCCCCTGCTGCAGGGCCTCTTGGGACTCTTGGCGAGCTCATTATGAACTCACTCATATGATTTTTGTGGAAAGTTGCGCCGGAGCCCCTGACAGCACCAGTTCCCGTGAGCTAACACCCATGAAAAACTATTGAATTTGCATGTTTCCGTTTCCTTGACCCATAAAATCCCACCAGGCATGGTCCGGCGCTATCAGGCGTGCTGGGACTCTTGGAAGGCTCGTTACGGATCCACTCGTTAATTTTTTGAGAAGTTGCGCTGAAGCCCCTGGAAGCGTCTAATTCCATGGGCTAACACCAACATAAAAGTTGTCGAAATCACTTGGCACATAAAATTCTACCTAGCATTATCCGACACTGTCGGACCTATTGAGACTCTTGGAGGGCTCGTTACGGAACATATTGTATGATTTTTTGGGAAAGTTATGCCCCAGCCCCCTGCAGCACCGGATTCCGTGGGCTAACACCTACGAAAAACTGCCAAAATCACATGTTTACTAGTCCTTGGCCCATAAAATTCTACCAGGCGTTGCTCGGCGCTGCCGAGCCTGTTGGGACTCTTGGTGGGCTCGTTACGGACCTATTAGTATGATTTTTCGAGAAAGTTATGCCCAAGCCCCTGACAGCGCCAGATTCCGTGGTCTAACGCCCACGAAAAACTACTAAAATAGTTTGTTTCATGTTCCTAGGCCCATAAAAAGTCCTACCAGGCGTCATCTGGCACCACTGGGCCTACTGGAACCTTGGCAGGCTCATTACGAACCCACACATATGATTTTTCGGGAAAATTGCGTCCAAGCTCCCGGCAACGTCAAATTCCGTGGGCTAACACCTACGAAAAACTCTCAAAATCACCTATATATATATAGTTAGTTAGTTAGTTAGTTAGAAATTGATCTGAAATATCAGCATGCGACTAAACAACATTTAAGATTCGTGATTTTATGAGATTAGTTGAAACGGAATAAAAAAGAATACTATACTAATTAAGACTAATCATTAGCTTGCTATTTAATTATTTATCTTTAATTATAGTTAAGGATTTTCATTAGCTGGCATTTTTTGTTGATTCATAGTTTAGTAGATTTTCATGATCTAAGACAAAGAAAAGGAAAAAAAGAAATATATGAGAATATATTTGACTCAAAAATATATAGATGTAAAATATTATTTACTATATTTTTAAGTTATCAAATTAGGATTACAATAAACAAACGATCGCTGAGTATCATCTTAATTTTATATTTAAAAAGAAACAAGAAAGCACACAAAAATTTGGAATAAATAATTCAATTAAAAAATAAAAGAACTTCAAATTTAAGCGGGTGGGTTAGGCAGGATGGAGCGGGGCGGAGCGGTTTAAAAGATTTGCAGGTTGAGCTCAATCCGCCTCGCTCTATTGTCATCCCTCAAATGAATTATTGTATAAAAGATTTGCAGGTTGAGCTCAATCCGCCCCACTCTCGCCCCACCCTATTGTCATCCCTCAAATGAATTGTTGTATAATATGATTATGTGGCAAGTGTATAAAAAAATGTATTCACGCTCTGGACTACGTCAACATCTAGAGGGTCAAGACTATCGCGTTGGATAATTTGAACAAAAATAGTTCTAATATATGCCAAATAAAATGTCTCAAGTTTAATAGGACCTTGAAATATTCTCCTTAATACAATATTTTTATATAAAAAAAATGATGAAGAATCTTATTAGCTCAATTGGTTATTAACTATTTGAATTTTCATCTTATTCGTGATGGTTCAATTTCCCACCTTGTAACCCCCGCTTTCAATTTTTAGTTACTTAATTTGAAAAAAACAAACAAACAAACAAACAAACGAGGGGGCCCAAATGAGTAACCTACACATATATAGGAAACTCCCTTTGAATTTCTAAAACCTCATTTCTTACTTTAATTGAAACTGCTCTCCATGACATATAGGTGTGGTGGTACCCTCCCATGCAACTTCCAGGAAATGTTATTTGCCAGCAATTATAATTCTCCCTCAGCTTCCTTCCTTTGCAATTTAATTTGCATAATTTCTTGGACTCTTTCCACCAAAATTTCCTCTACATTCTTCTACTATTTATATATAAATATCCCTTGGAACTCATCACAATTCATCATCATATTTTCTATGATTATCTATATCCATCTTGAGTGTACTATATCCAATAATACTTTTGCTTCAATAGGGGAGAAAGAGGTTCAATTGAATACCTTTTGTTGAAAAATTCAAGTTCATACCCTATTAGTGGCATTGTTACATTTTTTTCGAAACCCCTAGTTAAAAAAATTCCTGATTTCGCCACCTTAATTCCATGTTATAATTCTAAGAGCTAGTCCAATATTAATATTGTACTTATTAAGGGCAAGAAGGAGATTCAATTGACTATCTTTCATTGAAGAATTATACTGGTGAAAGAGGATCTCGAGTTCAAGCCAGGTGACATAAATATTCTTATGAAAAAATTTCAAACCCCTTTCAAAAATTCCTAACTCCACCACTAAGTTCAAGCCAGGTGTCATTCTTGTAATAAAAATTTGAAACCCTTTCAAAAATTCTAGACTCCGCCATTAAGTTCAAGCCAGGTGACATTCTTATAAAAAAAATCTCAAACCCCTTTTGAAAATTCCTGATTCGGCCACTTTACAAGTTGTCAATGTCTGCATTGGGGCGCGACGTGGTGTTTGAAGATAATATTTCCTTCAATGTTGAGTATTGGATACTCCGAGACAGAACAAGAAAAATTAAACTTGATTAATTCAACTTATTTGAAGATTTCTTCCCTTCTATGGTGGAGAAACTTGGAGCTGAGGGATTCTTGAAGGAGCTCAGAAATGGATTTAGGGTTCTAATGGATGAGGAGAGGGAAGTCATCACATTTGACAGCTTGAAGAAGAATTCAGAGTTGTTGGGATTGAAGGACAATATGAGTGATGATGAGGTGATGTGCATGTTGAGTGAAGGGGATTTGGATGGTGATGGTTGTTTGAATGAGATGGAGTTTTGTGTATTAATGGTTCGTTTGAGTCCTGATTTAATGGACATTTCAAGAATGTGGTTGGAGGAAACTCTTGCCAAGTTGTAACTAAGTTTTAATTAATCCTTTGTGATGATTCTTGTAGTATTTAATTTATATCTCTATGCATACATCTATATAGGTTTTATTTATTCATATATATATATATATATATATATATATATATATAGTGATTGATTCTTTAATAATTGTTCTTCTTATTCCTCCCTACGAAAGTTGGCACCCTTGGTGCGTGATAGCTACTTAATATCCTTAGTTTCATCCTTTTTAAACATATTAATGACCAATATAAAATTAAGTGTTATATTTTCTACGTGGTGTTTGATATTCGTATAGTACATGGGCCTGAATAATTTGGATTAGCATTGAAAAGTTCTGATT
>DF357308.1:136244-156642 GCA_000787875.1 Solanum virginianum | reverse complement strand
CGTTATTATTGAAAGAATAATTTGGATTAGCATTGAAAAGTTCTGATTTGATAATAAAGTGCTTTCTACTAAAGATTTCTATTTTGAAAAGTTCTTATCCAAAGTTATTGGGTCTTTGGTGATTTCTCTTTTTTATTTTTTTTCACTCGATGTTCGTCACCTATTTGTTGGGCCCAAGTAAATGGAGCGAGCATCGGAAAGTTCTACTTTGTAGGTAAAATGATCTTAATTACTAAAGTCAAATTCATTTTCAAAGCTAATCTTTGATTAAAAATAAAAGGATGATATTCATCATACTACCACAAATTTTAGTGATTCTTTATAATTGCTCATGCCATAATTAAAGTAGTTTTTATAACGAAATAGACTTTAAGCATAATTCAACACAAAAGATAGTTCACGAGGAGAAGATTATCCTAGACTATAAAGGAAATCAAATTTTCATCCAACATTGATGTGGGAGTCTATACCCCCACATGCCTAAGCCTTTATTTATTTATTTAATGGAGATTTTTGATGAAAACTTCAATCTTATAATATAGTAATTGTAATAAAAGTATAGACAATTTAATATAGGGATTCAATATCGAGTAAATCAATAAATAGAGAACTAAAGGAAAATTTATTAGCCTTATATATACAAGTGGGCTAACAAATAAATCTTGTCCTCAAGGTGGGCTTTCACACAATTGGGCTTTGGACTATTTTGAGGTTCCAACGGGCCTAACGCTCAACTATCTCTTTTTTTGACCACTTTAATTCGTGCTCGCTTTTTAATTATCTTTTAAAATATTTATTTATCTTACGGAATTAATGTTAAATATTTGCATCAATTTCATGTGTTTTAGCTTGAAGTATGGCCTTGTGAAGATAAAACATCGAGTATTTTTGTCTGAAGTTTTATATTGCTTGACCAAGATAATTCCAAATTTCTTTAATTGAAGTTGTGGACTTGTCAAGAACAAAAATTTTTTAAAAAAATTAACTGAAGTTTTATATGACTAATCAAGGCTAACTTCAGACAGTTTTTACTAAAGTGTATGTAAAAATTGGACAAAAATTTTGCTAACTTCAATTTTTTTTTTACTAAAGTGCATGTAAAAATTGAACAAAATTCTAGTCACATGTGCCTGAATCGTGCATGTAAAATATTGACTAATATTTCCTTCAATGTTGAGTATTGGATACTCCGAGACAGAACAAGAAAAATTAAACTTGATTAATTCAACTTATAAAACTCTGAAACAATTATTAAAAAAATACAACAACAAAACAATTTGGAACTAAATTTCTTTTGCTAATTTCTTTTCATTTTTAGAATTTTAACAATCCGACAAAGGATTCAACACTTAAATCTACTCCAAAGAAGTTTAAATTTGTAAGATAAAATTTTTAACTAGTTAAATTATCTCAAGAGAAAAGAAGTAAATATATTCCTCAACTTTATAATTAAAATAAAATATATGTGACATTTTATTATATTACATTTAACTTGTTCCATAAAAACTTGAAAATTTCCTAAGAAAGGGCACAACGAAAGGGAAATTCAAACAGTCAACGGGACAAAATCCAATAGCTCAAGATTTTGAGAAGAAAATGAAGGGGATAAAATATATGTAGAATTATTTTGTGTAGAATTTTTCAAAAAAAAATTTTTTGTTTATGTTATGTGGTGAGAGGGAATTTTTTTTAAAAAAAATTTATGTTCTAGAACAATCATCTGATATTTTGTGAGATTGTCACTTTATTAAGAATAAAAATAAAATTTTAAAATTAAATTATTTTTAATTATATTGCAATGATATCTTTCGAGGGACATACTAAAAAGAATACTACTTTATAGAGTATTTTATATATACCCGTCGACTTTTTAAAAATGTCCAGACAACATAACAAATATAAAAATGTACCCCTCTTATATATATGTTAATTTAATAACTAAAAGTTTTAATTAGAACTTTGGAAATGGAAAAAAAAAAAACAGATACGAAGTGTACCCTCTTATAAATCTTATCTTGAAATTTTTAGTTTTTTTTAAGAATTTCAAATGAAAATTGAATCATATACGTTATTATTGAAAGTGTTAAATTCTGCATAAGTAATATCATATATAATAGCTAGTTAGAAGATAAATTATTCATGTAAAAATTAATATAGTATTTTATTTACAATTTAGAAATCTGTATAACTAACATATATATAAGTTATAAGAAAATTTATATATTATTTTATATAAAATAAAAGATAAAATAATTAATAAATATATTAATTAATATATACATAATTCTAACAAGCTACCAATCAACCTAATTGTGGAGGGGTATTATCTGCAAAATATTATTTATTTATTCAAGAGGTTTGATGTAGTACTAGCTGGTTTTCAATCAGCAGCCATACAAGTGGCTATTTGTCAAAATATATTGTTTCATATTTTTAACATTATTTTACCAACAACAAGAAGACATTTTACCATAGGATAAAAAGTTGATATTTTCTCCTCTCTCATATAATAAGCTGCTAGATCGAGGAGCTTAAAGTCATTGAGCCTGTTTCAGCTGTCTACTCCAGCAGTTTCATGAAGCAAACAAATGACTATTGAGCTGTTTGGCTTGATGGTTAAAGTCTAACATCTTAAATATAATGTTCTGAAATCAAACCTTAACAACGTCAATATTTTTACGTTATTTCTAGTCTGCTTAATTTTACTATGTCATTTCTGTTAATTATTATTTAATTATTTCTTCATCTACTTTAATTATGAAATTATAATAACGTGTTTACTTAATTTTGCGGTGCTAAAGAATCAATCTTTTTTTTCGATGTTGATGCGCTTTTGTCCTTAAAGGGAGTTCGCCGAGTGTGGCTATTAGAATATCTACCTAATTTTACTATGTCATATCTACTATGTGTATTATTTAAAGACTACTTAAAAATATTAAAAATTTAAATAATTAAAATATATTAAAATTATTGACTTTCTAAATTTTATCTAAATCATGAAAATTAAGCAAGAAACATAACATCTATTGAGTCCGTGCAATGCACGATCTTCAAACAAGTACTATAGAAATGATTTCCTCGAGGTACAATGCATATCTCTTAACTTTTCAAAAAAATAATAATTAATAATTCATTTGTTGAACTTTTAGTAAAAGGAACGTGCCACGGGTTAGAGAGAAAATATATGAGCATATACAAAAAGTCCCATTCCAAATCCAAGCAATCCAAATAAAATGTAGCCAAGATTGACTCGTTGTTGGAAGCTAATTCAGAATTTAAAATTTACAAATTTGTATATCAATTTTAAATTAATAAATAGTATTAACTGCATTCACATGAACATGTAAACGATCAATACATGTTATGATATTAGGTTCATTTGATCAAATCAAGTTCTATCAACGTGGAACATAAATTTATATATAAAAACTATGACAAATAATATATATGAACGTAAACCAGAATTTCAAGAATATAATGGGTTCAAAGCTAAAATCTTTAAAGGTTGAATCAATAGAATTTAAATCTTGAATCTGTCTCTGTCTGCACTATTAGTATTCTGAACATCAAACTCAACCACTCTTAATATAATCATATTTACTAGCAAAATATAATCATATTTAGATAGATTCAGAATTTGAAGTTTATGAATTCTGATGTCGACCTTATAAAATTATGTTACAATAATAAGCTATTGAATTCATGTAAATTTGTAAATGACCCTCTATAAATGCAATCCAAATTACAAACCTAACCCCTCTAATAAAAGTCTTTTTTTTTTTTGCAATATATTATGTTAGCCAAAAATTGACCTTTAGGCAATCTAAATCTCCTATTTAAAGGAGCCCAAAACACACAACAAAATCATCCCAAAAAGAAGCAAGTTCTTCTAAAAGTCTTTTAGTTATTTCACTTGTATCAATTATCACAATATGGCTTTTGGTGGAACTCATTTGAGCTTGGCACTTTGCCTAATGGCTCTAATTGTTCTTGCAAAAGCAAATTTTGATGAAAAAATAGAGCCAATTAACAATATTTTGGAGCAAAATTCAGAAATGTTGTCTCAAGAATTTTGCATTTTCGGGGCGGTTGGGTCAGTTGTTTCGGAAGCTATTAGGAGGGAGAGGCGAATGGGAGCGTCTCTCATTCGCCTCTTCTTCCATGATTGTTTTGTCGATGTAAGTTCTTCATCATCTTTTAAGGATTTTACTCGTTCTGTTTCAATTTATATGACCATTTTCGACTATAGCGCAAACTTATAGTTTTAAAATGCCAATACATTTGTGTAATTGTTTGACCTCAAACATATATATGTGTAAGTTAGTGTTCATAGTAGCCTTTCATTAAAGATGAAGTGACAAGTATGAAGTTAGTTATATTTGAATATATAAGCGTGATATTCTTTTTTAGATGAAATGACCATAAAATAAGGTCAAAGGAAATCATTGTGCTTAATGAAACATATATCATCGACTATTTTTAAATTTTGAATCTATTTCTGTTAAATATTATATTATGTTTATTGGCCTAACATTTAATTTTGGGTGTGATATTATTTAATTAGGGATGTGATGGTGGTATTCTTCTAGATGATATTCCTGGAAGGTTCCAAGGAGAAAAAACATCACCACCAAATAACAATTCAGTAAGAGGCTATCAAGTAATTGATCAAGCTAAACAAAGGATCAAAACTATGTGCCCTGGGGCAGCTGTTTCTTGTGCTGATATTCTTGCTCTTGCTGCTCGTGATTCTGTTGCTATGGTAAGTTTATTATAATCGTGTTTAAGTTTTACATATTGATTGAATTGATAAAATTAATATTTATCTATTTTAATTTTTCTATCTTATGATCTTGAAGAATGTTACTTTTGTATATTTAGTAGAGCTTTTTTTGTTCAACATTTTTATTTTGTTTTCACCTTATATTTATTATTTGTGTTGGAGTTCTTATTAATTCAGATTGTCTAGCGTAGGACCTATTTATGGGGAAATACACTCTTGATAGTTCATTTTATTCTTATCTACACTTTCTTATAGAAATGGCCTACGTTTCATGTCTAAAAATCACAAAATATAAAGTATATTTTTGATATATTATACACATTTTTAGTTATTGACCTAGTGATGTGTGATAACTAACATGCTACTATAGATTAATTAAACTATATAGATTATTATTATTAACTTAAATGCTATTAGAATTATGTGATATGTCATAACTTGAAACATCACCAATGTGTCAATATTTTTCCTTCAAACACTTGGCTAGATAATATTTATGTATGAGTAAGCCTAACTATGTGATCATTGCTATACAACTAATAAAAAGGAAGCAAATATACTCAATAATACTTGTCTCTAATTACCACACATGTATTAAATTAAAGTAGGTGTTAGTGGATGTGGTGAAGTCAATTGTAACACTTTATATGTGTAATAAAAATAAATAGTTCACATTTACCTACTCCAAGAAGAAATAAAAGAACAAATAAACTTGTGCAAGTCACAAGCAGCCCATATTCTTTTAATGAAATGTCAAAATCTTGCCAAAATTTCTTCACTTTAAAAGTGGACACAAAATTTCTTGATGTTGATGTATGCCTAATTTCTTCATCTTCAACTTTTTGTTTTTAGAGATATTAATTGCAACTATCATTTCCATGATATTAATTAGTTCAACTGCTTAGATTTTGTTCCCATCTTTAAAAGTCATGTAAAGACAAAACATAAGAGTATACATAGACAATTTGCTCAAAAAGAATTATTAGACCATGATTTAAAAAGTTCATAAATTACAGTTGTTCGTGTTGACATTGTCATGTTGCATATGACTCCATATATATAAATTCTTATTGTTCGTGTCGCTTCATTTAGGCTCATTTTAATTTAACCCGCTGTGAGTCTATACATTATTGTGCACTTCATGCTATATTATTTCATGTCGTTTTCATGTACGCTCATTTTGTCAACAGTTAGGAGGAATACCGTACCCCGTGAGACTAGGCCGAAGAGATGCAAGGACCGCGAATTTCACCGGAGCGTTAAACCAACTTCCAGCCCCGTTCGACGATCTCAACGTCCAGTTAAGGAAATTCAGCGCGAAGGGATTCTCCGCCCGGGAAATGGTCGCGTTAGTCGGGTCCCACACGGTCGGATTCGCGCGCTGCGTGACATTGTGCGACGACAGGAACATTAACCCGGCCATGAAATCGACACTAAGGTGTGGTTGCCCTGTTAGTGACAACAACACGAATTTAGTACCCTTGGATTTGATGACTCCTGAAATTTTCGATAAGTTTTATTACGAAGATTTAATTCGAAATCAAGGACTACTTTTCTCTGACCAAGTGTTGATGGGATCAAGCGCGACTGCTGACGTTGTTCGGACCTATAACAGTAACCCTGCTTTATTCTTGACCGAATTTAACGCCGCCATGACGAAGATGGGGGACTTGCCCCCATCTCCCGGCGTTCAATTGGAAATTCGCAATGTTTGTAACAAGGTGAACGGTAATTCTATCGCGGACATGTGAAATAAGAAATATAAAAAAAAAATATTTTAAAATTTCCAATTTCATGTTCCAAAATAAAAAAATGTATGGCTTATTGACCATCTAGTTTGTTATTTTTGTAAGTTGCTTGGTGCTTTCTATATGTACCTTTTGTCTTTAATGTGGTTATGTACAAAATAATGGAAATCTTTTTCCATAGTAGTACTATCTTTCTTCTTCTTCTTCTTTTTTAAAGTAAAAGATGATATTTATATAATATAATTAAGCACTATTACAGAATTGTCATGTAATAATATTCGTAACGAGTTCGTTAAGAATTTGAGTAAAAACAGAAATCAAGCTTTATTTGCTATGAAGCTATTATAAGTCAAATATTTTACACGAGTAAAAATAAATTTTTCAGAAATAGTTTCTAGCATGCCTGTTGAAAAGAACTTCATAAACAAACTATCTAAAAGTAGTATGTAAGAATTGTTTGTTTGAGGAGTCAATAAGGATAACTTTTGTCATAAAAACATTTTCTATAATATTAATTAAGTAATTAGAAGAATATAATATATTAGTAATTTAGACTTTACAATAAAAACAATGTAAGGTTAGGTTGCTTTTTGATATGATTAAATAATTGTAAAACCACATATGTAACTCAAAATACTTACAAAGTATTAAATAGTTGTTTAGCTTTTTTTCGCATTAGCTTGATGCTATAAGAGTGTATATATATACTTTGGTTGTATCAAAAAGGAAGAGGTAGTAATTCAATGAAATTTATTTGATTTCATAAAAGTATATATATACTTTATTGGTATCAAAAAGAAAAAATGAGTGCTTTAGCAAAAATCCTACTCGGTTACTCATTGATACCATTGGAGAATATAATTAAATTTTGATAGTATCACTATATATATATACTATGATGATATCAAATATAAAGAAGTAGTGGTTCAGTGAAAACACTATTTATTTACTCTTTGATATTATTAGAGTATGTATTTTCTCAAGTATTTCTTAAAAAAAAGTTCAATTCTATATGATACAAATACGGTATTGATATACTAACGGAACTTCATATAGGATTAAGATTAATCATATGTGATATCACTATAAATTCAAGATACTGACAAAGTATCATAAAATAGTGAAGCTGGAATTATAGATGAAATAAGAAAGGAAAAAGTGGGATAAGGATGAATAGTTTAGATTGAATCTATTTTTTATAAATAATTTCCTAATTGATCCATTTTGTGTAGTTTTCCACAAAAAAAAAAATATAAGCCCAATTGCATGCAAGATCAATGTCCAAAGCCCAAATCTGTTTTTTAGGGAAAGAAATCCAGTCCCAACTCCCCATGTACGGCCCAATAGTTTTTCATAGCCTAAAACCTGTACATTATTCTTGTTAAAATTAGTAAAAAATAATAAATTTCGTATTCAATATATCAAATAAATTAATGTAAAAATTCTAACTCCAATTTATAAAAATTTACATTCTAAATTCATGTAGACAACCCCTAAAGGTGGGAATAGATGAGACTTTTTCTTCACAATTTTGGTGAATTAGAAGCTTAATTACATTGTTAATTGTTAGTTGTTGTAACTTCTAAATCATTAATATAAAAAAAATATAATAGTTTCCCTGAGAATGAATTAATCAAGAAGAATTTATATTAATTTAGCTGGTAGGTTACTATCAAACAGCTTAGTTTCTTATGTGAGAAACTTATGGATAAATACATATATACTAGTTAATTAGTTAATATAGCTATAGTTTGAATGAATTACACCTTACGACAAACATTTACTTGTAACTACAGTTTGAGTTTTGTATAATTCGTGCAATTTATACAAACGTTGTGGACAATTATACAAAAGTTATGCATGAATCAAATTGTATAACGAAATATACAAATACTGTGAATTATACAAATGTTGTGCACAAATTGTACACCAAAATATACAAATATTATACAAAAATTGCAAATTGTATAGCGAGCTATACAAAAGTATACATGCACTGTGAGAATTATACAAACGTTACTATAACATGTTAATCAAAATCTATATAATTTAAATCAAACGTGACAATTAATATGAGACAGAGCGAGTAGTTAATCATTTCTCTCAACCCATCTACAAGGATAAGTAATTACTAAAAATAACATATTTCTACAAGTCTTTAGTGTACAAACCCTACCTAACTTATCACAAATAGAGAAGAAACATTAATACAAAATTACATATATCCACCAATAGTGTTGTGACAATCAATCACACTTTTATAGTTTAATTTAAAATGCAAAACATTTTATATAAAAAGTAAAAATATATTAATAATAAAAATCACTTGTATAACTTAAATTCTTACTAAAAATTGCCTATATTATCAATCAAGAAACTCCTAAGTCCTAACCACCATTGTGCCAATGCATAATAATTTCTTACCAACCCTAATTATATTAACTACCCTAAATGGAATCCTATAAACATGGATTAATTTAATTTATATACACAGAAAATATATAAGTAATATTTATATTATTGATATATTTAAAGTTGTTGTTCCAGTGCAATTATCTATTTTATTTTTCACGTTACTTGTTACACTTTTTATGAACAATTATCCACGGATCACCATTGAGTGAATGTAAATTTTGGTTATATATAAAAATTTATAAAGAATATTTATATTATTGATATGTTATATATTTATATTAAAAAATTCATTAGCCAAAAGGAATCATGCAAGATTGAGGACAAAATTACTTTGGTGAGCTCCTTGCTGTCGTTCATCCGGCATGTCCTAATGTATTCCATGCATGTAAGTTTAAAATTTATAGACTTTAAAATCTGACTTCGTCTCTGAATTTATGTATAGTTAAAATATAAATGTCTTATTTTCATATTGCTAGTTTTGTGCTTTATATAAATAGTACTTGTCATAAAACAAATACAATATTAGTTTGATGCAATAGCTTAGTCTATTGTAAAACAACAAAGATGAGAAAATTAATTCAATTGCTTATAATATAAATATGTTAATAGCTTTTCAATACAAAAGTAATAATTTAGAGCTGAATAATAAGAAGTGAAATAACTAATTGGTTAAAATCTAATATAATAAAAGATTACTAAAATATAAGTTTAATGTATCCAACATAATTTTAGTGATTTTCCCCTTTTTGAAGCTGTTATTTTACATATTTTTATTAACAAAATATTTGATAGTTAAATTTTTTATTAATTATTTACATAAAACAGTCCTAAATTAAAAGTGAATTCTAAATATAAAGAAATTCTAATCCAAAAATGAATCAAGAAACTAAATAAATTTTAAAAAATAGCGAAAAGACGATTTTATCTAAAACATAGTATTTTAATGAAGGATAAAAATTCAAACAACATTTTTAAGGACCTTCACGCTTTTAATATAGTATAGATATAAATTAATCAATCTTTCTATGATTATATACTTGTTTGAACAGCCTTAGTTAATCCTGTGATCTATGCCTGTTTGAACAACCTCAATTAATCATGTCCTATAAATACACTCTCATCCATCCATCACTCTAAAGAGCAAACCACTACACAATATCAAGAACCTTTTACACTTCTCAAGTTTCCCCACCCCCACCCCCACCCCACCACCACCACCCCCAAAAAAAATGTGCAAAAAAGAGATGAATCCCAAAGAAAACTTCAATGTGAAAGTGAACAAAACTGAAGTAGTAGCAGCATTGTTACCAATGCAAGAACATTGGCTACCATTGTCCAATCTTGATTTACTCTTGCCTCCATTGGATGTTGGAGTTATATTCTGCTATCTAAATCCCCATATTATTTCGGGGAAAATAATTAATATAAATATAGAATTTGATTCAATCGTAAAAATACTCAAAACTTCTTTGGCTGAAACACTAGTTTCTTACTATGCATTTTCTGGACAAATCGTTCGAAATTCAGCTGATGAACCTGAGCTTCTTTGCAACAATGGTGGTGTTTCTTTTATTGAAGCTTTTGCTGATGTTGAACTCAAAGAGATTAATTTTTATAATCCAGATGAAAGCATTGAGGGAAAATTTGTACCTAAAAAGAAGCATGGTGTTCTTGCTATTCAGGTAAAATATGTCTTAATTATGTGCAAAACAATTTTTCTCTATTTTTCATGCATGTGACTCTAGTGCATGTCCCAATATATACAACAATAACGACAATAACAACATATTCAGTTATCAGTGGATCAGAGTCGAAGTCATATAGTACCCTAGTCTACTCTAATACCGTCTTAAAATGAGTGACTATCTTCATCATCGAATAATATTATAAGTTAAGTTGTTATTCTCTCTGTTCACTTTTACTTATTTAGTTTGGACTTTGCATATGTACCCTAAGAAATAATAATCGACACCATTTTCATATTAGTTGATCAATATTTAGTCTTTGGTCTTGGGAAATGATTTAGACATAATAAGTAACTAATGTTGAGAGTAAAATAGAAAAAAAAATAAGTATCTTTTTAATATATTAAAAGTGACAAGTAAAATTGAAAATCTTTTTCAGAATAGTAGACAAGTAAAAGTGGACGAAAGAAATAGCTGATTAAACATATTTTTATTTACTTAACTAATAATGTACTCCTCACAAAAATATTCAATCTTGATTGTTGATAAAATGATCATGATATGTTTAAAAATAAATGTAACAACTCTTTTAGACAATAAAAGTAGACAACCCTCATAAACCTAACTTTGTCCTCTTTTTTTTGTTTATTTAATTCCTTGCAATTTTACCTTTTTTTTTTTTTTTGCTTTAGGTTACACAACTCAAATGTGGAGGAATAATTGTGGGTTGCACATTTGATCATAGAGTGGCTGATGCATACTCAACCAACTTATTTCTTGTGTCATGGTCCGAGTTAGCTCAATCCAAGCCACTCTCTCAGCTCCCGTCTTTTCGACGATCGTCTCTTTTTCCGCGACATCCTGGTGACTATGATGACTCGATCAATGGCTTATATATACCAATACAAACCCTACCTCCTAAGAAGCCCGAAATTCCTAACCCTAACGATCAAGTCGTTAGTAGAATTTACTTTGTCACGGGTGACAAAATCGAGCACCTTCAATCACTAGCCAATTGCCATGACCATAAAGGCACCAAGTTCAAGAGGTCTAAACTTGAATCGTTCAGTGCTTTCCTGTGGAAAACTATTGCATGTGGAATTAGTAAAGAAACGTCGAGTTTCAAGAATTTTAGGTTTGGTGTTGTGGTCGATGGTCGGACTAGATTGATGAGTAATTTAGATGATAATTTGGGAAAGGGGTATTTTGGTAATGTACTCTCCATCCCATTTGGAGAGAGAAAAATTGAGGAGCTAAAAGAGAAGTCATTGAATTGGGTGACAAATGTAGTCCATGAATTCCTTGATATCGCGAAAACAGGAGAGCATTTTCTTGGTTTGATTGATTGGGTTGAGGCGCATCGTCCTGGACCATCCATGGCAAAAATATATGCCACGGATGGCGATGGACCGGCAGTGGTAGTGTCATCGGGGCAACATTTTCCTGCGAAAAAGATTAATTTTGGATGGGGCAAACCAGCCTTCTGGTCGTATCATTTTCCATGGGATGGAAAAGCAGGATATGTTATGCCAATGCCAAGCCCTAAAGGAAATGGAGATTGGATTGTTTATATGCATCTCTTGAAATGGCAAATGGAACTTATTGAGGCTTCTCCATCCCATGTGTTTGAACCTGTCACTGCAAATTATCTCAATTTAATTTGATCATAGTCCGTTCAGAAAACAACATCTCTACTTCTATGAGATAGTGAAGATGTTTGTATAAAGTACTTTAGTCATCGGGCCACGGTGATAATGCTTTTCTTATTTTATTTATTGTCCTGTGAATATGCAAAAATGTTTTAAGTATATAATTAGGATGTGGATATACATATGTCATTCAATTCATTTGATGTGTTCTTCTTCATGTAAAATGGGTTTGATGTGATATTAAGAAAAAGACTTTGTACATTATTAAATTTATCAAAGTTATATTTCTTATACATATAAATTATATTTTTAAATACTTTTAATAAAAAATTTGACTTCACTATTGAATATGAACCACCTAAATCACAGTTAACGTGGCCAAACAATTATCACTAAAAGATATTTAGGTGCTACATTTATTCCATACTAGTTATGAAAATTCCGTGCAATACACGGGTCCAATAATTATTTATAAATTTATTTTTTAATGATATAATTAAACGCTATTAAATTTGTCATTAAGTGTAAAATTAATATCCTATAAATATATTATTAATACTGATTAAATTTTAAATTTAATGATTAAATAATTATTAAATTTATATATATTTGTAGTACTTTCTTTTTGACACAAATATAATCATCAAAAAACATTAAAATAGTTATTTTATTTTATTTGTCCAGTTTAAAAAAAAATTATTTTATCCTAATTTCAGTAGTTACTTAACTTAAAATAGCTGATCGAGGTGATGCAGTGAAATTATAGTTGAAGCAACTGGAAAAATAATGTATTAGCCATAATATTGTAAAATCATAGTTGAAATAAATAACTATCTTAAAAAAATTAAATTAAAAAACCCACAAAATATTTTTTATAAATCTTATATAATATATATAAAAAAAACAGATAACTCAAAAAGATATGTCGACGAAAGGATATCTGCTTGATGCATAACTCTCTCTTATTAATAAATATACAGAGCTAAATAGTCTAATACATACAACAAATAAAAGTCAAATTTTTTCAGCTTACAGCCAAAATGAAAATGGTCCTAGCCAGCTCAATAATCAATAAATATTTTTGTCCTCATGCTCAAAAGTATATTTTATTGACTAAATAAGTATCTTTCATTTTTCCAATAGTAATAATTACTGACAAAAATAGTGCTACTTCACTTTCAAATTCAAAAATAATAGTCCAAAATTCCATGCTGATGACCAGATTTTTAAGTCTGACTATGAAGTGTTGCTAGTTTTTTCTTTTTTTACAAAAAAAAATAATTTTTTTTTTGAGTTTCATATTTTAATTATCAATTATCACTTTGCAGAATTATTACTATCTATATAGTTAAGTACATCATATATTTCAAATAGAAAAAAGAAATAATTGATAGTTGGTCTAGTCGCTTCGAGATGTACTGTATTTACATTTTGTTTAGATGGTTGTTATATATTGTTTCATAAAATATTGTATTGTGTTGTAATGTATTGTATCGAATTGTATCTTATTGTATTTTTTCAATGAATATAATATGTGGGTAGATTGTATTGTTATCCGTCGTCACATAATATCATATATTCATGATTTGAATGATAAATCTACAAGAAATTGTAAGGTATGTGATTGATACCATAAAAAAAATAATAAATGATAAAATAGAATTATTAAATAATAAATAAAGTAAAAAATGAGAAGAAGATAATAAAGTAACGACAACCGCACCACGCTCATTAGACC
Organism: Solanum virginianum; assembly: GCA_000787875.1. Lineage (NCBI taxonomy): Eukaryota > Viridiplantae > Streptophyta > Magnoliopsida > Solanales > Solanaceae > Solanum > Solanum virginianum. The sequence goes on along the minus strand of DF357308.1, from coordinate 142,624 downwards.
AAATGGAACTTTTCATCGTTACTTAATGATGACAACGAAATTTATGTAATAATCAAAACAATCATTATATTTAAACTACTAATATACAATACGATACAATGGGTAACATCCATCCAAACAAAAGGTTAATGCATAGATAATAATAGTTCAAATAGCAAAAGGAAACAACTGATAATTAGAATGTGAAGCTCACGACTAAATAAGAGTTTATGTGTTTTTTAACCATTAACCCTTTTTTTTCTTTTACTATTTATTATATATTCTACTCTTTTTTTTTTTGGAGGGTTGGTGGTGGTGGTTGGGGGGTAGGGGGGTAATGTAACTTTTAATTGATTAACTTATAGTAATTCATGTCACTAGATTTTGGACCACCACCAAAGAAGCCTTTCTATCGCGCGTTCAGATTGCTCCACCTAAGTAAAACGAGAAAAAGACAATTGAATTTCTTCTTCTTCTTTTGTTTATATTGAGTTCTCCAACAACTTGTAACTTAGTAAATGGGAAGATATTTTCAATTTCTTCCATTTTTGTTAGTTTCATTCTTGTTCTTTGTTGAAACTAATGCTCACCAAGAGTTTCTTGATTGCATTTATAGCCATAATTCAGACAAAAATATCAAAAAACATATACATTTTCCAAATTCACCAACATATTCATCTCTTTTAGAATATGGTCAAAAAAATCCAAGGTGGCTAAATTCTTCATCTTCACATCCAATTTTCATAATAGCCCCGAAAAATGAATCCGAAATCGGGGCTATTATACTTTGTAGCCAAATATTTGGCATACAATTTGGTGATCAGTTATGTCATCAAGAAAAATGTAAAACATATATTTTATTGTAGTGTAAATGAAAAAAGACTACTTTCGAAGAGGGCCCTGGGACTCTAATAGTACATATATCGAAGGCCTTTCTTTTCGATCTGATATAGGGGAACGATTTGTTATTGTGGATTTATTCAAGCTAGATAAAATTTTTATTGTCAAAAATGATGAAACGGCTTGGATTCAATCAGGGGTGACAATGGGACAACTTTATTATGAAATTGCGAAAAAAGGCGAAAATCTTGCATTTCCAGGAGGATTGTACCCTAGTGTTGGGAGTGGTGGGATAATTAGTGGTGGTGGAATTGGTACTCTGATGAGGAAATTCGGCCTAGCGGCTGATAATGTCCTCGATGCACGTGTAATGAACGTAAATGGAGAAATTCATGATAGAGAGTCGATGGGACAAGACTTGTTTTGGGCTATTAGAGGAGGTGGAGGGTCAAGTTTTTGTGTCATTTTAGCTTGGAAAGTTAAATTAGTACGCATACCATCAAAGGTAACTACTTTCACGGTACGTCGAAAATTGCATGGGGAGGCTATAAGTTTACTCCAAAGATGGCAAAAAGTGTCACATAAATTGCCTCGGGATTTGTTCATAAGAGTCTTGATTCAAAATAAGGGAATTGGAAGTGAAAAAATAGTACAAGTTTCATTTCAAGGGTTGTTTCTTGGGAGGGTGGGTGAGTTAGTCCCATTATTGAATCAAACTTTCCCCGAATTCGAATTAGTGTCCAAAGATTGTGTCCAAGATCCAGTAGTGAATTGCGCGACTGGACTACCCTGTGTAAAGAAAGAATGCTTTGAAGTCCCTTGGATTCGCGCAACATTGTATTTTGCATCCAAGAGGACAAACGATTCGATTGAATTTTTGGTCAACAGGACCATGCCAAAAAGAAAGAATTACTATAAGGCAACGTCCGATTTTGTGAAGAGTCCATTGCCAAAAGAGGCATGGGCGATGATCAGAACCATGTTTCGCGATGAAGAAAGACCTATGATGATATTTGATCCATTAGGTGGAAGAATGAATGAAATTTCGAAATTCGAAATTCCATTTCCTCATAGAAAGGGAAATTTGTTCAACATTCAATACATGGTGAATTGGTATGATATTAATGTGAACATATCAAGCAAGAAGATTAAATGGCTAAGGGAACTTTATGAAAAAATGAAGCCATTTTTGTCACATTTCCCAAGAAGTGCTTATCTCAATTATAGGGATCTTGATTTTGGGAAAAATGATGGTGAATATAGATATTCCAATTCTAGAGCTTGGGGTGAAAAATATTTTGATGGTAATTTTGAGAGGTTAGCAAAGGTGAAAAGCAAAGTGGATCCTAGTAATTTTTTCAAGTTTGAACAAAGTATTCCACCTTTTAGTGTATCAAATTAAGAGAAAGGTAAATGAATTGAGATCGATTTTATAAGCCATTACAAACGTTTTTCTAGAGATCGATAAATAAAACACAAGATTTTTGTGTGATCATAAACAGTAACTAATCGTTTCTCGATGCACCTTCTTGTTAATGTTGCTAGCTTTTTTTGTACTCTCAAATTTGGGAAGTGAGAACCATTCTATTTCATCCAACTTAGAAACCATACATGTACATTAGAACTATAGAACTATTCTATGAAATCTCTTGTTCAAATTTCTGAGACTATGTTGCTCGGATCTTCAAAAGTATTGTTAGGGTTGTATGGAATCCTCCAAAACCATGCTTGTTTTGGGATCCGAATACAGATGCAACAACAATTTTGCAGGGATCGAGCAACATAGCTAGGCAAATTCAAGCCATGGAGGACAGCAAAAGGGAAAGGATAACAGCAATCAACCAAGAACTGTGAACTTATATAGCAGAGCTCCAGAAAGATGGTTATTGCACATAGTAAACAGGCAGCCAATTCAAACATATAAAACAATGCCCCCACGCCTCCAAAAGAGAAAAGGAAAATGAAATAAAAACAGAGAGAATAAAGAAAGTAGCTCATGAACAATATCATTTGTTCCAGACTTCACGAACTTGAAGCACAGCAGAGGACAATTAGCGGAAAGAAGGCACAGAGAACCACCAGATTCATTTCTCACTGGTACGGTCAATACCATTGAAGGCCATTTTGTCAGTATTAGCCGTCTTGATTATTCAAGAAGCCTTCTCCATATCTGCATCATGCAAAGTCAGTTTGGTGATCAGTTATGTCATCAAGAAAAATGTAAAACATATATTTTATTGTAGTGTAAATGAAAAAAGACTACTTTCGAAGAGGGCCCTGGGACTCTAATAGTACATATATTGTATATGCATAGTCTTAATTAGTTAAAGCTACTTGAGCACAAAAACTTGCAACAGACGTGCTAAGTGTTTACACTATGCCTCTCGTATGAATAACTTACATGAGACTTTTTTTCTAGACAAATCGACAATCAATTAAAAATATTGAGTTATTTTAGCGTAGCTTAATAGCAGCATCTAACTCACCAGTCAACAATGAAAAGCTACACTTATATGCAACGTACACCATACATGGTGGTATATGCTGACAAATCGCACCCAGTTTTAGCGGTGAATCCTTGAATCCTATTATCACACTAGAATTAAATGAATGTCAGACCAGCTGGCAACTTTAAGTCACACTTGTAGTAGAGGTAAAGGGTGCGAGAGGAGAAATAACAAATTCAGCACCTGGAAGTCTACATCATCAATGGAGATAAACAAGACGTAAAGTTCAGCACTAGATTAAAATTTCAAAACCTTGGTAGAGCAACCCACGGGTATGCAAAATTCACTGCTCAACCATGACGCTTTAAAGCTGAATGGCAAACATACAAGCACATCACAGACACACAGCCTCAAACCTAGTAATGGCATCATCACCAGATAGTAAGAAACAGTCACCTTCCAGAAGGACGGAAGTGGAAACTAAATGAAAATACAAACAAAAACAAGGTTAAGATAAAGAAGGGGAAAGAATTTCTCTGTAGTCCCCCCCACCCCCTTGGACAATCCTCCTCCCTTGGAGCTAGCTTATGGGTGTGAGATAGGCCCAAGACCTAATTTTACAAAGTCAAACTCTAATCCCCTGGACTTGCATTTGAAATAAACTCTCCTCATCCATTTCCCTAGACTCCCTCACCCACACTTGGACTTACCTAGTCCTTGAAAATTTATACTATCTTATTCGTCTTTCTTCCTCCAACCCTTCCCATAAAAAACATTGCGGACCTAGATGAACAAATTCCTATAGCTGCCCCATTATCCTATATCCTTCTCCTCCATTCCCCCTACTTCTCCATCCTAACCCTTCTCTTTTTTTGCATACCTCCTCCTGTACATGGTACACCACAATGTTACCTTCCCTTATAGCGTTTCTCTCAACCTCCTGTCCCTCCTTACCCTCAATCATTTGCTATTCTTGACTCTTGATTTTAAGTTAATAATCAGTTCTATACCCATTTCCTGTGTTGCTCAGACTCTCCAAAAATGCACTACTTTTGAAGGATCCGACATGCACCTGTCGGCATTTTTGAAGAGTCCGATTAACATCATGTCTTCCCCCCCACAAATGGAACACCTAAAAGTTTCCAGAACTTTAGAAATCTATCCACAACCCATTCAGGCATTTTCTTCCTTCCTTCGGCGATGGCTAATGGCTGAGCATTGTCCACTACCACGACACTTGTTCTCCCAATCTGCACCTCCTTCCATACGAGCCCACCTCTATCCACCAGCTCTCTCATCTACTTCTACAAATTGAAGGTTCTCCAAAGTTGAGGCGTTAGACGACTGTTTAAAGTGACTGCAAGTCGTCAAATTCTGATTATGAGCTCCCATCAAGGCACCAACACAGAGTTGACACCCTTGGACCTCACTTGTCCCATCTCGAACAACAGTATGAATAGTAGAGTTATGCTTATAGAGTTAAAATCCCTCAAGAATGCTTTTTTGTATAAAGAAGCTTATGAGGAAAAGTATATAAAACCACCCACAAGGAGTAGCTGGAAAGTGTCTGAATTGTGCCTATCCATTCATGGTCTCAAGAAATCTCCAAAAGCATGATGTAATTGCTTTAGTGTTGTCCTGAAACAATTTGGCACATCCTTCGGTGAAGCAGATCATTTTACAATTATTCTTCTCGTGGGAACGTATTTCTCGGCTTCAAGCAATCCTCTGTTGTTATTTATATTAATGACATGGTCATAACATCTGATAATGTGTTGCAAAGACTCCACAAAGCCTATTGATACGTGTAAGGATCCTTCTTGAAACCATTCATTGTTCCCTTGTGTTGTCACAAGGTCATGTTTTTTGCGAAATGTATTCTTGAATGCTTTTCGACCCAAAATAAAGATATGCACAGGTCCCCCTTACCCATGTCTTATTTAGAATCAATGGCTCGAAGTGGGTGTGACGTGATATATCTTTTCTGGTTACTACTTTCAATCATTTGAGTAGAGTATGACAAACAAAAAAAGAAATGACAAACAAAAAAAGAATACTTTGAGTTCTAACAATCAGAACACCTGGTAAAGGAGATGTCAGAGCGGAGGGAGCTTGAATGAGTAACCACCTGACTTATATAAAAGAAGAAGCAAGGAATTAACCAAAGTGAACATTTTTTACACATTAAAATATACTGGTCATCAAAAGCGAAACTCCCGGATGAAAAGGAGGGCAAAGGATGTAGATGCAAATTTATGCATCACAGACCAACAGGAACTTCAGCCCATTTTTTCAAATTATTCACATTCAGCATCAGAAAGACAAGCTTTGCCGTTGGTTCCTTAATATTTGATGTGTGTGTTTCAACTACAACCACCTTACAGTATTTTAGTCACATATGTCATCTAAGAATCTTAAAAATAGACAAATGTGCCTATGCCTATTTTGTGTCTTCATATAAATTCAATCTCCAAATTTGCCCCAGAAATCCAAAGTTTGCCTAATGGTGTATCATCTATATGTCTAATGTAGTAGCTTACATAACCAGCATACTCCTTCAGGAAAAGATACACAGAAAAATAGAAGCTGATGCACTTTCTTTTTACTGTTAAGTACACAAAAAAGAGAAATGGGATGGGAGAACAACTGTGTTCAACTAACACAAAGGTAGCGAACCTAAGTGGGAAAAGAAAAACGCTGAATGCAAGAAAAGAAATCATCAAATAAGAAACAGGCACAAATACTTGGCCAAAGCTAAGTTTCATTTAACATCTACCAAGATTTTACACTGTCCCAATCATTTCATTCAACCCCTCTCACAATGTACAATCCACAAGAATCTCCATAAAATGAAACAGTGGCTCTTCATCAAAAATGAAACAGAGGCTGCACTAATCAAGAATCATCACTCTATTCCCAGTTTCCTACAGCAACAACATACACAATGTAGTCCCACAAAGTAGGGTGGGGGGAAAGTAGAGTGTAGCCACACCTTACCACTACCTCAGAGGTAGAAAAGTTGTTTCCCATAGACCTCTGACTCAAGGGAAAAAAATAGTCCAATGCAGTTCCACTTTCACTCTGATCACACTATTTGAAATATCAGAATTCACC
>DF357308.1:119881-136200 GCA_000787875.1 Solanum virginianum | reverse complement strand
CACTATTTGAAATATCAGAATTCACCAGTGGCATAGCCAAAAATTTCATGAAGAGTGTTCAAGCGTTGGATAAATAATTTTTTTTTTTGACAATAGGTGCATCAAAATTTTAAAAAAAACTAAACCATGAATTATTGGCAATTGACTTTTTTAAATGAATGGATGTGCGTCAAAAATTTTAAAATCAAAATGCTAATATTTAGCACTAATGAATTCATATGTAATTTAATACAAAGTGAACTGACAGAGGAAAAAAAATGAGCAAACGAGAGGAGAGTTTAGGCTAGAAAGAGATCACTTTTAGGCTTTAACCTGTCACCGGCCTCTGACAATGACAATGATAACAGTGAGACATGAAACATAGAGAGCAGAATCAGACAAGAATTGCTTGTGGAGTATTTTCGTTATCGATTTTATCAAAGTTGTAGAATTATTTTTAAGTTTTAATTAAAAAATTTGATGGAAAGTAAAAGAAAGTCGATGACACATCACGTGGAAATCATTTGGCTATTGCTACTTATATTCTTTTTAGAGATTTTTATGAGAAATTCAACCCTCTTAGCCACTTAATAATTGAATAAAAGGAAATAACCTTTCAAGATCTGTAGCATGTAAAAATAAAAATCTCTTATAAAAAGATCATAAAACCAACTAAGGATTATTAATCAATAACAATTCAAAGATTAACAATCCTTACATACACAAAATTGGTTACATGTAGGGATCAAATTTATTGTTCGTCTTGGAGAGATCAAATAGGCAGGCTAGTTGTTGTTGCACTTCAAACAAAAACCGTGCAAAGTAAAAAAATCAGCTACTGGGATTTGATCCAGATTTGAGTGGTAGTGCTAAGCTCTTCATGAAGACCCTTGACCACAGAGCTACCACATCAAGTTGATTTTAGGGTGTTCAAAATACAACGCATACTAATATCAAGTAGCATTATACCTATATACACAATATAATTTTTCGACGAAGGGTAGCGTTCGTGTGACCACTCTGGACGCACTTGCTCCGTCCTTGGAATTCACAACCCATAGAAAATAGAATCCCAGTTTCATACAGCAATCAATCAAAGTACTTCCATATAGCATTACTTACAACTAGCTTAGGTGATCAAAACAAACTACACACTACCTAATCCTTAATAGACAATAAAGTTACAAACTTTGTTTCAACCAGCATTATATTTTAACTAAATGCCTCATACATTCCTTTGATTTGTTAAATACACTTCACAGTCTCATCTCACAAGCTAATTCTTCTCATATTAAGCTGAGGAAATGAAATACACATTGTAATTTGTATAAGCATCAAGATATACCTGTGGCTTTATCGGATGCATCGTGATAAACGGGATCCTCCTCAGACACCGGATGAAGCACCTGGTTCGCCTTTGCTGGCTTTTTAGCTGAGCCATCATTACTCAAACTACCATCATCATCATCAGGACCACCATCTTTATCATCAGGGTATCTCACCACAATAATAGGGGAAACACAATGACGCACACAATAATCACTAACACTCCCAAGCCTTCCTTCCGTGCTTCGTCTCGATGCCCCAAACCCTCTACTCCCCATGATCACAGAACTCAACCCCAACCTCTCAATTTCCAAACACAACCTCTCCTTCATATCATGATCCTTCACAATACGAATCTTGAACGGAATGTTGGCATCCACTAACGGCTGTGCTAAGTCATTAGATTTCGTACTTGTAAAGTTGTCGAAATCCTCTTCCAGTTTCTGCTTCGATTTCTCATCCGCCGTGTCAATAGAGACGTCTATAGTTCCCCAATCAGCTCCGTAGAGAACGGACGTTGGTCGGACATGGAGGAGGATGACAGCGTCACCTGGACGGAGATAATTTTCTACAGCCCATTTCACGGCATAAGCGCTTTCGTCACTGAGATCGCGGCGATACCGATCTTCCGATTAGCGCCGGATGTAGGTGTTCCCGGCGGGAAGCGAGGTGATGCCGGTTGATGCATGATGGCCGTCGGCGGTCGGTCGGATTCTGTTGGTGGCTTCTTCGGCGATGCCATGTGCCCGAAAAAGTGTTCGACGAAATGTGTGAAAGAAAAGTGGAACGTTACAATTTTGACGTCTGTCCAATCCTATTTGGATACTTTATACTCTCACCTTTGAACATATACAAAATTTTATAAAACACATTGACACATTTATCAAATTGGAGATAAGTTGGATTCGATAAGAATATATTCGAGGATAATATTATTAATTTATCAAATTATTATATGTGATTGGATTTGAAGTAGTGAAATTTGTTTTATTACATATGATTGAATTTCAAATTAATTTTCAAAATTCAAGATCATACGTCAATTAATGTGAATATTAAGAAGAAATATTAATATCAATTACTATTGCGCCTCAACGGATTTTCAACATCTCCTCTCTCTTAGCTCAAACCTTCACTCCCATTTAAATGCTCATCTATTAGTAGTAATAATTCGACTAATATAGTTATTTAGATTCATATCGTGGATAAATTACTATAAAAGTATTTTCTCTTAAAAATTTCTTTATTCTCACAATTAAATTTGAGACATTTGATTAAAAATGCATATAAATAAAAATATTTATATTTTTTGAGTAAGCACCAACATTGCGGAGTGAGTTAAAAATATAAAACTTTATCATGTGACGCAATGTATACCGAGCCTATCTGAAATCTTTGCGAGTTAAAGTTAAAGCCACACTGCACAATTAATCCTTTAGCAGTGTTGAATCTGAGAGATATGGAACGTTTGATTATTCCGGAAATCGTTCAATCTCCGCTTCTTCCTGTTGTTCCTATCTGCATTCTCACTTGTACGTTCTTGGTCAAGTACACTGTTTGGTGTCAATGAGCTAGAAGAAATTTCATCGACAGAAATTTCCCGCATTGCACTCCAACAATTCAACAGTTCCTCCTGCATAAATAGTCGCCCACCAAAATAAAAATAGCACTCGAATAGTACATGTATAATTTATTGACTAACGATCATATATGATTTTCTAAAATAATTATAAGCTTTAAAAATCTTTATTCTTACTTTATATTCGTGTCCGTATTTAGAGATGATTGCATCTAAGAAAGATGAAACTTGCTCGGGAATCAATTCGTGAGCTGCACACAGAAACGCTGATGATGCTAATACTGATGGTCTGTACTTAACAAGCTTAATTTCTGCAATTAAGCACAAGATCAACGTTGATTAAACAAAAAAAATTAAAGATAGAGGTAATTAATTAGTGCTATTATTCATAATCAAACAGAGATTTGACAATTCAGTAATTAAGCACGAGAATAACGTAACTAAATTAAGATGAAATATTGGTAAAATAACAGATGAGTATCACATTTTTGTGATTTTCATCCTAAATTATTAGTATGTGTTTATGTTTCCATCTAAATTATCTTTAACTATTTATCGAAATATATGACTTGTTTGTTGTACACTCTTTTTTCAAGTGAAAAATGGTGAACTATCATATGTTTTCGTTTTTACTTAAATTATCACAAATTATTTATTAAAACACGCCTTGAAATTAATGACTCGGCTACCAATAAGGATTGTGTTTGAGTGATAAGTACTACTTCATTCTTAATTAAGGTTTTGGATTTGAATCGCGCCTTTGTTAGGAAGAATTTTACCTCAATGTGAAACTTTCACACGTAAATCTTAATTTAATCAAACTTTAATATAAATATTGAATACTGAGCGAAAAATTAAAAAAAAATGACTCAACTGCCATGTGAATGAAATTGAATTGTAAAACTAATTAGTGAGCTGACATGTTTTTCCGTGATTACATTCAAATACTTGATCTTAGTCAATTTCGAGTGATTTTAATAAATAATTAGTAATAGTTCAAATAAATAACGCTTAAATAATTTAACAATAAAACTCGAAAAAAATTAATTAGATGATATTGACAAATCATAAATCAAGCATAGTTCAAATAAATAACGCTTAAATAATTTAACAATAAAACTCGAAAAAAATTAATTAGATGATATTGACAAATCATACATCAAGCAGAGATTTCACAGTACGTTACCGTAATGAGAGCAGAAGATGATATCTGAAGCTCGATCTTCGAGAGATTGACTCAATGACTCGTCATTACTGAATTCAAATAACGAGTTGTAATACTGCAGAAACGCAAAAGGCGTGACGGAACGTAACCGCCAATTGAGCGTTGTGAGAATCAAATTCTCCATCCGATGAATCGACTGCAAATCGAAAATTAATCCTTCGTCGTCTCTCTGTTCAGCTTGATTCATCGATGAATTATTGTTGGATACTGGAATTATGATATGAGAGATCGATAAGTTGTTGATGTTCATCATCTTAGCAGCAAGCGATAGGCTAGCATTTACGAGAATCCGTACAATCCATGGCTTATTCTCCTGCAGATAACCAAAAAATTCCATAAGATCTTCAACAATTTCATCATGAAATTCCTTCTTATACAGACATTGTTTCAGATTCTTCATATTAGTAAAATTTCCAGAAGATCTTCAACTAATTTCATTGCGAAATTCCGATGTTAAATTTCTGTTTATAGCAAATGTATATGCGGACATTGTTACAGATTTTTCATGAGTAAACTCTTCAACTAATTTCATCGTGAAATTCACATTTTAATTTCTATTTACTGCAAATACATATGCAGACATTGTTACAGATTCTTCATATAAGAAAAAATCTTCTACTAATCTCACCGCGAAATTCACGTTTTAATTTCTATTTACTTATGCAGACAAAGTTTCAGATTCTTCATATAAGTAATATTTCCATAAGATCTTCAATTATTTCATCGAGAAATTCACATTTTTAAATTTCTCTTTGCAGAATATCCATATGCAGCCGCTGATTCCAATATTTTCATTCGCCAGTTCGCCTGACTATAAATTTCAATAAAATATTCAACAGCTCCATCGCGAAATTCAATAATTTCTCTTAACAATTGTTTCAAATTCTTCATTTGCTTATGTTAACGCGATGAGCTGATGAGATCAATTACCAGAACAACTTGCTTGGATAGGAAACGATCGATGTAATTGACAGCTAGATATGCAGCAAATCGATCGATATCGTAAGAAACCTGTGCCTGCAAAACACAAAAAAAACAGAAAAAACTAAGAACAAAGTGAATTAAACGAAATTGAATTAGCACAAATTAGTTAAGGATTTAGAACAGTATTTTTACTTGAGAAATGAGAGTGAAGGAGTGATGACGAATGGAAGATCGAACGTCGGTGGACTTGAAGGACGGCGTGTGATCAGACTCAGCGGCGAAGAGAGCTGAAACGGCGGCGGCGTTGTCGGCGGCGTCTCCATCGAATCCCGTCAATGGATTCTCGAGATCGAGCTTCATGAATAAATTTTAAACGAACTTCATGAATAAATTTTAAAGTTTCTAAGAGTGTGTGGAAAAAAAAAAAAGAAGAGCAGAGCAGGGCTTCCATATGAGGACTCCTTATTTATACCCACGTGAACAGAGTTGGAGCCAACTTGGGACGTCCCTCCGCCAAAAAATTATCCTATTAATATACTATTAAAATTAATTTTTATGTATACTTAATTGATGTTAAGTTTTTTTAAAGAAATTTGTATGTTTATCTTTTTAGATTTGAAATTCATTTAATTAAAATTCTAAATCTATCATTGCTCAAAACAATCAAAGGACGAAACTAGGGGGTGCACTAAATTGGATTTCATCTAAATTTCTTCGGTGAAAAAGCTACGCTATATGCAAGATCAAACTTTTTAGTTTCTATAAGGTTGATCAGACAGATTATAAGATATATACGATAGATAGTACCTATTATTCTAAATACAATTATTTTTTTAAAAAAAGTAATATATTAGTGGTTTTTAAATGGAGGCATTTTGTTAAGAAGGTGGTGGGCTTACGAAGAATCGGGTTAGAATATTGGATAGCTAGTGATTTCAAAATTTAGTAAAAATACTATTTTTTTTACCTTGAATAAAAGTTTTACTATATCGAAATATGAAATACAGATGGTGATGATCACCCAAGGAATACACTAGCACCCTTGATAGGCCCTTTAAAACTCACCAAAACTAGTGAAAACTTAGGTCGGTCAATTCTCCATTCATCCGACTGAGGTGTGGATAATGAGGTCAGCCTCACAATCCTCTCCCTCTTATCCCCCTATTGGAATAAGGTAAGATAGTTCGCTTAAGTTGTTCAACCATTTTTTAGCTTGATATTTATAATTTGCTACGTTATCTCCATCGTGTCGAAAAGGGGCATCAAGCAAGACATAGCTAACGGCATAAGAGTCGACTTGGCATTAGCGACTAACACATTAAGCTTTCATTATGAACGAAATCTAAAAAAAAAAAAAAAAGCAAAATCACATAAAGATTATTTTTCTAACTTAAATTCATGACATATCCATCATGCAACAACAAATTTTATCAATTACTTGATGATTATTCTTTGTTTATTCAAAATTCACTTGAACCCAAAATTACTTAACATTATATGTTTTTCTTTATTTATTTTAAAATAAATTTTTACACATAAGATTTATAAACAGTAAGGCCATTCACATGATTCTTGAAGAGAGTGGGTCAAGTCATTCATGGGTGGAAAGTCCTATTCTTTTGGAGCTTTGTGCCCCATTGAAATAAATAAGTCCTAATATTTTTAAATTTTTTATTCTATATTCAATATTTACTTTAAAAAAATTAATTTAAATCCGCATCGAAAAATATTATTTGAAGATAAAGTGCATTTTATCAAAAGCAAACGTTCTATATACTTAAATTTTAAATTCAAAACCTTTAATTAAAGATGAAAAATATTAATCATTCTATCGTATTTTTTTTATCTGTTTCTAATATTTTCTATTTTTGGAATTGGTATATCTTGAGTTGAAGGTCTTCCGAAAATTATCATTCTATTTTTATGAGATAAAAATAAAATCAACGTATATTTTATCTTTTTCAAATGATCAAATCTCACTTATATAATTTTACCGAAAATATTATTGTTGTTATTATATCTTATTTTTTATGGTACATAAATTTTATTTTTACAAAGAAATGTGTGTGACAAACGTGTGTACAATTAATATATGAAGTTGGGAATTATAGTATACATAAAGGCATCTATTGAAATTATTAGCGTCATCGTTGCGAATGATTTCGTAGAGTTTTTGCCAAAAAATATGTCTCGAATTTCGATGCCTAAAAAAATCGTGGGCTAACATCCATGGAAATTTAAGAAAATCATCGAATTTCTGTTTCATGTTTCTAAACGCAGCAAAAATCAGGTCGGGCCTACTAAAATTATCAACGACGGTGTTGCAGACGATTTTGTAGAGTTTTCGCAAAAAAATAGGCGTGGAGCCTCGGCGCTTAAAAAATTTGTAGACTAACACCCATAAAAAACTAAGAAAATCGTCAAATTCCTGTTTCGTGCTCCTAAACGCCACAAAAACCACAACAGGCCTGCTGCAATTATTAGTGGTGTTGTTGCAGACGATTCTGCAGAGTTTTTGCGGAAAATAGGCTTGGAGTCTGAAAAATTCGTGCGCATACATAGATACATAGAGAAAGAGAGAGAGAGAGATAGTTGTCGTGAAAAATTCATGTATTAAAAACCCAATGCAATGAATAGAGTTGTTCATTCTCTCCTTAATCAGAGGTCTTAATTCTGAGTTTTGAATATAATGAACTCTAAAGGGCACAAATTTAAATTAACTGAGTTTCAATATGAGTATCAGAATAAAATATCAAATAAAAGTATGTGTGCATATACACACACTTTCCTTTGTATGTCTTGAGAGTGGAAATATTTAATTTTAGTTATGAAATATAGATTTTTCAACTTTCTATATTTAAAAATGGTTTTTTTCATCTCTTTTAAGTTGTCATGACGTGTCTTTCAAAAGTTAATTTGATTAATTTTTAAAATTAAATAAGATTAATTAATGTAATATTTTAAAATAAAAATTAAACTTTCAAAAATTATTTTAAAAAAAGTATTACTGATTGCAATTTTTTTCATAAATAACATTTTCTTGTAGAATTATCAAAGTAGATCTTTTAGCCATTTTGATTATTAGAACTCACTTTCACAATGTATACAATCAACTTAAAAATTAAGGTATTAATGGTAAATAGAGGAAGTTTCCGTCAAGTACAAATTTACAATTTATAATTAGAAATATGTGGGATAGGTGAATAAAGTGTTTGTTATGAAAATATTGAAAAGTTTTGTCTATAATTAGGTGTAATCAATTATTGGTAGTATGAAATCTTTTGAATTAACTAGTGTATGTTGACTCAAAGTGAATATTTTAATTTTAATTCAATAGTATCTTTTTAGATGATTTAGTTAAATAACATATATTAAGGTTAATGAAAATATCAGAGTGATGGTGTGAATTTCGATTTACTATTTTTACCATGTCAAATATAGGTCGGAGACATGCAATCCCACAAAAAAAAATGCTTCCGATCAGTAATAAATCTTAAAATTGACTCGTGAATTATAATAACGAGCCATGTAAAACTTAGTTCAATGAAGTATTATTCGATAGTCCAATTATTCCGAGGACTTATTGATTGGCTAGTGAAAGTTAATGCAGCGCCACCTCTGTATCGATGATTAGGATATCATCACCTAACAGGGCGTAATCAGCAAAAGGGGTAGTACTCGTTGGGTATGCATATTTCGCAGCTAGCCACACCATATAATGGTGGGAAAGCGCAAATAGGGACCATGATCCGTAGTAACCTAACGACTATCCTGTTAAAAAGGCAATCTCACTTACCCTCTTGACCATCGGAGGGACGATCAAGAAAGTATGGAGACCCAATTTCATGATTTACTACGGATAGAAACTTCCATCAACTGATCAACGGTTACTTCTGCTGATGCTGCAACAGTATGGTACCAAGAGACCAGTGCGTTCAAGAATTTCTCTCTCACCATCAAACACCAACTCATTTGGAAAGAGTCGTATGTCTTTAGTTGTTAATTCCTTCCGGAGATAATCTATTATCTTTCCTCGAATGGAACGATAACATGATTGTAAAGATCAAAAAATTATATTATTTAAAGTGTACAAAATATTTTTATTAGTATAAAACTTGTGAAAGAGATTGTACTTATAATAATCTAGGCTAACATGATCAATATCACACAAAAATATAAAAATATTTTTGGACTAGGTTATAAACTCAACAAAATCTTACAATATACTATATACATTATATTATTTCACTATTTTTTATGGGACCATTGATCAGTCACTTATATTATAAGACATAATGATGAAAAATGGGGGCACCATTAAAGATCGATGCACATTAGTCGAAGCAATGTCACGCAACATCGTCATGTCTAAAAATTTTATTCAACACCCATATATATGAATATACTTATAATGTTCAATATGATCATTTGATAAAAAAAAAAATATATTTAACTAATCATCTTTCGTACGAATTGGAATAGAGAAAAGGATCAAAATAGTTCATTATCTTTGGATTTGGATTCAAAATCATTCATATTCTTTTTTTTGGAGCACTAATTGTACGCAATGTTTATGAGAAAGGCTAAAATAGTCCGTTATCTTTAGATTTGGACTCAAAATCATCCATATTCTTTTACTTGGATCACTAATAGTACATAATGTTTACTACAGTGGTGCAATTTTGGTCATCCTCCAATTTTTTTGTTAAATTTTAATAGAATGTTTTTTTACTTTAAATGCAAAATACCATTTTTCACATCACCTAAAAAACATGATAAAGTTATTAGTAACCAATAAATGTTTATAATTTTTTTCATATCAATATATCTATCTTTTGAAGATATAAATTTTTTACCGTTTATTAAATTTGATCTTGTATTTGATTTGAAGTTATAAAAATTAAAAATTTCACCATTTATTGATTTTGATTTTGGTGAAATTTTTAATTTTTAGTTTTTAATTTTTAATTTTTACATATTGAATTTATTTAATTTCAATAAATGGTGAAATTTTTAATTTTTATATCTTCAAATCAAATACAAGATCAAATTTAATAAGGGGTAAAAAATTTATATCTTCAAAATATAGATATCTTTGTGTGAAAAAATTTATAAAATTTATTGGTTATTAATAACTTTATCATGTTTTTTAGGTTGTTGAGAAATGATCTTTTGCATTTAAAGTAAAAAATATTCTATTAAAATTTAACAAAAAAAATTGGAGGATGACCAAAATCGCACTACTGTAGTAAACATAGTGTACTATTAGTGCTCCAAGCAAAAGAATATGAATGATTTTGAGTCTAAGTCCAAAGATAATGGACTATTTTAACTCTTATCGTAAACATTATGTACTATTAATGCTTCAAATAAAAAAATATAAATAATTTTAAATTCAAATCGAAAGATAATAAACTATTTTGATTCTTTCCTCAATCGAAATAGCCTAAAAGTTTTAGTGGTATCTTCTTTTTGGCATGCAAGTTGTCTATAAAAGACTAACGTATGTACATTTTTGTATGATATTTATTCTCTTTTTCTTTTTCTTGTTTTAAATTCAATCATGTCTCATACAAAATGATATTGTTTGTAAAATTTATTGATATTTGTGAAAGTAAAAAGTTCAAAATGATTTTGTCAAAGTACTACACATGTTTATTTGGTCTTGCACTCTTTTATCTTTTTTTTAGTACAATTTTCATATAATAAACAATTGTTTTAAGAATTATTAGTTGACTTGATCAATTATATTGTGTTATAGTTTCTCCATAATTACAATGTGGTAATCACTATCTTTCTATTTTAATCATTCGATATTTGGTGTTTGTATTAGAGTTCGACTAATTTGGATTCGTGTGGCGTAAGATCTAATTAGGGAAAAGTGCTCCTTACAAAAAAAAAATTTCATATCTAGACTCGAACGTAAAATCTTTGGCTAAGAAAAGAGCAGTCTCTTCTACCGTACCACATCCTTTGGTAGTAATTACAATGTGGTAATCACTATCTAATGTTTGAACAACTACAAATATAGACAATTCTTGAGTTTATGTAATATATATCATAAATATAAATAATTTTTTAAATCATTAGATTATTTATATCTGTTATAGCACGTAACGTATTTACTTTCAAATTTGGATTTTTAAATTTTAAAGACATTTCCGTATGAATATCTTTTGAAGAACTAAGTCTCCATCGTCGAAGGTCGTAGTAGATTAAAAGATTAATAAATTTCAAATTAATGAGTATACACCCTTTAATTAATGAGTATTATTCAAATTAATTAGATTAATAAATTTCAAATATGAATTTTTAAACAAAAATGTGTTTCACAAGTTTGTATGTGGTCAAGGACAATAAGACAAGACAATGGTGAGTTTCTTTATCTTCACGCTTTCACCCTATGAAGATAGCACCATCATGATGTATCTTTTATAGGAGTCTCTCTCTTTTATAGTGCACCACTTTTCTCACTTTTCTTTTTAATTTCTTTTTTTTCATTATTATTTTACATTAATCTTTATTTTGATGTCTAATGGCCACGTCATTGGCAGAGGCGAATCAACGTGTCCATGTGAAGGTGCATGTGCATTCGTTAACTTCGATGAGTCGAAGCTAATAAGTTTTGAACTTGTGATCTGATGATGCAAAGTGAAGTTCAAAATTATCGCTTCTTATACCAAACTTTATCTGGTTAAGTTATATAATTCATATTTATAAGTTAGTACATTAGGTTTATATTTTTGTACGTTAATAAAATTATACATAAATTGATATTGAGTAACATGCTTTAACTAACGTATATTGGTTATATATTGCTGAGACATTCATCGTTTTTAAATTCTGAATTTATCTCTAGACTCGTTGGAAATGGAAATTATATTGTCACCCAAATGTTGCAAATGATGGTTGCATGATGACAAGCTTACCTCATGCAATGAACTCCCACTTTAGAGGAAATAAGTGTAAAAATTAGAGGAGGTGTTTGGTATAGTTTGCAATGGTGAATATTTTTCTAAAAGTGTGTGTTTTTTTTTTTTGGAAAATAAGTGAATTTTTTATTTCATTTTTAGAGTATGATGAGTAGGTAAAAATAAATTTATTTCAATAATATTTATACGTAATCTAGTAAAACACTAATGAAGTGGGGAGCGATGGTGGGGGGCCTAATATTTTAATTTAAACTTTGTTACTTACACATTGACATATATACCACCAAATAAGATATTTTGGTATTTCCACAATAATCTCGATCACATAATTATTGAACCAATTTTATCACTAAATTAGAATCGTCTTCTGTTATAAAAGGATCTAACATTTTATCTACATATTAAAAAAATTATATTCACCTTTTTTATGCATATAATTCGTCCTTCAATTGGCCTCCTTGTCTCAAGCTAGCTCCGCCAATAATCACGATGCCCTTTAAACGTAAATTTCGAAACAAATCTAGGCTTTTAAAAATAATACCCTTGGAAGCTTACTTTTACTAACAAAAATGAATGGATAATATGTAAACTCTCCTTTTTATTAGGGTTATATACATATGTTTAACCACCATAAACACAAAAATATGAATATTCTTGATGCTTTTTTTAAGAATCATTAACTGGTTTTTTGACAGTTAAAAGTAAATGGTAACTAGTAAATTTGAAACAAGTCCACTAAATGATGACTTAATTTTCATTGCATATATATTATGTTCTTAATTTATAGAATATTTATTCATGCAAACATTTTTTTTTTTTAAAAAAAAGGTTCAATTCTTTGCTTTTTCTTCATGACTCAAACATGCATAATTTACTTTCCTTTCTTTGCACTCAAAATCCTCAATGCAAAAAATACATCTTTATATATTCATTATTGATTAAAAGATTATCTCAATTTTCATGTTTAATTAAAATGTCTTGATGTATATTGCATTCCCTTGCACTTAGTTTTCATAATTTTGAGAAATAAACCAACCTTTATGCATACGCAACATTCTCTAGTGGTTCATTCATCTGATCGTAAGCTAAGATTGCTTTTGTTTCTACAAGATTTTCTTCATTAGTCGTAGAAAGAGGGTTTTCCTCATGGAACTATATTTTTTTATCCAAGCTTAATCTTTTTTTGATTTTACTTTTTTTAACTTTCACTCCTCCATATAGAAATATGAAGAATTAGGGTCGCTTTTAATTCTGCAATATTTTCTTCATTCATCATAGAATTCATCATGACATTATTTTTGCTCATGGAATTATATTTTTCATACAAGACTAATTTCTTTTTTTCTTTTTAGTTTTTTTACAATTTCTTCCCTCCTAATGATTATTCAAAAAAAACTAGGCAATAAAACCTAAAAATAAAATAAAATTATATATAGAAAAAAAAGATGTATATTTCTAGAATATTGGGATATCAAAGTGTGATTCATCAAAAGCCATTTCAACTACTTTTAAGAAATTGGCATAAGCAAAGTTTTAATTTAATTCCAGTATCATGGGAAAAACCAAAAATAGGATGGACAAAATTAAATTTTGATGGATCATGCAAATGCAAAACAGGAAAATCAAGCATTGGAGGTATTTTCAGGAACCACGAGGCCGAATTTCTACTAGGGTATGCTGAATCAATCGGGAAATCTAACAGCACAATTGCTGAACTGGCAGCTCTAATCAGAGGTCTCGAGTTAATACTTGAAAATGGTTGGAACGAAGTGTGGCTCGAAGGCGATTCTAAGTCTTTGGTTGAAATCATTGCACAAAAAAGAGTTGTTAGATGTGTTGAAGTGCAAAAACAAATTAATTGTATAAATTTACTTATTCCTAAAATTAAAAGTTGTATAGTAACACATATTTTTAGGGAAGGAAATAGAGCTGCTGATAAATTTGCACAATTGGGACATAATATCAAGAATCCACAAATTTGGAGAAATAATCCTCCTAAACAAGTTCTTCGTATCGTAAATGAAGACGCTGAAGGTAAGATATTTTTTCGTAGAAGATAGGTATTTGGTGGTCGAAATAACCTTAGTTCACGTAGGGTTCGAAGAAGGATTCAACTCGATTCTCCAAATGCTATATTTAGATGAATAAGTTAGATTGCTAAAAAGGATATAGAAAGGAAAATTTGTTGTATGATTTTTTTTTCATATGTATTTAAGATAGGAAACAATCTATTAATTGGTTATATTGTATTTATTATACATAATTGTTGTAATCATAAGTGTTTCCTCAAGAACTTTTGTATATTGTTTTCATTCTTTATATTTGCAATTAAAGAGATAGTGGCACATAAATTATTACAATGGAGCAATATAAAAATATGAAATGGTTTTTATATTACATGATGAGGATATATGGAAAATAGGATGAAAATAAAAAGTGGTATACATATAGACATATATATAGTAACATGTGTCATGTATGTAGTGCACAACAATTTAGAAACAATCAAATTGCATAAATAATAATAACATACTCAGCGTAATTCCATAAGTGAAGTCAGAAAAGGATTGAATGCACGCGAACTTTATCACTACCTCGAAAGGTAGATAGGTGGTTTCCGAGAGATCCATAGCTCAAGCAACACATATCAAAGTGTGTCATGGATGTAGTGCACAAAAATTTAGAGACAACCAAATTGTATAAATAATAATAATATACTCAGCGTAATTCCACAAGTGAAATCAAAAGAGGATTGAGTGTATGCGAACCTTATCACTACCTCGAGAGGTACAGAGGTGGTTTCATAGAAACCCTCAGCTCAAGTAACATATGAAAGCAATTTGAAAATGATAATGCAGAAGTAAAGAGAGGATATAGTAAGCAATAAGGAAGGCATACCAAAGCATTTCGAAAACAAGGATCGATAACAGCAGTCAAATAATGAGATAATCGAAACACAAGAAACAACATATCCGCCTAAAATTAAAAAAGACAACTCATAAGTTTTGTTCTTTCAACAGCTTAACAATAGCAGCTTCACACAAAATTGTATTTTTCATTCACTATATTGAAAAATAAAGCACAACAAAAACTAGAAAAATCACATACATTGAGAGGAAAACTGTAGGGATGAGAACAAAATTTCAACATCTTCATCTTTCTTTCTCCCTAGATAAAACTAATAAAAGAAAGAAAAAAAGGAAAACGAAAACTTAAACTTAAAAATCAATGAATCAACTTAGGAAGATATTACACTTCCTTTCGCCATTGCTTGCCGCAAGTTTCAAGCTCCAGAGGTCAGTATTATTAGTGCTCGATATATGTATATAAGATATTTTCCCTAACAAAATCTTGTGAGGCAGATATGTTGCTAGCTAAATGGTTAAAATGTAAACTAGAGAAATGATTTTGGTCTTTGGGGGCTAAAATATACATTTGTGTGTCGTATATCATGATTCACGAGACGATTCATTTGTAGTAACATGAGGGAAGTTTCATGGAGCCATGACCTGTTCGATTGTGTAGGAAAGATCCTTTGCCCAGTCGACTTTGAGAAGTAACGTCTGTAGTGTGCGCATTATATTATAATCTGGATCAAGTTTCCGTTGCCAGCCCTGCAGCAACAAGATAAACAGGGCCATGTATAGTACAGAAGCAATAATTTCATTCAGTTTATTCCCTTTGTCGTCCATAGGCAGAGGTGACGAAGGGTATGGTCAAGTAATCATTGGTAGTATTGTGTACTTGTAGTTTCAACCCTATAGAGGTACTTTAAATTTAAAACGTATCAGTAAACCTGATTTATTTGTTTGTCTGGTTTTGATTTGGCACAGAGTTTTCAAGTAAAGAAGACTTTTGAATTTTGTGGTCTTAAACTAAAAGTTATGTAAAATGTACCAGATTGCCGTTCAATCTTTGTGGTGTTAAACATGTCACGTGGAAAGTTGGAACCAAAGAATTGCCAAAAAGGGGAAAGAGGCAGTCCTTTTGAAACAGAGGGAGTAGCTACTTAGCAAAATTATAAGTTCAATTAATAATGAGTGACGGGTCAAAAACACACCCCAAGTAACCCTTTTTTTTTTTTTTGAGTTTCTTACCTGAACTACTAGGTGTTCACTCCTACCTGAACTATCATCAACTATTTATTAAAACACACGTCAACTATAAATTGTTCAATATGAAAAGCGAACAACTGATGGTTGAGGTGTTCTTCGATAAATAGTTAGTGGTAGTTCAAGTAGGAAACATGCATACTTGATAGTTCTGCTATGAAACTCAAAAAAAATAAGGATACTTTAGGTTTGTTTTTGACCTTCACTCATTATTTATTTACAATCTAATATAAGCTCAAGTG
>DF357308.1:61567-107194 GCA_000787875.1 Solanum virginianum | reverse complement strand
AAGTCAAATGTAGTTCAAATCCGAGCAACATAACATAAAACATAAGTACATGATATTTGACACACAAAAATAAATATACTATTATTATTCGTCCCATGTGTGTCAAAATATATTTTTGAATGATCAGAAACGAGTTAGACAATACTTTTTAAGGGTACAAACAACATAATCCCAACTTATAATCTCCTTCCCCTCCCTTCACGTATAACAAAAAAAACAATTAAATTCATCAAGATTAATTTACTTCAATAAAAAAAAATAGATTTTTTTAATCTATAATTTCAAAAGAAATGGGATCAAAATTCATCAAGTTTAAATCTTTATTCCGTCTATTAAACAAAACTCTTGTTTCTCTATCCCAATTATATGTATACATATATATATATATATACACACACAAAAAAGAAGAATTTTTAATTCATAATTTCAAAAGAAATGGGATCGAATAACATCAAGTTCAAAATTTTGAATTCGTCTATTAAACAAAAATCTTTATTCCCTATCCAAATTATATGTATATATGTACACAAAAAGTTGATATACATACATATCTTAAATAATATATCGAATACGCATGTACAAAAACACGTACCAGAAATTCCAATATCATAACCAAAAATCAATCCACCCATAGCAGCAACAATGCACGTAACAGTAACATAAAGAGTTAAATTTCCAGGATATTCTTTTCCATTATTTTCGCCATGACTAATTCCAACACCACCAGCCATTTTTTTTAACAAATAATATAAAATTAAAATATTTTTTTTCTTTAGAGAAAATATGAGAAATGATGAAGAAAAAGAGTCAATAGAGGAGTATATATATATAAGAAAAAATATATATTTCAGATATGTTCAAATTTTATTACTTAGCTGTCCAATTTTTTTTTATTTTTTTTTAACTTACATTAGCTGTCAAAAAATATTTACAGAATCTTAATTAATTGCTACAGCAAACCATCTGCTAAAAAGGAAAATAATGGAATTTCCTAAAATATAGTATTGATTTACCATAAGTATCAAGAAATCTGAAAATATTAAAGGAAAATATTTACAAAAGAGGATAAACTTTATTTCACTTGCTAAAATAGTTATACTAATGTTTTGACTATATTATGCTTTTAATTTTATTGTCATTGTTATATTACTATAAATATAAATAATTTTCTTTTCTAGGAAAAAAGTCAAAATATACTTTTGAACTATCCAAAAATGATCGTTCATGCTCATTTAGGTGGTGCTATTTGTATAAGAATATCTACTTTATTTTTTCAATTAATTAATCTACACTTTATCTAAAAAATGTATTATATTATTAATTTTTAACTAATTTAAAATTTAAATGTTTGAAAATTGATCCAATTCATATGAAAATTAGTGTACTCATTAATTCTTATTGGGTTTTGTATTTGGGATAAGAAGCAATTAAGTCAAACAAAGAATTCACACCGTGGCATGTACACGTCAGTATTTAATCAACAAATTTTATCCTTATCTTTTTTATTTAATATTTTGGGAAGTGAACTGGTACTTACGTGTCATAATTTAGTTATGAGAGAAATATTGAAAATACCTATGAATATGATGCAAATTATTGGTTTCGTCTCTGAATTATTGACAATTTTAAAAATACTCATCTACTTGACTAATTGAACTTAATATACCCTCGATTTATCACATGACATGACAAGTAATCTCAAACTATTGTAGGAGAATGGTGGATCTTAATAAAAGTCGAGAGAAATGTTGAAAATTACTTTAGACTTGACGAGAATGTAGGAGTGTATTTCACTCATGTTTTAAAATCGAAAGTGCATTTGAGTTCAATTAGTCAAGTAGATGAGTGTTTTAAGGACTGACAATAATTTGATACGAAACTAATAATTCGTATCAAGTTTACTTGTATTTTCAATACTTCCCCTTTTTTTTAATGTAACATTAATACATCATTAGTCATGAATAATGACGTCAATTGAGATTATCTTAGATATGACTAATCTGAATTTGCATGAAAATTTTTTATATTGCAGTTAAATCACTCTCTATCAATTATGACTTTATATTCAGGTTTCAAATATGAAACCTAAGTTATTGGTTATTATCAATTTGATTAACGAATTATTTATTGACACTGTACATGAAAATTTTGCATTATTTACACAATTTATGTAGTAAACTATAACGAACCTACAAAATTTATCTTCCACTATTATTGAATTATTGATTTAACCTGTTAAGAAAAATCTCAAATCATTACAAAATTTAAATAATTATCAAATTATTGATTTAATTCAATTTTAAATTGTCTAACTTACCATTCTATCGTAGTCTTTAATTGTGAACAAAGAATGATTTATACGAGGAGAATTTCTTCTAGTGCAATTAAATTTTCCACCATTTGTTTTCTCAACTTATAAACACAAAAAAGAAAAAAGTTTGTAACTCATTTAAAGTTTTTTTTTTTCACATGGCGTTTAACTAAATTTAAATCTTAAATTAAAAAGATTTCTATAAAAATTAAAATATTCTCTAATAAAAATGACTTTATATTTTAAAACAAGCAGATCAACAACTTGAATTATTTTTTTTTACAAAAAATAAAATAAAATATTTAACTCATTTAAAGCTGGTAATAATTATTAGACACGTTACCACCGTCCATGCACCATCAAGATGATCAATTATGAATTTATGATCAACCGTCATATTCCAATTATCCATTGAGTTACTTACCTTGAATAGCAATGAGGTGTCGTAAAAATAAAAATATGTAAAAATAAATAAATAAATAAATAAATATAATTTGAGTATCAAGAAGAATGAATATTAATTTTAAAAAAATCACAACCATTGTCTATCAACAGCCTTCTTCTGAAGTTATGATCGCGATTTACGATTGATGAATGCTATTTAAATAGTAATTTTTTTATTAGATATTCATATTTAGAATACGGTATGTATTCGATATTGATAATGATTATTATTAATATTTTATTTTATATATAATATTATTTTATAAAAAATTATTGCAAAAATATTTAAGTATAATTTTCATAAAATGTTAATTTTATAAAGAGTGTCCAGATATAATAAACTGTCATTAACTCGTTATTATAAAATAAACATGAAAAATGGTTTTAAAAAATCAAATTATTATAGTGAAATATTATTATATTTAAATGACTATTATATGGAAGTTAAACTATAGTATTATATCATGGTATGAAAATTAGAGGTCTTAATTTGGGATATATTGCAATTAGTAGTAAGTTATTAATATTATATATGTCACATGAGGACACAATTTTTATTCTTTTTCTAATCATAAAGATGATAGTAAGTTTTTTTTTTTCATTTTTAATTAAAAAAAATTTCAATAGGAATTCTCTTGAATATAAATTATTTTTATTTAAAAATATTTTATTCTAATTTAAAATATTTGGACACGAATCCAAATATGAATAAAAAAAACTAAAACACAACTTATTATTTTTTTAATTCTAAAATATGATAATGTTATTATCCGCAAATTAAATGGGAACTATTACAACTGTAAGTCGGCTATTGGATTAAGGTTTTTTAATTGTTTTCACTTTTGTACAATTAAGATTTGCTAAAAGAAATTAGAACTCAATTAAGCCAAATCATGCATACATAATCTTCCTTGCTTCCGGCCATTAAAGTTTTTTTAAAAAATTTGATGTGCTGTATATCTAAATTATTTTGAGTTAATAATATATCAAAATACTTCAAATATCGAAAGAATGTCATATTTAAAATTTGAAATAGTGTAGAGGAGACTTTAAGTTAGTCTGGGTTGAAATATACAATTGGTCATTAAAGCTTTCTTAAAGCTTGATTTTAAATTCAATGTATCATAAAGCTGAACTGTTTTGAATGAATGATATGTTAAAGATTCAAAACATCCAGAGAAACTCGTATTTAAAATTTGAAAATGTTTAGAGAAAAATTGATTTAATCATTATTGAAAAATATATCAATTTTCTTATGTGTATATAAGTGTGTGTATAATGTTGATATATCAGATATACATATGACTATTTTTATTTGGGAAAACTATACAAAATGGATCTAATTGTGAAATTATTTATTCAAAATGGCAAAATCAATCTATTTGCACTTAATGAACTAACAATCCAAATTATTTATCCACTTACCCCCACTTTCTTCTTTCTTATTTTGTGTCTATAATACTTTGTCGGTATATTGATACCATATCGGTTATATAGGATTGAGCTTAATCTTCTGAATACTCTGTCAGTATATTGATATCTTATCAGTGTCATAGAGGATTAGGTTTTTTTTTTAAGAAATAATAAATAAAAATAATTAAGAGAAAATTAGTAAAAGTCACAATCTTATTTATTAAACTCTAAACTCTGATGATATCAAGTAGTAATTGAACAGTCTTTTCCTTAAACCTCTGTTAGTTCTTTCTTGATGCCAACAAAAGTATATATACTCTAATGGTATCAAGAAGTAAATGACTAATGTTTTGAACCATTGCTTCTTCATCCTTAATAGCATCAAACTATATATTTTCTAGTGGTATTAAAGAATAACTGAGTGATATTTTCATTGAATCACTGTTTCTTCCTCTTTGATACCATTAGAGTATATATAAACTCTAACAGCATCAAACATGCAAAAATAATTAAAACGGGGAATAATAAAAATATAAAGAAATCTCTTGTAAATAATTTTTCTTTTGAAGAAGAAGAAGAGGTTTAAGGCTATTACCTTCTCTGGAGCACGAACTGAGACGACGAGCCTAAGTGAAAACGCTTACACCACAGCAAGATTCCTAAGTGAATTCCTTGACTCTGAAACTCAGATGTTGCGGTGTCGAATGCTTTGAGGATCGACAAACTTCCCTTCTTTTAAAAAAAAATGAGACTACGAGACAAGATCCTTTCTCAGGTTTTGAATACTTCTTTTAAAGTAGAAGTCGATTGTGGTTTGCTAAAGTTTTCATATTATCCATGCTGTCCAAAATGATGCTTGAAAAAGGATATATATAGTCCCAAAATTAGGGCTTCAACGGGAGGAAAAATTCGAGGGCAATTTGGAAAAATTCGAGGTCAATTTTGAGTTTGAATTTGAAATTGATTTCCTCATCCTTTGGGAATCATCCACGAGTCCATATGACAGCCATCGATTTTAATCGATGATTGTGGTATGCACCACATTTTGATTTCAAAATGGGCTAGGTACGAATCGAGTGACGAAAAATAGGGGAGGGACTCGTATGTACGAAGTTTGTTGGAGGAACGATATAATATGTGTGTGTGTGTGTGTGAAAGCAGGCAGAAAAAATGGGATTTGGGCCGAGTCTGGGTATTCTAGGCCAAGATCTGGTCCAAAAATTTATTAAAATAGGTCCAAAAGAGAGATTGAAAATGGGTTCAAGGGGTAGGGGTATTTTGATTTAAAACTTGGCCGCTTCGATTACAATTTTGATCAATTTACGACGAATTAATACAAATTAACTTAAGATCTTTTAATATTATCAATTTGAAATAATACCCTTTTAAAAGTAAAAGGCATTTATTTTTAAAAAAAATTCGTATTTCGAAGACTAATTATTTCAAATTGTCAAAATTAGAAGTTTCATAATTAATTCGTATTGTGGAGGGTAATAATTAGGTGTCAACACTCACTCAAATGGATAAATCTCTCCAAGATGAAGTCGAATATGTTCGCAATGAATCTGAACAGCTCAATCGATCGGTGGAAAATGTGGAGACTGAAGAAACTCCTAAAAATGTCGATGAAGTCCACCAAGTTGATGAAGACCTTCAAAGTGAGACTGCTCTTAGACGTGTTTTTTATTTTGAGGAGGAAGGGTTTCGCAAACAAATATCTAAGAGTTTTCACAATCCACTGTTGAAGGATATGTATGATAAAAAAAAGTACGAAGAATACTCCAAATACGACTTCGAAATCATCAGGAAAAAAATTCAACAAAGAGGAAAAAAAGTTGAAACCGCTAAAACTCCCAGGTAAAGAGTTAGAAAAATTGAAGTTGCTATTTTGCGCCCTGCTTTACTAAAGATTATTATTTATTTATTTATTTTGTTTAGACCATGTATCACAATTTTTTTTTTTGTGTTGTTGTGTGAATCATGAACTATAAAACATGATACAACTTTCTTTGGATTTTTTTGGTCATTTTTCATTTGTTTGGCTTTATTTTCTGTAAAGCTCTATAGATTGATTCACAGCACATTCTACATTATTTTTGAATAGCACACAATGATAGATGTGTTATTTGCTTTGTGCATCCTTTTTTGTCATGTATCAAGATATGATATACATTGTGTTGTATCATGGATATAACAAGGATCGCTTTGTTTGGTAGACACCATTTCATGTGTGTGTACAAAATTATTTATATCATTGTAGATGTATATTTTTATTTTTTTAATTACGCATGATCATAAGTTACACATCATGGTGTATCACGGATACCAATAGATACATATTGTGAATGTATTCTACTATGATACCTTTGTGAAATTTATATTAAGTATCATCTAATTGATAGTTGTAACATCTATTTTTCTTAATTTTCAATACATGATATATATTACTATGACCTTTTTTAATAAACAATATCTTGTATAATCAGATTGATTAGTGTATCATTACATCATCATTGTTTCAATATCGTTTTCGTCCCATATGTATCACTGCATCACTACAGCTTTTATTGTTCTTGATACATTCCTTTTAACTTTTAATTTTCAGTGCACTAATTATGTGATCAAACAGATTCCAAAGCACCATTTGAGATATGGTTCATCATACAATTTAAAATTTGTTAGTGATTTGAAAAAATTCATTGGAGTTGAAGGAATTCCGTTGTTTTGGCAAACAATATTTGGTCGTTATCTAAAAGATGAAAAAGTGCAACTTTCAGGAACAAACCAGCTAAAATGATGACCTGCCAAGGCCGAAGAATGATACATTACTACAGAACGATGATACACCATGCAATGAATCATGTTAATTAGTTTATTCTTTTGGGACATAAAACTGACTTGATGATTCATTCGGTATGTATTTAGTTGACTTGGTAATTCATTGGGTTGTTTCATTTAGAAAAATATAGTGATTCATTGTGTGTAATATGTATCATGTATTCTTTTATATTTGTGAGTTGTTTATAAATTTTTATAGTGATTCACTAAACATGGTGATTCATTGGGACATAAAACATAGTTACGGGTAGGTTGAATAAAGTGATTATTTTGGAATTATTTTTTAACTGTTATATGTCAATGATTCATTGAATGCATCAAACAAAATGATACATCATGCCATGAATCATGTTAATTGATTATTGTTTGAATTTTTTGTGACACTGACAGTTTATCTTTTAATTAATATATAATTTTTTTCATACATCATTCTTATTTTGCAAGGTTTGAAATAAAGATCAAATAAATTTCATCTCATCTGTTGTATACACACATGACTTTACAAGACATATGTTGGCTCATGATTCGTGTTTACAACATGAATTCATGTTCGTTACAACTTGAGGAACTGAAAATTTTTGAAACATATTATTACCTTTTTGTTAGGGAACTGGTTATGATCTGTTTAGCTAATTTTTATAGATTGAAATCTACCTTCTGTTTAAAGTGTAGCTGAAATTGAATAAAAATTTAATATAAATATTTATGTTGGCCAAACTTGGTGTATTAGCTTCCAAACTCATTAGACTTGAACAAACTTTGCACAGTCTAATGTATCTGTGCTATGATACAATGTTATTTTGTAATATTCCTTGATAATGTATCATGTCACATGATACTTGACAATTATAATATACATGAGTTTATACTTTAGCAAATTTGTTGATAAATTCTACCAGTTATGAAAAAAAAATTATTTGAGAGTATCATATTATATAATACTTGAATAAAAACTTGCTTATTGGGGAATTTTATCATGTGTCATGATACAGTGTTATTTAAAAAAAATCACTAAATACATGTTATATTACGATACATTACATAAATGCTTATGAATCGACCAGAATATTTATGTACCATAAATCTATAAAAGAAATGAAAAGCATGATTCATAGCTATAAAAATGTGAATCGTATTGTATGTTACATCCAATTGTTGCAAGCACTGTAGAAGTATCATTAACATGATACAATAAATATATTTATTCTAATTGATTGAAAAATAAAGTAAAAAAATATAAATTATAAATATGTATCAGTTATACAAGTAATTGAAAAGGGAAAGATATTAATGACAACCCAATTATATAATCATTCATACAGAATGATGTATTTATACATGATCCAATAAGTCAGTCAGTAAATTAAATGAATCATTAAAAATGATATATGAATTGTACAAACATATGAGCAATGCAGTGATCATTCGGTATACACGATACTTATCGATATAGAAATAGATGGTACAATAAATCATACAATAAGTTAAATGAATCATTGAGGATGATACATTGGGTACACATGATACTTATCGATATAACATAACATGGTATGATAAGTCATACAGTAAGTTAAATAAATCATTGAGAATGATACATGAGTTGCACAAACGTATGAGCAATGCAGTATCATTAGGTATATACGATACTTATCGATATAGCGATACATGGTATAATAAGTTATACAATAAACTCAATAAATCATGACTAAGATCCTTCAATTTTTTCTTTTTTCATAAATCTCTACTAACAATGAATCATGGACAGTTTTGAATCTTCTTTCAAGAAACTGTTCCTCGTTCAAATAAAAAAATCTTGTTTCGAAACATCTTCACCTTGATGCATCATGCTTTGTCTCATTAATGATACATGAGACTTGTCAATGTTTGTTCTATTTTATACATTTTTATAGTTGGATGATACATATTATGCTTTGTCTCATAAATGACACATGAGCCCTGTCATTATTTGTTCTATTTTATACTTTAGCTAATTGCTGATAAGTTCTACTAGTTATGAAAAAAATTTCTCATTTGAGAGTATTATATTACATGACACTTGAATAAAAACTTGCTTACAGAGGTTTTATCGTATGTCATGATACAGTGTTATTTTTTTTTTAAAAAAAACACTACATTCACATTATATTACAACTCATTACATAAATACTTATGAATTAACTATAATATTTATGTACCATAACTTTAAAAAAGAAATGGTTTAGCATGATTCATAGAGATAAAAATATGAGTGTTACATCTAATTGTTGCAAGCAGTGTACAAATATCATTAACCATGATACAATGATTATATTTATGCTAATTGATTCAACAACAAAGAAAACATAAATTATATATACATATCAGTTACATAAGTAATCGAAAAGAGAAAGATATTAATGACAACCCAGTTATATAATGATTCATACAGAAGGATATATTTATACATGATACAATAAGTCATTTAGTAAGTTAAATGAATCATGGAGAATGGTACATGGGTTGTACAAACATATAAGGAAGTGATCATTAGATATATACAATACTTATTGATATAGCGATAGATGATACAATAAATCATACAGTAAGTTAAATGAATCATTGAGAATGATACATTGGGTATACACGATACTTGTCAATATAACGTTACATGGTAAGATAAGTCATATAGTAAGTTAAATGAATCATTGAGAATGATACATGGGTTGTACTAAGTGATCATTGAGTATACACAATACTTACCGATATAGCGATACATGGTATAATAAGTCATAAAGTAGACTCAATAAATCATGAAGAAGATCCTTCGATTTTTTTTTCATAAATCTCCAATTAATAATGGATCATGAACAGTTTTGAATCTTCTTTCATGAAATCCTTCCTCGTCCAAATCAAAAAATCACACCTCGAAGCATCTTCACTTTGATTGCTTCAAACCCTTAGTTTTAAAATGTTAAAAATTGCACCTCGAGCCCTTCATTCAAAATGCTAAAACATAAAACAAAGATCAGGAAATCAAGTGATGAACAACTTCATGAGAAATTCGGACCTAAACAAGATTATGAATTAGAATTCATATTTAACAATGATGAACAACAAAATCAAAAAGGAAGAAGGAGAAATGGAAACTTCAGGTTTTTCATATGAATTTGCGACAAAATAGTTACATACCTTTTAGCATCAGATCTGTTTACAAACATTCTTCGTTCTTTCTCTAAAATTAATTGATTTTTTTTCTGCAATTTCTTTGATTTTTCTGTGTTTTGAAAATGCCCTCCATGGAAGAAAGAACTCTCTGTTAAAATGTACCATGCCTTTTAAAATTTCTCTTATGGAAAGAAAATTTATGAAAATTTTATTGAAAATAGGGGTCTATAGATTATCTATCCTAATTCACCTTTATAGTTTCCATCATCAGGTTAGAGTATCAAAAAGTTGACCATCATTAAAAAACTGCACAATAAGCATTAAATTGGCACAACTTTTTGAAAGAAAAATACAACTTTTAAATATGTATCACCAGGTTATACAAGAGTATCAAAAAGTTAATTTTTTTAAGGAATTTATGTAATTATGAAAAAAGTTGGAACAAATTGAAATTTTCCATTTAAGTATGAAATTTCTGTAAGTTTCCCATACAATTATGAAAGAAGCCCACCTTTTTCCCTTATATGGTCCAAATAAAACTATTTGGGCCTATTTTCTTACACAGGCCCAACTAAAGAGCTTAAAAAGATTGTGATGGAGGTGATGATAACAGTGATGTTACGAAGCGCAGGGATGAATTTATGTATATATTTTTTAAAATTGATATAATATTATATATTGACATTCATGCTATAAAAAGGTTAATCAAATAGTATATAGAGCTATCAATACGGGTTGTCCCACCCCATTTGGGTTAGCTCATACAAGCTTTAGAATTTGACGGGGCAAGCCAGGCTGGCCCATTTTTATTGTGAGTCAAAACAAAGCTAGCCCACCCCATCGATACATGGGTTGCGGAGCTTGCAAGTCAAACCACATTTTTACAAGTATATTTTTTTATTAATTTTTAAATTAAATTATTATTTAAAAATATTAAAATAAATAGCAATAAGACAATATTACATGGTATTAGTATTACTATTATATATTATAAAAAATATAATTTATATCTAAATTTTAATTTTTAAATGAACTTTAAGTTTGGACTCTTATTATTTTTAATATTTTATTTTATTTTTATTTTAATTATTTTTTAATTCGGCACACAAGCCGACCCAACCCATATTGTAAAACTCCACAAATCAACATGATTATTCAAGCCGAGCTAAAAAATATATTTTTTAAATGAGCTTCAAAAGTCTTAGCCCAACCCTATCAAAACACGAGTTAAATCAGACCAGCCCAACAGGCCTAGCCCATATTAACAGCTCTAAGTGTATTTGATAGGATGAGTCATTTACATAAAGAATTAGGGATTTATTCTTATTTTTTTTCCATTCAAAATTAGAAAGAATGATCAAATTGATCCTTGAACAATGTAAAAAAAATTAAATTTATTTTTGAATTACGAAGAAGATTCAAATTTACCCTCCATTCTCCAACTACATATTTCTTTTTAGAAAGGAAATTTATTCTTTTTTCCACATAATTTAATAGCAAATTTGATCCAAACTAATAATAAGAAGAATATATTTGACCCTATGAGTTTATTTTATTTAACATAGTTCTCGAGCTAACGTGATCTAAGGTTGTTCAAAATCAATAATTGGAATAAAAAAAAGTTATTGGTCCATCGGCAATGGGTTATGATTGAGTATTTTTATAATGATTAATTGATAATTTAATAATAAATTAATAATTTTTATTTATACCACTGATCATACAATGTCCTTGACTTAAAGTTTAGCTTTATTTTTTGTAGATATGTCAATACGAGTGGATCCACCCGATTCGAGCTAGTTCGTACAAGCTTTGAATTTTGACAGATTAAGTCAGACCCATTTTTTTAGGTGACACATTTTTTACAAGTATATTTTTTAATAAATTTTTAAAATAAATTATAATTTTAAAATGTTAAAATAAATAGCAACAAAACAATATTATGTGATATTAGTGTTACTATTACATATTATAAATACATAATTTGTATCTAAATTTTAATACTTAAGATTTCTAAATGAATTTTGAATATGAACTCGTATTATTTTTAATATTTTATTTTTATTTTAATTATTTTTTTAATTTGGCTTACGGGTTAGCCCGACCCATATTGCAAAAGCCCGACAAATCAACACACTTACTAGGCCGGGCTAGAAAGTTCATTTTTTTAAATGAATTCCAAAAATCTTAGCTCAACCTTGCTTAATCGCGGATTAGGGGTCTAACCCATATTGGCAAAACTAATTTCTTTCATCTTTGAATTCCCAATTATTCTATAAGTACCCGTATTTACTTTTGACAAAAGATACAATCTGTTAGAGCCGTCACTATGGGCTAGGCTGTTGGGCCGGTCTGGTCAAACCCGTGATTTAACAGGGTTGGACTTCGATTTTTGGAGCTCATTTAAAAAATAAGCTTTTTAGTCCGGCCTGAATAAGCCTGCTGATTTGTGGGACTTTTGCAATATGAATTGAACAATTTTACTAAATCACCTTTTGAATATAGCAATTACAATGTCTTGGAGAATATAACAAGAAAATAACTATTATAAATAATGATAAGGGTAAATTAAAAATTAAGTTTGAAATTATCTTTTGATTTCATGAAGTGGACCTTGGAAAATGTAACAAGAAAATAACTATTATAACTAATGACAAGGGTAAACTAAAAATTAAGTTTGAAAGTATCTTTTGATTTCATGAAGTGGACAAGTATTGTTGGACATCCCAAACTAGTATAGTGGACAAGTAAAGATGGACAGAAGGAGTAATAGTAACACTAATGCAATGTAATATTGTCCGGTTACTATTTATTTTAATATGTTTAAATTATAATTTAATTTAAAAATTTATTTAAAAAATATGAGAATAAAAATATGGGGTCCGGCAAGGCCCGTGATCCACGTACAAATGGGTTGAGCTAGCTATTCTCTAGCCCATAAAAAAAAAAGGGTCAGTCCGGCCTGGCCTGTCAAATTCTAAAACCTGTAAGGGCTAGCCCAGATGGGGTGGGCCGATCCGTATTGACAGCTCTACAATCTGTAAACTCATATGTATGGTACATTTAAATTGTCACCTAATTTCTAATAAGTAATTTTCGATATTTTTTTTTGTGTGTGTAGAATCCTAATGATTAAATTAATAGCAATCAAAAATTGAAATTAATATCTTAATAATTCTATAATAACTCATAAATCAAATCAATAAATTTTAAAATCGAATCAAATTGATCAATACGTAAACCCTAAATTTGAACTTTTTACCGACCTTAAATTGAATTCTACAACCACTCGTGGGGTAGTGATGCCTTTCCACCCAAACAGAGATGTCAACCAAAAGTGTTAGTAAAGCTGACAAATACTAATTTAAGTATAGGATTAATAACTATTGATTAAAGGCAATCAAGGCTTTAAAAATGGCTTGAAGGCCGCAAATTATCTTTACACTATTTCTCCTAATAATTAAATAGTATGTCACTTATAACAAGTTGTACCACACATGTTAAATATTCCATCTTATCTTGACAATAATACAATAATATAACTTTTTCATCAAATTTAAGTGGGAGGAATGATTGATTACATGTGGATTTGAGAAAGAAAAGTTGATATAGATCAGTAAAATAGTTTTTTATGTTTTATAAAAATTATGATATTTAGATCAGTCACGAAATTAAAATTTTTACTAAAAAGATTTAAAATATGAAGAAGTAGATGTATGAATTAATTGAAAGGTGAATTGCGGGTCTTGTCGGGTTATTCTACATTTTTACAAGTATATATTTTTTTTTATAAATTTTTAAATTAAATTATAATTTAAAAATATTAAAACAAATATTAACTAGACAATATTACATGTTACTAGTGTTACCATTACATATTATAAAATATAATTTGTGTTTAAATTTTTTAAATGAACTTTAAGTTTGAACTCTTATTACTTTTAATAATCTATTTTATATCTAATTCGGCCCATGAGCGGGTCCAATCTATATTGCAAAAACACCACAAATTAGCAGACTAAGTAAAAAGCCCAAGCCCATTTTTTAAATCGACTCTAAAAATTCTAATCGACTCTTGCTGAATCACGGATTAGATCAGGCTGATCCAACAGACGTAGATTGACATCTCTAACTATAAGGTAGCTCTGTACCTGGTTTAGGTTAGCTAAGATATAATTTGACCAATTTCATCATTTCATGAGATACCTGTTGCTTTTTGAACTAATATTATTTCAGTACTTTGATTAATTTCACGAGATATGTATCACTTTTCACTTGTAACATGTATCATATAACTATGTTCACCAAGATTAATAGATGAGGAAAAAAATATCTACTACCATCGTCTCATTTTATGTCGCACCTTTTGACCTGACACGAGATTTACGATTTTTTTTTGAAACTAGTGGGAAATCATTCTTAGATATTTGTATTCCTGAGAATCATTCATTAAGGGTAAAAGAAAAATTTTAATGTTAAATTATTTCCAATTAGAGTAAGACGATATTTTTTTAACTGACCAAAAAGAAAAAAGTGCCTAATAAAATAGGACAAGAGAATAGTATTTTTCTTGTCTTTACTTAAATTTGAACTTGAAACATCTCCATTATCAATTCACTTTGTTCATCACTAAATTACTCTTAAATATTAGTGAATTAATTAAACGTCGTTAACAAAAATAATAATTCATTATTCTTAACGATACATACTATATCAAGTTTTGATAGCCGGAATTATAGAGGTTTTAGAAGGAATAACATTCATAGTTATACTTTAAATTTTTACTATGGTTTAGGTCGAAGCTTCATTATAAGTTAATGCTAAAAACAAATTTTTTTCTTAAATAAGTAATAAACAATAAATTAAAATAATAATTTTTTTTTTAATGGAGGACAAATTTGTTGAATTTTTAAATAAAGACACGAGCAAAATGGAATTTTGTTTCCCTAGGTCAATTATTAGTACCACTAAAATAATTATTGCCACACATGTAAAGTGAACAATTAAGTTGCATCTTGTTTCAGCTTAAGATTCCCTATTTTGTTTTTGTTTTTGTTTTGTTTTTCTCGTGATAGGGTACACAAAAAATGGAATTATTCTTATATAATTACAATAACTACAATAATATATCTGTGAAGTTTGAAAAAAATAAATATATACATAAATCATTACTTTTGCTTTGTTCGAAGTAAACATATTTGTTTTTGGAAGAACATGATGAAACATATATATATATATATATATATATATATATATATTATTTTTAAAATATTTAGAAGAACATGATGAAAGAAGGGATGGAAGGGGAAAAGGTATGGGGGTGGTGGGGATGGGAGAATATGGGGTAGAAGTGGAGGTGGGGCATATTGATTAATAAGAGAAAATACAATTAATACTGATTTTATTTTTTCTATTTAATAAGATAATCGTTATCCTCATTTCGAAGGAACTTATTTTTCTCCAGAAAAAAATATCTGGGCTTGCTTTATTGCAACAGGATAATTAGTTCGAGAGTGCTGGAGAAAAGAGAAAGCGATAGAAACCTCTCTTATTCATTCACCAAAAAGTCGGATGATGTCTTGGCACATGAAGAAGCTGAGCAAGCCTTGCAAAAAGTACATGATTTACTAATAGGTGCACAGTAATAGTTGTTTGCTTTAATAGTGTACTAGGAAAAGTTAACTTTAGAAAGCGATAGAAACCTCTCTTATTCAATCATCGAGAAGTGATGTTTGTCGCATGAAGCTCAACAAGTCTTGCAAGAAGTCAATGATGTTTGTCGCATGAAGCTCAACAAGTCTTGCAAGAAGTACATGCTTTACTAATAGGCGCATAAATAATAATTGTTTGCTTTAATAGTGTACTAGCAAATGTTGACTTTAGAAAGCGATATAAATCTCTCTTATTCAATCATCGAGAAGTTTGGACAATATCTATCACATGAAGAAGCTTAGCAAGCCTCGCGACAAGTACATGCTTTACTAATAGGCGCAGAGTAATAGTTGTTTGCTTTAATAGTGGACTAGCAAAAGTTTAACTTTCATTCCATTAAACATGAAAATAGTAGCATCAATAACAAGAAGAAAGCTGAACTTTTCATACTTGCAACAATAAAATTCTTATGAAATGTACCTATCAATATGTACAAACAACTATAAACAAGCATAGCTAATGTCAAATGAAAGGATTGAAGAAC
The DNA here is from genome assembly GCA_000787875.1 of Solanum virginianum. Lineage (NCBI taxonomy): Eukaryota > Viridiplantae > Streptophyta > Magnoliopsida > Solanales > Solanaceae > Solanum > Solanum virginianum. The sequence goes on along the minus strand of DF357308.1, from coordinate 90,848 downwards.
AAAAACTCTATGTAAAAGCTTCTAATGACCATGATTCACGCAGTTATCGAGCCTAGTCTACCCTACGATTGGGACTTCCTTTGGAGGTGGGCGCGAACCACAAAGGGAATGTGATGACAAAGAGAGAGCTTCGTCTATCACTGAACAAGTTCAGTGTCTATTCATGTCCTTCCAGAGTTGGTTGGTTAAGTGCTCTTCAAAGAGACCTCTCGATTCGTTCTTCATGATAGGTATTAGACTTCCTACTGCATTCTCTACTTATGTACTTCCAGAATTAGTAAATGATCGTCAAGGGCATCTCCACGTCCGCTCTTGCCAATAAGATATCCATCCTTTCCGAATTTCTAGTTCAGCAATACCTATAGATTATCAAGCTTTGAGCACCTTATTTCCACAGCCAACTTCCTCAACTGTCTGAGGCAAACAAGGCTACAGAGATGTCAGCCAGCTTCTTGCTGCTCAACCGAGACCTTGCAGTCTTCGATTGCATTGGAGCATTTGGCGCCTTTTCTACCTCATCGTTATCACCTAACTCCTCCAAATCAAAAGCACTCAGAAAAGGAAGTGTCTTTCGGGGTGTGCTGAAGTCGAAATGCCACCCTTTTGCAATTATTGACTGATCATACATAAGGAAAAACAACAGCTCATCATTGCTTCATTCAACTAATTAACACTTCATTAATTACGCAAATATATAACAATACTTCAATGATGATTGAAACTTACCGCTTCTCTAAGTGCCCTCGATGCATGAAACAGACTCTTCAAATCGTCATGATCAACTCTACACACTATTTTTATCTGCATTAAAACGGGTAAGGGAAACACAGTCCTGTTACAATCTTGAACTATAAAAGCAAAATTACGTTAGAGAGAGCATAAGAAATAATTATGAACTAACCAAGATATCTTTAGGCAACGCCTCAAGGACAGATTTGTCGTTCGTAACAAACGAGTTCTGGCTGCAGATTCTCTTTGCTGGTGTAGTTGAAATGAAATCGACGTCAACTGTGTTTGGTAAAATGACTCTTTTGCACCCAAAAGAGCTACTCCTCACAATGCCTAAGCCCAACTTTTCACATTCGTTCCCCAACGCCATTTTCTTCTTCGTCTTCACAAAACAAACAACTGCAAGATCCAATTTTTTCACGAAAGCAGACAACACCATGAATAACCAACAGCAAAACTCAGCAAATAAACAAATAATGTAATAACCAAGAAACCAAAATCCAAACAAACTCAAGCATAGTCTAATACTAAACAACTTTGAAAACATGAACAAAGTATCCAATAACCAAGAAAACCAAAACCAATGGAACTTCTAACACTAAAAGTTGAGATCTTTGGAAATGGAACAAACTAACAAAACCACGAAACCCAACTGCAAGATCCATTTTTTTTCACTAAAGCAGAAACAACAACACCCATGGTAATCCCACAATTAGGTTCTGCGGACAGTAGTGTATACACAACTTTACCCCTATAACCTAGTGAAGATAGAAAGATTGTTTCCGAAGATCACTGCTCAGGTAAAGCAAAAAGAATCAACCTCCAAACTCAGCAAAATGAACAGACTATCCAACAACCAAAATCCAAGCAAGCTCTAAGCATAATCTAACACCATCAAAATGAAATCTTTGTAAGTGAACCCAACTATAAAGACCCATAAACCCAAACCCAAACCTTTAGAAATAGAAATAACAAACCCCCAAATCAGCAAAAATCAAGAAACCAAAATCCAATTAAACTCTTAAAAGCATTATCTAACACCATAAAAATCAAATCTTTATGCATAACAAAGCCCCAAATTCAGCAAAAATCAAGAAACCAACATCAAATCAAACTCTTAAAGGCATTATCTAACACCATAAAAATCAAATATTTGTACACATTGACCAAAACTAAAAACAGCGAAGTCACCAAAAACACCAAATCAAAATCAATCTATCAATCAATACCTAAAAGATACTCTGAATCAACACCAAAGTTGTGTTTCTTAACTGAAAAAACAGCAGAATATATATGTACATATATAGGATACAGACCTTGTAAAAGAACCCTAAATCAAAGGCAAAAATTAACTGATAAAATTGAAGTAAAACAGTTGTTTCTTAAGAAGGAAACAAGAATCACCTCCAACACTGCAAAATTCCTCCACTTGTTTGACAGTTTCACACAGATGGCTGATTTTTTTTCCTTATATACTAAGCTTCTTCAAAAAGAAATTAATTTTTTCTTTTTTTTTTCTTTTTCCCTCCAATTGTTTCTTTGCTTCTAAGAAATTTTAGGAGTTTTTTTTTTAAAATGGTAAAAAATAATAAAAGATTCTCTTGATCTAGAAAAGGGAATGGAATTTTCCTGTGATTTTTTTTCTTTTTTTATGATGTGATTAAATAGTATCACCAAAATCTAATTTATAGGTGATTTTTTTTTGTCCACATTGGTATGTCGGTAGCTTCTATATTGTTCTACACTTTTTAAAAGGTTGTAGAAAAATTTCTTAATAAAGTTCAATAATTTGTGCAAAATGTTTTTTTTTCATAGTGTCTATCAAAAATTATATCTATTTTTGAGACAAAATTAAATTTTATTTATTTAGATATACTAAATATATATAATATTATCATCATTATTATAGATAACAAGATGATTACGTTAAATCATTTGTTATATTAAATAAAATTTATTTGTCAAGATTTCATTTTATGGTAGTACATTAAATATGTATTGTTATTTTAATATTGCAAGGATTTAACTTTTGAATGTATATATTCCTTTCTTAATGTATGTGTAGTCTTTTTCGATTATATTTATTTTAACAAAAAAATAAAGAAAAATTTAAAGAGCAAAAATAGTCATTTAACTCTCCTTAATAGTTTATGTTATTTGAATGATCATTACATATCATTTTATATTATAAGTTTATAACTTTTAGCTAAGATGGAGTTTTATTATCTATTTACTTCAAATATTATGCTTGTATTTCTTTATTTATTCTAAAATAAAAAAAATAAAATAATTTTATTGAAAGTACAACATATGATTGGTTTTATCTAGTGGGGTTGAGGGGACAATAGTTGTCAATTTGCAATTTGCAAATGTAAAATGAATTATAAATGTGTGGCTAATAATATATATAGTCTTTATTTTCACATTGGTGGAAATTTAGGTCACCCACCGCCCATGTTGCAGGTGGGGTTGGGTGGGGTCAAAAAATCTATTAGATTGTGATTTTTGGTGGGGGCAATTAAAAGTTTAGCCACAATGTCATGACCAACCAAATTTGTTTTTTTTAATAAAAAATAAAAAAATTGGGTGGACGAATAAGTTTACACATAATTTTATAATATTTTTATTACTTTTTATTGGTAATATGTAGCTTTTTTATTTAATAATAGTCTATTATTCAGAAGTACTAGTAAATGATAAGGATAATTTTACTGAATTGATAAATATAAAGTCTTCAAAATGTAATAGGACTATGTTTAATGATAAGGTTAAATTAAAGATTAAGTATAAAAATATTTTTTAATTTAGAAAGTAAATAAATATTATTAGATATTTATTTTTAACACAACAGTTATTGTTGGACAGAGGTAGTATTAGATAACATTGTCTATTAAAACTAGTTCAAATGAGAGTAAACTACTTAATATATTTTATCTAAAATTTGAACTTAAAATTTTATAATGCTCGACTGACTTCATTGATCATTAGGTGAAGTCCGATGTAATTTGGTGGCTCATTCTTATATCCTTTTTATTATATTTATATTTATATTTTCTATTATATCAAGAGTTTTTTTAGTTTTAAATAGAGAATTATATGTTTTGTGAAGATAGAAAAAAGTGCAATATGGGTGGTAGGGTGAGAAGATGATACCAACCGCAAAATGAGTGTTAGGAGATATAAAGTGTGATTATATAAATAAAATAATAGTTATGAAAAGGTGTGCAAATAATGTGTAGGAATGAAAAGATTTTCTAGAAAATGCAAATAAATAAATAGTGAATTTTTAAAATTTATTTTTTGTGTTTGAATAAGTAAAAAAAATCGAAGAGTATTTAAATTGAACAATCAAACTATATTGTTAGCACACTTAAATTATGACAATTAGGTCATAATAAATGCAAAGTTTGAAAGAAGTATTATTATTATTATAATACAATATATAAGTTAAAAATAGATTGTGATTTAGTTCAACTAAAACAAGATTTCTGTTGAAACTTTGCAACGACACTTCTGCCCAGTGCTTTTGGTCCTCTATTTGAGCGTCCATATGACTATGCGGTGCGGTTTCGAATGTGTGCATATATATATACGAATAACAATTAGAAGTATATTATTGAAAGGGTTTAAGATTTAATCCTAAGTTTGAAATTTTGGGAATTTATTTATAAGATTTAGATGGGTTTTTGGAGTTTGAGCTAAAAGTATAGCAATATAGGTAGATGGCTACAAATCAGTTTATTTACCAATATTGCATATTTGATAGATCGGGAACGTTCAGAAGCTTTACGAAAGGGCAAGGCAAAATCTTAAGGATTTGTGACGCGTATTCGGCAATTGAGGTATGTTAAGACTTTTAGACTTCGTTGAAGGACGTTTTTTTTTCTAAATTAAGATTAAAATAATAAAGTAGAGAATGGGTAAGGGTGAAAGATGGGGGTCTCGTACCACTGGTGTGACGGGCATTGGTGCAAGTACCGGTGTTATAAAGGGAAAGTTTATTACTGTAGATGATGGATTGTAATCCAAGAATGCCAAAGCATATGAGCATTAGCTGATGTAGTATAACTTAGTTTCTTTATGTGGTTGTGTTTCTCTATTGAACTCGTATATTTGTCATAGTTGAGGTGACTACATGTTGTACCAATATTTGTTGTATTGTGATACATTACCATCCCTATATTATTGATGTTATATTGTGCATATGGATTGACATGAGATTGAGTGTGTGTTCAGATCACTGTTATAATCTAAGTTGGGCACGTGGAGATCGTCCGTGCTGGGGATGGTTGATTTTATGATAGTGCATTGAGATCGTCCGCACAGACACGTAGAGACCATCCGCGTCGATATATGAACCTTGCGAGTCCCCTATGGGTCACAAACCCTCGACGTATTCCCGAGAGGTATTGTGTATATGCGATTTAGAGATGACTTGGCATTTGAGGTATATCATTTTGTGGGATCGCGTTGCATCTCATTATACTCTTCATTCATGTTGACTGTGTTTTATTAGTGTTGGACATCGTGTGATATTTTATTACCTCTATTTTGATAGCACTTGATTGTTAAGTATAGTGCGGACTTACAAAATTAGAAGGTGATATTTTGTATATATATACTCTTGTCACTACTTTTCGTTGTTGGTCAATGAGACATACTGGGTACATGTGATTTCGTACTCATACCACACTTGTTGCACTCTTTTGTGGTGCAGATTCAATTCCAAGTACGAGCGCATCCCGTGGAGCTGTTTAAGTCCAAGCTTGGATTATCCTGGAGTTGTGGTAAGCTGCTTGACTATTCTGTAGTCCGCACCTCACTCTATCTTATTAGTCATTCTGTTTTTCATATTCAGACAGGATATTTCTTATGTTTAGATTGTCATCTTAGTTTCAAACTTGCTTCACACTTTTAGAAGCTCTTGTACTTATGACACTAAATCTTGGGTGGTATTTTAGTTTTCTGCATTTTGTACTTATAAGAGACTTATTGTCGACATGTACTTATAACACCAAATCTTGGGTGGTATTTTAGCTTTCCGCATTTCGTAACTATAAGAGACTTATAGTCGAGGATATTTATTTATTACTATCTTCCACTTTATTTATTACATTGAATTAGTAACTTATTGGGTTGGCTTACCTATCTAGCTGGGTGTATAAGTGTCATCATGACTCATATTTTGAGGTCGTGACATCTTCTTTTTATATGCTTGGAATTAATACAAACCTCTAGAGGATTTTTAATATACAAACGATAAAAATAAAAAAAATCAATCTTTTATATAATTTTTGTCTAGAGAATATAATTTCAAATGATAAAAATGAAATGAATTGATCTTTTTATATAAATTTTTATCTATTGAGTAATGAATATTCTCAATATGATATATTTATATTATATAATTAAATATATTTATAAATGTATTGTATTATGGATATTCATTATTTATTTTATAAGCTTATAATTGGATAAATTTGTAATAAGATAAATATGCAATTGCATAAGCTAATATGATTTGGTTGTGATTTAATTATAATGAGATGAATAAGCTATTATGGATAAAGGATATAAATATGAATGTCTATTTGGTTGTGATTTAATTATAATGATATGCGATGTATTACTAGAAGAGATATAATAATTTTTGTAAAAATATTGTGATTCATTTTTAGAAGAGATAAAATAATCGAAAAAAATATTTTAAAATATACTTGTGAGGCGTTAAATTTGACATTTATCATATAATGAAAGACAATATACGCAATAAAAATATATATATTAACACTAAACTTTGTAATGTAAAGATCTGGTTTTTCTATAAAAAGTCTCAAACAAGCCTGATATTGAGGGAACATCCTCCTTTAAGCTATAAAAAAATTATGAAAAATATCTTTCAATTTTTCTCTTATTTGATTGATCAGAATATTTTAAAGAATATCCTTTTCTAAAAAAAGTAAGTTATTTAAATAAGAAAACTAATTTTCTTAATTAAAGTTGGAGGAACAAGTTACATAAATAACAAGTTACAAAAAATTTAAATTGTATTATTTTCTAAAAAAAAGTAAGTTATTTAAACAAGAACAAGCTTTCTCATCACCAAGGAAATTGGCCGAAAAGTCATAGCACTAAAACGCATAAGAATTAAAAAAGTTATTTCCGTTAGAACATTGGCCAAAACGTAATTACTCGCATAATAGTTGTTTTGCTTCCGTAATTTGTTAGAGAAGTCGTCTTCGATATATAAGTTATTTCTGATAGATCATTAGTCAAAAAGTAATTGCTCGCACAATAATTGTTTTGCTTCTGTAATTTGTTAGAGAAGTCATTTTCGATATATATGTATTAAATTTATAAATATAATAATTTTGTTGCACTTGTAGTTGTTATGCCTAAACAAAGTCAACATTAACATACACATTAATTATTTAATTTTGGTACATTTAAGTCGAAATTCTTTCAAAAATAAAAATATTTAAGTCGAAAGTCTTTTAAAAATAATTTTTCTATTTTTACAAAATACAAGTAAAATTTATAGATATTTTATCCTCTCTAAATTCTTTTTATTTATATATTTACACTAAATATATTATTATCATTATTATATATTGTTAAGTGGATGAAGGTTCTTTATATCAAAACATTCAAATTGAATATTTGAAGAGTAGTTTGGACCCTTTTTCATTTATTACAATTATCTTCATTTAAATATGTACAATACATTGCACAATATCTAGTAATAGTAAGTCCCTCTTTAATCATTTTTCACCAGTTATAGATTTTGTTTAATTTTGAAAAAAAAATTAGAAATTTTTACTAATAAAGATTACGATGAAGTGGTACGAAGTCGTCTTTAAAGAGAGTACTTTACTCTTTAATATAAAAATTTTCAATGTGAATTTGAATTTAGTCGGACTTTAATATGAATATCAAACATGCATGGTATGAGAAATTAAAAAGAAAAAAGAAAAGACTAGAAGTTTTTGTATTTGCCATAAGCTATCATAGTCTAATAATTAGTTAAGATACGTTTAGGCGATTATATTTGCTAAAAGAAGGAAACTTTTTTAATAAATATTATAAATATATATTCATTCTCTCAAATATGATAACATTTAGTAAAGAATATAAATACTGACTATCTATCTGGTTGTGATTTAATTATAATAGTATGACGATTCATTTCAAGAAGAGATAGTAAAAATATCACGATTCATTTTAAAAAAAAGTAAAATAATTGAGAAGAAAAATTTTAAATTTATTGTGAGGTGGTAAATTTGACATTTCTCATATAACAAAATACAATGAATATATACACAATATATATATATATATATATATATTCACACTAAATTTTGGGATGTAAAGATTAGAGTTTTCTATAAAAAGTCTCAAACAAGCCTGATGTTGAGGGATCACCCTCCTATAAGCTATAAAAAAATTAAAGAAAAGTATTTTTCAATTTTTTTCTTGTTTGATCCATTAGAATATTTTAAATTATATTCTTTTGTAAAAAAAAGTAAGTTGTTTAAACAAGAAAACAAATTTTCTTAATTAACGTAGAAGGAACAAGTTACATAAATAACATTAGGAAGTATTTATTTAACAAAGTTTTCTCATCACCAAGGAGGACATAGGACAAGTCATAGCACTAAACGCATAAGAATTAAAGAAGTTGTTTTCGATAGAATGTTGATTAGAAAATAATCACTCTACAATAGTTGTTTTGCTTTCGTAATTTATTATAGTAGTTGTTTTTGATATATGTATATATATATTGCTTTTGTAGTTGTTATACATAAACAAAGTCGACATTGACATACAAATTAATTATTTAATTTGGTGCATTTGAGTCGAAAATCTTTTTGAAATAATCTCTGCATCTCTCTATGAGATAGGAGTAAAGTTTATATATATTCTATTCTCTCTAAATATTTGTATATTATACTGAATATATTATTATATTATGAAAAAATAACATAACTCGGCAAACATATGATATGTATTTATATTATACAACTATAGTTTGAAAAAATTACAATTTATAACAATAGTTAGGATTTTGTTGTTATAATTAGGGTTTTGTTGCTATTTCTCTCTCCTCTCTTCCTCTTTCTTTGCAATTTCTTGCGAGATATACAATTACATATGTATATTAGTTGCATATATACAGTTATTTTGACAGATATACATAGTCAATTTGACAGATATACATATACAATTCATCTCTCTCCACTCTCTCGCTCTCTCTTGTTCCGTCTCTTGCCTCTCTCCTCTCTCTTTCTCGATCTTGCTCGCCTCTTTCCTCTCTCTCCCAATTTCGTTTGCCAGATATATAAATGTATATGTATATTAGTTACATATATACAATTATTTGACAGATATAAACATATAATTTGACAAATATACATATACAATTCACCTCTCTCCTCTCCTCCAGATCACATAGCCGAGGTTATGCTGTGTAATTATGTAAAATATAACTATTTGACCAAATTAAATTTCATAGACCATTATTATTATATATTGTTAAGTAGATGAAAGGTTTTTATATTATAATATTCAAACTCCATAGTTGAAGAGTAGCTTGGACTTTGTGGCTTGGGGGTTCGATCGCCACCTTTGGTGAATGAAAAAAATTCTGTGATCAGTTTTCTATGACTTAGTGTACTGATCGTGGAATGGAGGATTAGTCTCATAATTACGAGAATACTTTGGGAAACAAAAAAAAAAAAAAAGAGGTTGGACCCCTTTTTCATTTATTACATTTAGCTTCATTTAAATATGTTTAATACATTGCACGATATTTTTTTAGTAATAGTAAAGTCAATAGCAGCAGACTCAAATTAATTGAAAATATTATTTTGAATTAATTATAATTCCTTCATGTGTCATATCAAAAAATCGTGCAAAAATCGACTACTGCCTCTTATACTTTGTTTGGATGGTGACGCATACCTACTTCTTGTATCAATTGATTTAAATATAATATTTATTTTAAAAATTTATTATATTATATCATAAAATTTCTCATTACGTAAAAATGAAAAATTTTACAAATATATTTTTTTTCATATAGGTAAAGAGGGTCCTCTTAAATATTTCTTTCATTTCGATTTATGTGTAACATTTTTTATATGAATTGAAAAAAAAAATGATATATTTTTATATTTTTATTTTGAACTTATTATTTTATTTTTAATAAGAGCCATATAAATATTTATAACTTATTTCAGATCATAAATTAAAAAATTTTTACTTTTATTTTTAAACTTCACATTCAGTCAAATCATTAATCGGAATGAAAGGAGCAATGAATATGACCACTATGATAATATTTTAATAATAATTAAAATAAATATTATATTTAAAATCATAACACACCAATATGAGTTTGGTATAATTGAAATTTCTTAAGGACTTAAGAAACAACAGACTTGTGCGTACAATGCAAAGGGTAGCTTTATTTTATACACAAATTTTAAAATTCATGTTTTAATTTTATATTTAGTCAAACACTCCTTTAAATTGACGGAGAAAATAAAATAATACAAACAAAATGAAAAATAAAATAATACAAACAAAATAGGATAAAGACATAAACAATAATAACAATGACATACTAGTGTTAAGGGTCTTTTTTATGTAGCTGGCCTTTTAAGAATAAAATGACTATAAAATCATGTCAAATTAATCGGTACATAAAATAAATTTTTTATTATTTAAAATATATATTTTGTGATATAATATAATAAAAAATGAATAATAAATTAAAAACGAACAAGATCGTGCGATACAATAGGTGACAATCTATCCAAACAAATTATTAACGTGCAACATTATGTAACAACGAAAATAATACAATTATATTTATTTAAATAATATAAGATAATACAGTACAATAAACTATAATATAATAAGAATTATCCACACAAATTAGAGCCTATCATGTAATCTATTCAAACATTACATTGTATTAAAATAATTTAGTGTCATACAATACAACACAATACAATACAATATAATAATAACTTGTATCTCTGTCCCAAACTACACAGGAGAGGTAACTCATATTAGGCAAGTTCGATGTGACGAACTCATCTCAAAAGATAAATTCCTTGCTTTTACTGGCAAAAAATTTCGAACTTAAAACCTTCACAAAAATTTCAAACTTGAGACTTAATCCAAACTATTGGATCACCCAAAAAATAGCGTAACAACCATCCAAACAAAATATTAAATATTTATATAAATTTAATAAAAAATTTGACTCCGCCACTTGAACGCCATCCAAACAAGAAAAGAGAAAAGTGCAAGAAACAACAAAAAATCGTGCCGGCAATTTCAAAAAAGAAGCTTCCTCTATATATATATATATATATAAAATGATCCTCCACGATGAACAGAGAGTGAGAATAATCCAATCCAAAGTATGGGTGAAACGAAGCCCACTCCTATTGCTCCGATTCTATCGGAGCGGGTTCGGGTACAGAGAGTGAGAATAATCCAATCCAAAGAATGGGTGAAACGAAGCCCACTCCTATTGCTCCGATTCTATCGGAGCGGGTTCGGGTTAACGGAGTTGAAACTCCGGTGACTTTCGCGGTGGAAGAAGGGAAGCTCCGATGGACGGAAAATTGCTTGTCGATTGAGAAAGAGGTTCTCGGGTTTACCGTCGAAGGTACGAAAATTAAAATTAGGGTTGTTAAGGAGGACGAAGGAGGTGGAATTATTTGCTGCGGCGGGAACACTGGAGTTAAGGTGAGGAGGAGGAGATTTGATTTCGAGATGTTATCGGAGGATTCTCTTCGAATTTGGAGTCAAAAGCTTCAGGAGTTCATTGATTCACTTGGTAACTTTTTGAAAAACTTAAACTTTTTTTTTTTTTTAAATTATGACTTTTTGAATTTAGTTCATGTGCATCTCGATTAATTATACGCGATATCTCCCCTCATCATAATATCTATAAAAGTTATGAGTTCAAGTCTTGGAAACAGTCTCCGATAGAAATGCAAAGTAAGACTGCATAGAATAAATCTCGGAGACGAGCTCTTCCTTGGACCTCGCATATAGCATGGGCTTTAGTGCACCGAGCTTATCCTTTTAGACGGGTTGGTTGGTTTGGAAACAAGTTACAGTGAGATTAATTATGCTGGTATTATTTTACATTGAGTGTTCGATTTGTTATACTAAAAATAAATTGTTTGGGCATCATTTCTAGGAAAGTTGTTTTTTCCATAAAAATACCCTTCTTTACTTCCAACTTATTTCTTTCGTCTATTGTTGTAATTTATGTGACTTAGTTTGATTTACATGAAATTTTAAAAAGAAACAACAATAATAATATACTACTACTACCTTACAAGGTAGAGAAGTTGTTTCATGAAAATTTAAAAAATCAGTTTCAAAATTTGTAGTCTAAAAATAAGTTATTAATGGTTGTGGTTGAGAGTCATGGGGTCTTTAGGTTCAAATCCCCCCATAGACAAAAAATATTAGGTGGTTTTTTTCATTTGTTGTAGCCTTAACGGACAGAGTTATCTGATTAGTATGCTTTGTGAGGTGACAAATATCTCGTGGAATTAGTCGAGGTATGTAGCCCGAACACCATGTTCATTAAAAAAATCATAAATGTTTATATGGCTAGAGCATTTTATCAATGATAAAATAGACATTTTAAATTAAATTGTTATTTAAAACAACATACTCAGTGAAATCTCACAAGTGGAGTCTGAAAAAGATAAAATGTACGCAAACTTTATCACTATCTCAAATTAAATTATTATTTAATATAAAATATTTTCTATTTTTTTTGGACCAACTGCAAAGAAAATTGAGTGATACAAATTAGAACAAATAGAGTAGTACACAAAGGATTTGAGGGAACCTAAGTGTATTTTATCCCCCAAATAAGGGATAAGATAATATTATCCGTGAACTATTTATACTTGTCCGTCATACTAGCTACACTTGGGATTTTCATGAGCATGACATGCATAAGCTAATCTGATTTTCAATTCATTGACCATTAGGCCACACACTTTTATTTAGTGCTAAGTAGTTGCAATTTAATGTGGCACTAGAAAGAGAGAGTGCTTTGTTTGAGTAATGGAGGAAGAGGATAGCTTTTCAGAGTTCAACTTTACATGTCACTATCAACAAGAAGTCTGATTTGTTAAAGAGTGAGAGTAAAATAAATAACCTGTTATAATAGGTAAAAATATTGATAATAATTCAAAAAATTAAAATCATAGCTTTTATAGAGGCGGAGCTACAGTAGTAGGTAGGGGTTTGGACGAACCTAGTAATTTTTGCTTAGATCCCATTTTTATGAAATATGTGTAAATATTTAATTGTGAATCCATTAACTGAAACAAGCTATGAATTTGGTCAGAAGTAGTGATGGGGTTGAGATGTTCACTTAAGTGTGTCAATATAAAGAAGTAAATCCATGAAGTAGGCAGAGGGAGTAGGTATAAAGTGTATATATATAAAAAGAAGATTTTTTGACCTAGCTACTCGGTGTAATTTTTGAACCAAGAAACCCCTCGAATAAATGTGGGTGTGGGTGCTTTGTATACAGACAAAGAGGTTATTAACTACACATATAGTACAACAATTGTGTCCTTTTGGGATGGCCATTGTATATAGCTTAGATTCATGAAGGAAAGTGGCTATGATTTTGGTAAATACGAGAGATCAACGAAGTACAGAAGGTTTGGACAGTGAGTTACTGCAGATTCGGGATCAAGATGATGTATTGCTCAATGGTTTGTTATGTGGAGATAATCAGAAGTAGGATTGACTATCGATTTCAGGGGAACTGGAGTAGGATCTTTTCGACTTCTGAATCAAGTTCCTCAGTAGCCCTTTCCCTAACCATATGTAAAAGCGGGATGCTTCATGCAGGGGGCTGCCCTTTTACATAAGTTCCCTGTTTTTCCGATTGATGATTTTTCTCTCCTTCTGCTTCGAGGCTTGATCTCATTGTGTGATTGAACATGAAATTTGAGACATCCCACATGCAAATAATACGTAATTAATGTTTGAAAAGAGAACTCAGAAGACAGAAGCATTTCAGGCATGCTTCACTTTGATTATAGTTTAAACTGATCGACTCAGTAGCTTTCATTAATAGTAAAAGCATAACTATTGATAGTATTCTCCTTATCATGGTTACCTTTATAGTTACTGTCTTTTCTTTCATGAATCTTTATATGATGGATATGTGACTTTATGGAATTTCAGGTCGGCCTAAACGACTTTTTGTGTTTGTGAATCCTTATGGTGGAAAGAGATCTGCATCAAAGATTTTTATTGATAGTGTAAAGCCACTACTTGACGATGCAAATATTGACTATACAGTGCAAGGTTAGCAGCATTGAATTTGTTATATGATTTTTCAGTCTGTGTCGTGATTTTTATTCTTAATTTTTGTCCTTAGAAACTAAATATCAGCTACATGCAAAGGAAGTTGCTAAATCATTGGATATTCTGAGATATGATGGTATTGTTTGTGTCAGTGGGGATGGAATTTTGGTTGAGGTAGGTTTTTGCTGCCTATTTTTATTTGTTCTTCTTTTGTTGGTTGGTCAAGCCTATTGTCTTTTTGCGTTTTACACAATCATTGTTGAACAATTATGCTCAAGACCTTCTGTCATCATAGACCCTTTGGAGGTCATGGGTTCAAATCTTAGAAACAGGCTCTGGTAGAAATGAAAGGTAAGGCTGCATACAATAGACCCTTGTGGTCGGGCCCTTCCCCGGACCCTGCACATAGCGGGAGCTTTAGTGCACCACGCTTGCCCTTTAGCTTCTATCATCATATACTTGACGAAGGAAGGGCTTTACTTGTTTATGGATTGGTGTTATGCTCTCTAGTTATAAAGCTCAATAGATTCTATTTATTCAAAACTCAGTTCCCATTAAAAGATGTCAAAGATGAAAGTATCAAGAGATAGATGCAACACTTACTCCTTCCTCGTAATGATACTTCTTTTCAAGACATCGATTGATTAACTGTGATTCCAAAATCGGGGCTCAATGTTAGAGAATATGTACATTACTGTGTAGTTTTTCACTGGATGTCAATGTCTTAGCTACACTTGGGATTTTCATGAGCATGACATGCATAAGCTCAAACGTTTTTTTTTTTGTAGTGAATGGATGATAAACATGTTGCGATTCCTCACGGTCACACTTTCTATTTTTTCAACTTTTAGTAGGTAGTTAATGGATTACTTGAAAGGGAGGATTGGGATTCTGCAATAAAGATGCCTCTTGGAGTAGTACCTGCAGGTTTGTCCTTTCCTTTATTGCTAGTTTCCTTTTGATAAACACTAATGTGGTTTTGCATATTTTGATTCCTTCTTGATAGCGAGTATACCAACGATGATATTGTATAAAAAGCTTGGTATGTAGAAACCCTTTCAGTGTCTTTATAATTATGTGTCATATATGTTAATACAGGCACTGGAAACGGCATGGCAAAGTCTCTTCTAGATGCTGTTGGTCTATCTTGTACCGCGTCCAATGCAACACTTGCTATTATTAGAGGTGGGAAATACTATGCTTTTGGAAGGAAAAAAACCCGTGGTTTCTCCATGGTGAAGTTTATGTTACTCTTTTCTTTCTCGAATAAGGCTAAGAAGTTCTCTTTGCATGGTTCGTTGTTTGCAGGGCACAAGCAATCGCTAGATGTAGCTACTATTTCACAGGGGCAGAGCAGGTTTTTCAGTGTGCTGATGCTCGCCTGGGGTATTACATCTTCCATTCTTTTCTGTGGTTTCAGTGACACTGCTTTGAGTTTCGTCCTATAGTTAAGTACTTAATGAATTAGAATAGAATATTATAGCTGATATTTAGATTGACTCTGAAGATTTCGTGTTTTTTCCAGGTCTTATAGCTGATATTGATATCGAATCTGAGAAGTATAGATGGATGGGCAGTGCTCGGATAGATTATTATGTACGTTTCACGTTCTTTTTCCTTTTGAGTTTGTGATTTCTTTTAACATTAGAACTTGAAATGTCAAATTGGATTTTGTTGATACTATTTGGCCAGGCAATGCAACGAATACTCCGCCTTAGGAGGTACAATGGTTGTATAAAATTTGTGGCTGCACCAGGTTATGAAACATTTGGAGAACCAGCTGACCCAGAAGGTGAAACTATTAGTGAAGTTAAATCGAGTTTTGGATATTGTGGTCCTGCTTTTCATATGAAGGATTTCAACCGTAAGATTGAAGGGCCTTTCGTATCAGTTTGGCTTCATAATGTACCTTGGGGAGGTGAAGATGCTCTCGCAGCACCAGACGCCAAGGTTGGGTTTTGTTTCCGAACTCATATTAACCTATCCATATATCCAAGCTAATAACACTCATCTAAGCTGCAAACATTTTAACTTTCAATCTGCGTGTTATGCGTTAGCACTTCTGCAGTTTTCAGATGGTTATTTAGACTTGATCGTGATTAAGGACTGCCCAAAGTTAACATTGCTATCGTCTCTGACCGAGTTAAACAAAGGCGGCCATGTAAAATCGCCATATGTCTTATACTTCAAGGTAGAGTTCTTGTTTCAATCTTCTAAGTTGAACTTCCATTTTGCAAGCTCTCATCTCTTTAAGATTAACTCTTTCTTTCAATATCTATATTTTGTTGTTACTTATTGAAGTACATGCTTTTGGGCTGATATATTTGCGTAGAGGGTTTTCCAAAAACCACCTCTCTATCTCTGTGAGGTAGTGCTAAGGTCTGCGTACATTTTACCCTCCTCAAACCACACTTATGGGATTTCGATGGGTAAGTTGTTGTTATTGGAGTACATCAACATTATTTTGTCTCAACAAGGCGCCTCACGTGTTGCGCTGATTCTTGTTCTTAGACCAAACATATGAAATATCGGTTGATTTTGGTGTGACGGTGAGATTTGAAACGTCATACCTCTTTCCCGCTCTGTACCATCTAGTGACAAAACTACGAATTTTGTTAAGGCTGTTCAAAACTTTAGTATATATTTTTAAAAGGTTGTTTTTTCCCCAATATATACAGTATTCTTTCCTATATGTACAATATAATTTTTCTACAGAGGGTGTACAGGCGATCACCATAGGTCAATGAACCTACACCTCTCATATATCGTCTCAACGTAACCTAATGCATGTTCACATGTGATTTGTTGAAATTACTTATAATTTACATTCCTAGACCTCACTTGTTGGATTTTACTTGGTATGTTGTTGTTTTTACTTATAATTTGCATGTTTATAATTAATTTGAATGAAAAAAATAATGTTTTTGATTATTATACAAAAATTACAGGTCAAAGCATTTGTTCTAGAACCTGGTACACAATTAGATGATCCATCAAAAGAAGGGATTATAGATGTAGATGGTGAGGTTCTAGCAAGAGGTAAAGGAACTTACAAGTCAAATTACAAGACATTAATGGCATATGACAAGTTACACATAAAAGTAGATCAAGGATTGGCTACTGTGTTTTCTCCTAGTACCATTTCTTAAAAACTTTTGTTGGCTGTATTTTTCTCTTGAAGGAGAAAACTTTTATTTGTTTTTCTGTGATTAAAAAGGTCGTGTATATAATAAAAACGAAAAAAGGGTGAATAAAAGAAAGAAAAGAGTAAAGAAGTTTGAAAACCTATCATGGTGCATGTGTATTGTCTTTAGTACAAGATCGAGCTTCAAAAATCTTTATTAATTTTTTTAAATTTCATATCAAGTTAAAATTAAACAAATAAATTAAAACGAAAAAAATAATATAATGATTATTTGAATTTTCATTTATCCCAAGTTCAATACTCTTCAATATTATGGATAGATTCATATCATCGAGGAAAAGACCTTACATAAAAAGAAATAAAGGTCGTGTATTAGGATAAAAAATTAATAGACTTACTAAGGATAGGATTATGTCTTGCCTTGTGATATAATAAATTGTAAAATCAGTCGTGCCATTATATATTGAGTTGTTATTGACTGTCATTTATTTGCTATTTGTATTGTATTATTAGTTTTCAATTGTTCTCCACTATAGTTGTTTTTATATATAATATTTTCTGCTTTTGAAACTACTATATTTATGTTGAGGATCTTTCGAAAATTTCTTTATCTGTATGAGGTAGTAGTAATATCTACATACACTTCATCCTCTCCTCACATCACACTTGTAGAATTTCACTGAGTACTACTCATTGTTGTTGCTAATACTCTTCAACATAAAAACATTTTACAAGCTCCTATTTGCACTATTTTTTCTCTCTCTCTCTATATATATATATTCACAAAAATAAAATAAAATCTTTCTTTTGTAATAGTATATATTGCTAAAATTAACTTAAACCCCACGATTGATCATCTCCATGTACTGTTGTAATGACTGTTCTCTTTGTAATCTCATTTCTTCATTGATTTTTTTAATAAATGCTTCGACTCGCCGGTTCAGCTCGTCCTGACTCGGTGACGGTTCAAGTACTTTTTTTACATTTTGAACCGGGGATTCATTTCTCCGGTTCTGATTCTGATGTTGCCACGTGTCTAACTTGTTTAGGTGTCTCGTGAGAGGCACGTGACGTCCTTCTGTTATCTTCTTCCATGTGCTTTCTAATGTCTCTTGTTTCTTTACTCTTGCTACCCTCAGTGATTTCACCCCTAAAAAGTTTAATTATTTACGAAATTAGCATTAAATGTTAAAATTTATATACATTTTTATATTATTATTAAACTATAAATTTAATTTGAGAAATATTTAGGTTTTTCATACCTTCATGACTCGTCCTCATTAGCGGCTTCCGGTGACCGAACCTGGAAGAAACCAGCGGTTTCTCAGTCGCTAGCTGTTGAATTAGCTCCATTTCAACTTCCGGCAACGGCGGAAAAACCGAATTCGAAATCACAAATTCATCGTTTTCTTCTTCCTCTTCGTTCACAGTCACCGCCTCCGGCGGTTCAGTCTTCTCCTCAAACACCTCCGGTTCATCTACCAGTTCAGGCGTAATCGCTATTGAATCTGAGTGAACCGGAGGCGTCCCGGAAGAAATTAACGGCTTAACCTCAAACAATTCCAGTTCATCTACCAATTCCGGCTCATAGTCCGAAACTTTAGATCTGGAAAACGTTACAGAATTTTCCGTCACCTGAGTCATTCCGGCAGAAAACAACGGCTGTAATCGCTCGCCGGAGTGTTGTTGTTCCTTACGGTTTGATCGAGAAGTAACGGCGATGATGATAATTATACCGTTGAGCAACATGTAGAGATACGGCGGCTTCAGCCATGAAATCAAACCGGTCCATACCGTAGGAAATTCATATAAAATCAAAGGGACAGAGGATTTAATTGCAATGACTGAGGAAACTGCTCCGACTGAAATTAACAGAATTTTCATGGATAACATCAAATTGCTCGATTCCATTTTCTTCGATTTTAGTTTGACAATTCAAAGCTTTGTTGCTGTGATTTTTTCAGTAGATGGAAAATGGTGGTTATGTGTGAGAATTTAGAGTGAAGAAGATGAAAATTGCAGAGAAAATGTTGAGAGAGAAGAATGAATATATATATGCAGATGAAAAGGTTGAGGACGCGTATTTGTGGAATATGCTGAAATATGGGTCATTCGAGTTATTGGTTTAATAATTTTTATAGTGGTTTAAAAAAAAATTTATTATTGAATTATCAATTTTTAATAGGTTATCGATTTGTAACGATTCATTTTATGTAACGATTGATTTGATGTAGTTGTGTCGTTATTTTAATATTTTCTTCTTATTTACTTTATTTATTTATTTAATAATTCTACTTTATCATTTACCCTATCTTTTCATGGAATTCACCGCATATCCTTCAATTTTTTATAGGTAGCTTCTTCTCATTTTTTACTTTATTTATTTGTTTAATAATTCTACTTTATCACTTATCCTATCTTTTCATGGAATCCACCACATATCCTTCAATTTCTTGTAGGTTTATCATTCAAATTATGGATGTATGACGTTATGTAACGACGAAGAACGATACAATCTATCCAAACATTATAGTCATTGATACAATACAGTACATTATGAAACAATACATAATAACTATCCAAACAAAGTATTAGTTTTAACGGTCTTAAACTCTTAGTTATTCTACAATGACTGTGATTGCTTGTGAACAAAATGCAATATGTCAACTCATGTGTATGATTCATTTTGATTTGTCATCTTGTTTCTGAGTAATTTTTAATGAAATTTTTTTTATTGAGTTGTCTGCTTGTGGTAAACAATAATTTAAATAATAATTAATGACACTTTTATAGTCACACTAAAATTAAATAGACACGCTGTTATAATTTCATAATTGAAATTGATAAAGAAATAATTAAATAATAATTAATAAAAATGATGAAACAATATTGGTGTTGTTGAGTTTCAATCTCGAAAATATTGAATTTAAGATGTTAAGATTGAATCATCAAGTCAAATAACTCAATAATTACCTATCTAATTCAGCTAATTAAAACAAACATGATAATCTTAAACTGCTCAATTTAACGCTTTATATAATTTGGCATTGAGCAAGTCAAATTTTGAAATGAAGGTTAAGTGGGCGGAAGGTGCGTCGTATTATTTAGGAACCCGCGGCTATGGCTGCGCCGATGTTATGTGGACCGACTTGTGGTTGGCTTGCCTTCCTACCGACAATTTGACTTTTGGAGCACATTGGTCCAAACAAGTATTATTACTTCTTGTTCTAATTTTTTGGAAATTATTTAGTTGATTATAAAGTTTTAAGGAAAAAAATGGGATTTTTGAGTCATACAATAAACATGGGAATCATTACATATACTTAGTTTCAAATAATGTGCATTAGTATTTTGTGGAAGCAAAACATTTGATAAATAATTTCAGGCCAACATGACATCGACAATAATATATCAATGAAATTTTTTAAATAAAATTTGAAGACTATAGAACATATGCAGAATTTATCACTATCTTCGAGAGATAGAATAATTATTTCTTAATAAATGAAGGCCCGAACAAGAAATTTTTAGATAAGTGAGATTAAATATTTTTCTTGACGATTGTGATAGTTGGGTCAGCTTTTGTGTATTTTCATTAATTTAATAAATTGTCACCTTTCAGGAATATTTATCCGATAATTTTGACAACCAAGGCAAGGATAAATGGAAAGAAATTATCTACTGTTTTTGTTTCCTACGGAGAGTTGAACATAATGCATCATGATTGTCAACCTATTTCATTGAATACTAACTCACACCTCTGAATGCAGAAGTTAAATACTTCCTACAAATGTTTAAAGCTAGACTCAAAGATTTTGAGTTTATGTATTTTGAATTCTATAAAAGATAGTTAATTCTGAATATATATTTTTTGGACATATATCGATGAAAATGTTAATCACAAACACAGTTAAATTACAATTACTCAATTTTACTTAACCCATGGACATGCTTGTAGCTTCCCCGATGTCCATTGCTCAATCTAACTTTATTTTATCCTAAGAAAAATAAAATCATTGTAGCGATATTTTTTGTTTATACAAAGCAAATCAAATAAAATAGAGTTAATGTTTATTTAAAAAGAAAAATCAAATTTACACTACGTTTATAGCTAGCATTTGTCCCTTTTTTTATTTTTTATACAATATTGGAACAAGATAAAATAAAAAAAATTCCCTTAAATAGATTGACACCTCTTGTATTAACAAATTCTAATTTTGTTATCAATATGATTTTTTTTAGGTTTCGTTAAATGTTAAAATAAATTACTTGGTATATATGTTTAATACGTATGTTTATTTAATTTGGGGGCAAAATAATTCTTATCGAAGGTGACTTTATACTTAAATTTAAATTTAAGATTTTTGATTAAAAATCAAAAAATATTTATGTATATCCATTCAACACAATCTAATAATCTATAATAATTATTTCTTTTTAATTATTATGTTAACGTGTATGATATGCTTCAGTTCGAGTCAAATAACGAGTAGATCCAATGGAATATTTTATATTTTAAAAAAAAAGAAAAATGATTTTTTTTCTGTAAGTCAAGTCAAGCAAGCAGTCACCCATACGACGCCCATAATTCTTTGTTTTTTTTTTTGAAAAAAATTATTATTCAATATCTATTGATATTATATAATAAAAAATTATATTCATCCCGCCATAATTTTAACTATTTCTGTAATATTTCGTTATCTACGTTAAGAAACTATAGCAAATTATTTGCAAATTTTGCACCGTCCATTTTACGGCTGCCTGACATCTCATCACATGTATACTTACACTTAACGAAAAGTCGTTATATAAAATAATTTCTTTTTAACACATTATTGAATCATCTAAAGCACAACTATCGATCCGCGGAGTCGTTAATATAGACTAGAGCAGTTAGATCAATCTGGCTTGATTCATAATTTAGTAGGATTAAGCTAAAATTTATGAAGTTCATTTTAAGATTTTTGAAGCTCATTTAAAAAATAAACTTTTTAGCCCGACTCAAATAAATCTGTCGATTTCTAGGGATTTTACAGTATGGATTAGGATTACTCGTGCGTCAAACTAAAAATAAAAATTAAATAAAATACTAAAAATAATAAGCGTCTAAACTTAAAGTTTATTTAAATTTTTAAATCTTAAAATTTAGATATAAATTATTTTTATAATGTGTAATATAACACTAATACCTGGCAATATTCTCTTGTTGTTACTTATTTTACATTTTTAAAATTATAATTTAATTTAAAAATTCATAAAAAAAAAATATACTTGTAAAATTGAGGGCTAACCTGGCAAGGCCGTAACCTATGTATCGATTAACTGGGCTAGCTATTTTAAAAATTGATTCGATAAAATTATTCTTATTATTTTTTAATTTCCGAATCAAGTGAATAAAAACAAAGACTAAATACACTTCTTTTTGGCTCAAACTTTTAGAAACAAAGACTAAATTCACAATACAACAAATAATATGATTGCCAACAAACACAAAGCAACAAGAAAAGTAGTTGAAGTGTGAAACAAAAATATAATTAAATAAAAAGAAAAGGAGATTTAAAATAGTACTCCATAGTTGAAAGGTGTAAATGGTGATGAAAGTGCAGAAGGGACAAAATTATTTGTGATGAATTGGTATTAAACTAACTATAAAGTATTATTTGGAATGATAGAGAAAAAGACACTTATTAAAATCTTAAATTATTTAGACTTGTTTATTCTTGAAATTTCCCCTAAGTAATACCTTATCATAATAATTTTGAGATAAAATAAAAATATTATTTTATTTTGAGCTTGATTAAGGGTATTAATTAATTTTGAAATTAAATTTATATAATAATACTAAAATAAATATATATAATGAAATAACTAATTTCATAAATAAGATTTCTATATAAGTTATTAAATTTTTTTGATATAAAAATATTCGAATGAACTGATGAGGAATCGAATTTAAAAAAAAATTATTATTTAAAATTATATTTTATATATAAATTTCTGACTTGGCTGTTGATCAAATCGATTAGATAGGTAATTTCTTCTTCTTAATCCTTATCTTCTTGCTTTTTAGCTTACACACGTTTCTACGTGCTCTTATTAACTAATTATAATGTCTTTTCATTTTAAATAACTATAACTATCACTATTTTAGTTTCTTCGTTTCATTTTATATGAGTCAGTTTGAATTGATATGGAATTTAAAAAGAAAAGAATTTTTTTAAAAATATATAATTAAAAATAATTAATAGATGTTTGTATGTCTGTGAATTATTCTATGAAAGATAAAATAAACATTTTAAAGTTAAATTATTATTATTAACTATAAAAATATGTCATTCTATTTTGGACTCACTAAAAAAGAACGCGAATTATATAAAGTAGGAAAATAGGAGTATGTTATAGACGTATAGCTTGTTTATGAATTATGAAGATGTTCTATAGTACATTCATTTTAGTTAATAAATTATGTTATTTCATGAAGATTTTAACTTTGTTAGTATGCATTTGTTTAAATTGTCAATCTTAAATTCAATAAAAAAATTATACAAAATCAATCAAAAATAATCCCTCTATGTTAATGTTAAAGCCACATACCTACGTGCATTTTTCTCTACCTAAACTTATAAAATTAGCTCTAACGTGGTATAACAAAATAATAAATTAATTAAGATGGAGAAGGATAAGTGATTAGGTCAAATAAGAAATATTTATAAGTCAAATGTTAACTTCATTAGTTTAATGTTAGGTAGTACCTTAATAATTATGGGACACCTTAATTATTCCAAAATTGACTCTTAACAAATGTAGGGTACTATGGGCTTGACTAATTAACAATAAAGTTAGGCCAACAAATTCATACCATCCATACATGATGATTTTCAATTTTTGATCTGGTCTTCGATATTCATTTTGAATTTAAATAATTAAGATTTATTCGAGAAATGATTAATAAAAAAGTAAAACATTCTTTATCAAAGGTGATTCTGTTCCAAGTTCAAATTAAAATCGTTAATTAAAAATGAAGGAATATTTATCATTCTATCGTAAACTTTGATGGTCATATATGATGTTGATAAGAATACCCTTTGTATTGAATTATGTGTCATACTTCCTTATTCATAAATAATTTTGTCACTCTTAATGATATGATTTACATTTACATAAATATGTATTGACTTATTATAGACTATAAATTTTAAAAAAAAATCTTAAACTGCACATTCAGTCAAACATCATAGAAAATAATCGATATTTGAGATTTGGTTGGTGTCCAATCTTTTCTTCCTCTACAAATTAATTTTCAAAGATTCAATAAAAATTCACCTACCATACAGATTTTTTTAATTTCATCTTTTTTTAAGTTTCTGATTTAATGTTCAGTATTCAATTTTTGTTTGATTAATTCAAATTCACACCATGTTATTTCAATTTGGATAAAGCGTCTACCAAGTACAACTCTACTGAAGTGTCGAAATGCACACAACCATGGAAAATTAGATTGATATGACGTAAACATCATATGCGAATATGTTTTTTCATATCCACTCAGAACCACATTTTCGATTTATCTAATATATATATAAATTGTATATAACATTGACCAACCAATAATTCATTATACACAAGTATAGTTCCCCTGTTATGCTCAACACTTTTAACAAAAAAAAAACAAGGGAGAAGTTTCTCTTGAGCTGTTTATACATTTTACAATATTTGCAGATACAAAATAAATCGAAAAAATCACGATAAATCGAGTAGAAATAATTTATCGTCTCGATAACATTTCGTGTGTTAACGATGAGAAATCGTAAGTATATCCTGATTGTATTGGAACAACTGGAAATTTTGGCATACTTGACAAAGGCCTAATAGCTCCTGTTTGTGTTGTTCCATTCATTGGTGCTATTGGCATTGCAGAAAACATGCTGCAAAATTGAAAAAATGAAAAAAAGTTATTAGTTTATCGTATTTCTAGCAAAGTTATTGGATTTACGTGCACATGAGAATTGATCCGCTAGGTAAAATGAGTCAAATTTCATAGACGCGAGGCCTAATCCAAGTCACTTTTCTCTTCAGTCAACTTGTTGAATTCTGAGGGATATGTCTAATCATTTTCTTATGTGTATGGGCGGAATATCCTTAAGGTAGTGGAGGAGCCACCAAATGTATTTGTTGGAAAATTACATTGTATAGCTAGAGAAGATTAACTCCCTTTATATTTTGATAAAGAATAGCAAAATCCTGACTCCGCTACATATCACTAGTCCGCTTGTAATGGGACAAGGGGATCTTTACACAACCGATGAGGGATAAGTGTAACATTTTCTAACGAGCCTAGCGTTTCTTTCTTCTCTTATTTAATCCCTCTTGAAAGATCATGATCTCTCAGCTGTCGATTAAACATCATTTTACGTATAGATTATGCTTTAAACGATGCCTAAAGGCGGGAAAATACACATGATCTCAACAAGGAGGAGAATGCGCGGTATGAGTAATTTGCAAACGTTAGGTAATGCTTCAAGTACCTGGGATTCAGAGCATAGACTGGTGGCGTAGACGCGTTTATATATTGAGTGCTTCCCATCTAGATGAAAAAAATCGAGGATAAGTAAGAGAGAGGGCTTGAGTTTGGATTACAAGAAAAAGCTCGTTGGATTCGATGGTCTAACCTGTTTAGTCCCGTGGACCTGAGTGCCAATTCTTCCCCAGCTCTGAGAAAACAACTGGTTACCGTTTGATGATCGATAGGCGGTTTGTAAACGGCTAAAATGATTCATCGTAGCAGGCATGGGCGGAGGCTGATGTGGAGCTGGCAATGTTTGTTGCTGCTGATGGACAGATAAAGAGATAAATTGATTCTGTCAAGTATGAGGATTCAGAATATAAAGAAGCAAACACACGAACAAGGCCAAGGGAATTTGCACCTCGTCGAAGAGATTCATTACCTCATTCTTCACATTGTTCAAGGCGTTTGCTGATACTGGCTGCGTATTCCATTGAAAATCTTTGATTAGTTCCTCAATTCCAGCATCAAATTTGTTCTTGTTTTCTGTAGTGGCAGAACTGGCATTCTGCTGGATTACTGCTTTTGGTTCCGCTGCTGAAAATCAGTGGCGAAAGATTCAAGCATGGTACATCAACAATTCTAGTCAGTGGCGGATCCAGGGAGTCACACAGGTTCACGGGAACCAATAGGTAAATATCCACGAAACATCTATATTAACTTAAGATCGCTTTATAAACTCATAAACTTCAAATCCTGGATCCGTCTCTGACTAACATTAATACTCCTAATTGATAGAGGAACATACACTGGGGGGCTCCAACTGAATGCATTTTGGAAACAGATCCATTTTCTTTCACGGCCTCCGAATGACTTTTAGAAGCACTAGCAACATGGTTGTTGGTAGCAGTTGATGCTGTTGGGGATATATTTGCTTTCGAGACTTGAGAGATCGATTGATCTACGTTTTGAAGAACGTTTTCCCGGGGATCAGGAGAAACCTGTTAACCATGTGTAAACAGTTATCAATCTTAAAAGTATGAAAAGAAAGTAAAAGGATATAGTTATTCAGACGACAGATTACATTAGCTTTTGGCGTTGGTTCTTCCGCGGAGGCTACTGGTTTTGCATTCTGAACAACGTCAGGCTTGGGATCACGAGCAGCCTGCTCGGAACATTGAACACTAAGATTACAAAATAACGCCTCTTTCCTTGTTTAGACAACAACATTCAGAGTCTTATTTATTTTCTTAAACTTCGTGTCAAGTCAAAACCAGACAATACGAAATGGTTCTAAAAGTTGTATTTACCTGCTTAGGTAATTCAGAAGATGAATTATGTAATCTACTCCTCAAAGCGAGCATTGTTCTATCTGCATCCGGTAATGGAGAAGATTTCCTCTCTTGAGACAACGACATGCTCCGTGTGATATACTCTGCATCCCTGGGAGTGCTACGTTTACTAACCGAATTACGTTCTCCTCTGACATCAGGAGATGACAACACACTCCCGTTTCGTGGTATCCATCTTTTCTCCACATATCTGGCACATTCGCGGAAGTTAGTAAAGTTGATCTTGAAATGAAATAAGATGATTCGGGGAAAAAGTTAACTATGATGTCATACTTTGCTCGGATAAAATTTTCAATACCAACTCTGTTGGATTTGGCAGGCAGCTCGGCTTCCCAGTAGCTATTTGATTTCTGATTTCCCATCGCTAAAAGGAACGAGAAGTAAGTTATTCAAGGAGAAGAAACGACTGCTGAAAATATAATACGAAGAAGAGGAAAACACGGTTGGCTCACTTTGAATAAACGCAACCTGATCTGGAAGCCAGGTATCCAATGTAGCAGATCTTACCTGCATAAGGATGATGCATAAGTTCCAATCGGACTTCAGAGTGCAAATGAACAAACGTGAAAAAAGTAAATATAATTGTTAGTGAAGGATGTGATAAGTCGTAATGGGATAACACAAATCTAACACGAAGAAATGAGAAGACGATAGCAAGGTGGAGAAATCTATACGTGAAACTACACCTTCGATATATGTACTCCGAGACTCCTATGAACACCAGAACAATGCAAGCATATGAAGATTCCGAGGTTCACACTAGCCCATCTTGGACCTCTGCAGAAAATAAGTGATCGATAAACTGAAAGCAACCTAAACAACGTTCAAGTGTATCATCACGTCTTCATCTTTCATTTTTCGATGAAAAAAGAGGAAACACATTTGATTCTGTTTCATTTCTAGTCCACATGACGTTACCAATGGTAATGCTCGTAGACGTACCTGGCTTTGCAGTCAGCGCATTCTCGATTCTCTGGCAATTTGAGTAGTCCATCAAGTATCTTCAAGGAGGAAATAACAGAAGAGTTCATTTTCTTGTAGAGGTAGTACGGAATACTTCTAACTGAATATAAGTTACGTAAGTGTTCTCTCCGCAATGCAGCAGCAACAACAACTACTACTACTATGCCTCGGTCCTA
The DNA here is from genome assembly GCA_000787875.1 of Solanum virginianum. Lineage (NCBI taxonomy): Eukaryota > Viridiplantae > Streptophyta > Magnoliopsida > Solanales > Solanaceae > Solanum > Solanum virginianum. The sequence goes on along the minus strand of DF357308.1, from coordinate 62,606 downwards.
AACTAACTGGAGTCAACTACTCGACTTTGATTATGCTTCCTCTGCAATACCTTATGGAAATCTACCTTCGAAGTCGTCTATTTTGAAAATAGAGAAACGTTTTAATACAACCACATTGCAAATCGCAACAACATGTCTAACCACTACTCCCTTCGTTATAGTTTGTTTGTCTTACTTTTCTTTTTAGTCCATTTCTGAAAAAGATTTGATCTTATTTTAATTCCCAAGTGACACCATACAAAAGACATCTCATCGGAAAATGTTCGTGCCATACATCTGATACTATTAGGTCGTTGTGGTCGGGCGGGCTCTATGATGCATTTGTGACCACATTCTTGACAATGCCATAGGACCCTCTATTGTCGAAACACCAAATATTTTTTGGTTAAGGTTCATACAGTAATCCTACAAAGACGTAGGCAGCCTACACTGACGTAAGCATTAGTAGCAGATTTCACAGCTCAAACACGTGATCTATTGGTCACGTGGTGACAACTTTACACGTAGGACTAAAAGCTAAGTACTTAAAAAAAGGACAGGAGAAAATTATTGAACTCCCATTTGCACCTAACATTGCTATTATTAAACAAGAAAAATCCTATACAGCTGTGTACAGCCACAACATACTAATCAAAAAAGAACTATATATACATGAAACACAGACTTATTTATTGTATCGCTCAGACTCTTCAAAAATGTCGGCAGATACATATTAGATCCTCCAAAAACGCTCCGATTTTTATGGAGAGTCCGAGCAATATAGCTTATTTACATATTGATTCTTCTTAGTTCTTTCAATTGCTAAATCCAACAATAACAACAACAACAACAACAGCATACCCAGTGGAATCCCACAAGTTGGCTCTGGGAGGGAAAAATGTACGCAAAAAAAGAACCCGAAATTCGACATATTTAATATTTTGGACAGATAATTTAGTCTATCATGTTTAAACCAACCTCAGAATATGTCAAATAAATACATATATATATATATATATATATATATATATATATATATATATATATATATATAAATATC
>DF357308.1:27445-61494 GCA_000787875.1 Solanum virginianum | reverse complement strand
ATATATATATATATATGGCAGTCTGTCAAGGAATAAGTCCCAATACTAAAACACCTACTTGTCAAAGAAAGTCAAATAACAACGACGACAATAACATACACAGTGCAATCCTAGATATCGAGTCTTGGGACGGTGGTGCATATACAGTCTTACCCCTTCCGAGAGGAAAATAGTCAATTTTGAAAAAATTTACTGTCAACCTATTACAAATATGAATCTATCTGATTTAGAAGGGAAGAACTTGCATCATACAAAGTTTGTTTCCGAATTTTTTGCACACAAGCAAAACAAATTCTCCAAAATACCAAAAAAAAGATCATATCTTTTTTAATTTCTTCAAGAATTTCATATAAAGCTCTTTAATTAAAACCCCATCAAAATTTAATCAAGAAAGTGATTTTGGTAATTTCAGAAACCCCCAAAAAATCCTTTTTTTGGTTAGAACTATATAATCCAAGAATCACAATCAATCAATCCTCTATCAAATTAAACAATAATTCAATGCACAAAGTATTTCACGGTCCAATGAACTATAGCACAAGAGGTATGATATAAACAGTCTATCGTAATCAAATTTACTTGAATAAGGAAAACTCAAGTTTTTGAGCAAAAATACTACTCCCTCCCTTTATTTTATGTGATGAAATTTGACTTACACATAAACACGAGTTTTTGGTATATAAACACCAAAGAATCAATCAACCCCATCAAAAAGAAAACATCAAGAACAAAGATAAGTAATATCTATCAAATTTATGGACCAAAATTTAATTTACTTGACAAAAAACAAACTTGAATTCCTAATAAATTCTGTAGCTAAACAACAAAATTCGCGCTATAGGGACTAATTAATGACAAATTAAAATTCTATTGGCTACGAGCAATTTAACAACAGATTATCATATCAATAAAGTAAAAAAAGCTAATTTAAAAGTACCTTTGTATGTTTAGCATTAAGCTCCTTTGAAACTCTTGATTTCTCATTCATGATTGAATTAAATCCCAAAAAAAACTATAAAAACTAGAAAAAAACAAAAAAAAAAACTTTTTTTTCTTTATATTTCTAAGTATTTGGAGAAAGTAGACAAGAAGAAGGAGAAGAAAATTTGAAAGTAGACTCTCAAATAATGACACTTTTTTTTTTTGCTTTTTTAAAAATAATTATGAATAATAAAATCATATATTGCGGCTTTCTATTGGAATCTTGCGCGTGGAAGAGGATGTTTTTGGTAGTTATTCTTAGTTGGAAATTCCATGCACAAACAAACATATTTTATTTAATTTTTTTATTTTGTTATTGGGGTGGGGTCCAAATACAACAATGAGGTGGGGTCTTTTCAATTATACATATTTTTATTTATTTATTTCACTTTTTAAGAAAAAAATTAAATGAAATAAATACCTATCTCAAAAGGCGACTGTCTCTTTCATTGCTACACGAACTTTTATTTGTTCCTTTTTTATTTTTCTTTTATACAAGGGAATAGATTTTTATATTCAGTCGATTCGATTTAATTCGCATTCTCATCCTCAAGCAAACTCCATATAAGGATAGCAACATTCAGATTCTGTTCTTTTTATATTATTTAATTCCTCCATTTTAAAAAGAATGACCTATTTTCTATTTAGAAATAATGACCTCTTCTTTTTTTGGCAACATTTTAGTTTCAATTTTTCACCTGTCATGTTAAGGCCACAAGATTAAAGAGCATTTTGGTCATTTGACATAATTTTAATTGACAATCACAAAATCAAAAGGTCTTCTTTATTTTCTTAAATTTCGTGTCAAATCAAACGAGGTAGTTCTTTTTTAGATGAAGAGAGTATTAAAATAGTAATATAAATATAATCAGATGCATATGTAGGTAAGGGTTCCTGGTATAAGTATAAGAAAGCCAGTAGAGCTAAATAGGGTAGACTTCGCAACCACAGGGGCCCGCTCCGCGAGGCCAGAGTGGGCGCTTAGCAATCAGTGGCTCATAGTTTGACTGCTAATTCAAGTTACCTTTCAAAGAGATTCTGTATCTACTTATTTCGGGATGTTACCCCTGGTGGTATGTGCCGCTTTTCCGATCAAGTACGCCGAACATCTTCGAATTCTGTTGTGCCAGTGCACAAAGCTTTTTGAAAGTATCGCACTGCGATTGAATGGCGAATTTCAATGATGAAGAGAAAAGTATGCGTCTTGTCTTCATGTTGTATTATTTCCATTGATTGTGACTATTTCCTACATATATTTAATTCTCCCCCCACCCCCACCCCCCACCCCCAATCCCCGTTTAATTTTAAATATAATATTGATGTTGAAAAAAAAATGTGAAAATTTGAACTTTACAAAGAAGATTTTCAGGTTTATGAAAAGGTATTTAGTTCCTTATAGCCCCTCCTTTTTATATGTCAAAAAAAGAGTTTTGAATATAATGATTTGTGAATTTTTCTCTATTTTTGTTTAATATAATATGTTGTTTTGAATATTAAGCATTTTTAGTTTAAAATTATTTTATATCCAATTTAAGACAATTTTCTCTATTTATATTTACTTATATTTGTACTAAAAAGAAAGTAATTGGATACATGACTCACTAAGGTGTCAAATGCTTCACACTTCACACCATAATGAAGTGGAGAAAAGGTTATTGGATGTGATGGGAAATCTTCTCATGATCTAGGAAAAGTGTTATCAAATAATTTATTTATTTCCATTTCATAAAATGTGGTTAAATCATCTAAAAATAAATAAATAGATTTTATGAAATCTCTTGTACTTTTTTTATCATCTTTATTTGTTCGTAATATTATTTTGAGATGTCCTACAATATTTATTTAATTTATAAAATTAATAAATAATTTGTGTCTATTTTATCCTTTTTATTAAATAGTATTTATTTTTTAATATTTAGATGACTTGTATTCAATAAGGGTGATTTGATAAAATTATTCATATATTTACTGCTTCTTGATCTCTATGTCACGGAGGAAGTAAAGAGAAAAGGTCCAACATAGTTCCTACTTTTTGAGTTAAAATTTAAAGTCATCCTTGATTTTTCACATAAAACACTAATAGTACTTCATGTTTGCAGTATTGGTGCACTTTTGATCAATTCCTAAACTTTTATCTACTTTTTAATATTGATTTTGTCCATAAGTTTATGTATAAAATGTTTAGTCGTCCTTTTATATATTAGGTAGAAATAATAATTTCAGAGGGTGGATCAACTGTATTATGACTATTATGGGAAGAAATTAAAGAAAAATGGAATGTTTTGTAATGTCTGTAAGACTGTGACGCCTCTGATAGAGGGCGGGTCAAGCAAGTTGATAAATTTTTAAAAATGAGATGTATATGATATATAAAAATGAATATTTCACATATTAAAACGATAGAAAAAAATGAAGAGTTTTATAAGAATCCTGTGAATTTACATGACATTTACATTTTTATATATTTGATATAAAGTAATTCAAAAAATAAACTTGTATGACAAACAATACCTGCCATAGACTTGAAATATAATAATGCCAAAGCAGATTCTAGTGAAGGGATTAGGTTGGTTTCTTAGTTTAGGCTCCATAATTAATTAGGATTGTCAACACTACAAATGCATAATGACACAATAACAATATTTGAATTCCAAATCATGTTTCACTAATAATAATAATAATAATTAAGAATAGGACAGAGAGATAAATATAAAACACACCTAATCATGATTTTTGAGATTAGAAATAGTGCCTTGACCATATATTTCAAGTGACTTTTAATGTAACGGTTCAATCACTAATGATATTATTGATTTTGAATATAGGTATGTATGACTGTAAAATGCGTCACTAATTTAATGTCAAATTTGTTGCCTCGACCTGTCATTAATATTATTCGCTTTGAGTTTAGACCCACATGATCTTAAAAAGCATCACTAGTAGATAAAATCTACTTGCTTATATACCCAGTATTTGTTTTTATATTTTGTTGATATATAATATGAATTGTTACATTTAACATGTAAATAAATGAGTTTCTTCTTCTAAGCTAATCATCTTGAATTCTTGACTGATTCAAAAAAAATTACTCCATGCATAAAATATATCATATTCACATAGGGTAAAAATCACAAGCTAAAGAATATGATTAATCAAATGAAATCTATTAATATGAAATTGTTAAGGATGAAAAAAAAAAAAGAAAGACAAAAGCTAAATAACAAAAACTTTGATAATATTTTTATGTTTCATCTCCCAATTAATCTACTTTTTAGCCCAATAGAATGAAAATATGGGGAATTGTGTCATAGATGGAAGTTAAATAATTTTTTTGAAAATAAGCCCTAAAATCAAATTTAGGACACAAATGGGCCATATTTGTAATCCTCTTCCAAAATATTTCTCATTGGGCCATTATTGTAATCCTTTTCCTCAATTTTCCATCCACTTCCCTTGGCCCAAGAAATTCAAGAGATTGGATTGGGCTAATGGTTCACCCTAAAGCCTCCATCTATAACAAATGATGATAAGATGGACTCTGTATTTTTACGAGAGGAAGTTGCTTGGCTGGTAAACATCTTTCACTTGTTCGAGTCACCAAACAAGCAAAAAAGGGCAAGCTTCTAGGGAAGAGTTAAAAAAAATTACATATGTTTACTTTGAAAAGGAAAAGATTAGTTTTTGGTCGAATAGGAAAGGCAGCCCGTTAAATGTGTCAGAATATTTTATTTAAATAGCTCAACTTTTTTTTAAAGTTTTTTGTTTTTTGAGAACTATCGGTTGAATTTGATTAATTTAAAATTATGCAATTAAAAAATGTATCATTCGAGGATCGAACCTAGTCTTAGCTGATCATTGATACTTCTCGATTTTCACCTCTTTTTAATAGCAAGATTGTATTGATTTATCCAATTTAAATTTAAAAATTTGTTAAACAACAACAACATACCTAGTGGAATCCCACAAATGGGGTCTAGGGAAGGTAAAATGTACGCAGACCTTGCCACTACCTCGTAGAGAGTTAAAAATTTAAAATTATTCCGTCAAACACCATCATATAAATTGAGATAAAATAAATAATAATTCCATATACCAAACAAAAGCTAGTAGGTGACATATATTAAATGCAAAAGTGACAGGGCTGAATATTAGATACTGAAACTTGATGGACCATGCTGTCTTCTTTAATAAATGAAATCTTCATCATGAATTATTTCCTAAATTGAAGTATAGACTTGAACCCTAATCTAAATTGATATTTTTTAAAAAGTAATATTTATCAACTACTTTTAATTAGGTTTGTTGCTTTCAAATTTAGTTGTCAGGATTCGAAGTGAAATTTATTTTATTTTCAAGTAATCTTACAAATATTTTAAGGGTTAAAAATGATAGAGCGAAGGTGAAGTTAGGCTTTGATTTCTAATTCCACCTCTGACTCTCTGACTAGTTTATCGACTGATGAATTTAAAATGATGAAATTAGTTATTGAGCGTGACTCAATACTTCCCTTCTATATTATCTTATATCTCACTTTAGAGCTAACAAAAAGAGATTAGCTTACGCTAATAGCTTCTTTTTGTATTTAAAATTACTCATACCAACTTTTTTTTTTCTCATTTTATCCTTAATAACAATGTTTTCATAAGTCATAACCCTAGGAACATCATCACTTATTCAAAATGACAAGTTTTAAAAAATATGATATTAAAAGTTTTTTTTTAGATCGTCAAATTAAATATCTCAATAACAAATAGAATGCAGAGTGTATAATTGAAATATAACATGAATATGAGAAAGTATAATAGCCATAGTATACACTAATGCATGAATCCGAGTAAACTCAAATTTTCAAGTTCAAGCCTCTGAAAATAAAGAAAAAGTCATATTGAAAGAACTGTTATTTAAAATAGATTATATGACGCATGAATCCGAATATAATTGAGTATGAAGAAAAGACAAAAAAAATGTCATTATTACACCATTGGTTTGTGTCATGGACCAATCTTTTCATTGAATTGTCATGAGTTTGAAGAAATTTCAAAGTTGTAATTGACTCAACAAGCAAACCCCAAGATAAATATAGACGGATTAAGAATTTAAAGTTTGTTATGACGAAATTTCAGAAGTTTATTAATTTAATTGTGAAGTTGTAATTGACTCAACAAGCAAATCCCAAGATAAATATAGACGGATTCAAAATTTAAATTTTGTTTAATTAAAGATGAATTGTAAACGTTCAATATTATTTATTAATATTATGAATTTTGATGCAAAGTTTGCTTGTTTGGACGATTAATTTGAATTTACATTTCTTAATGTCCATATAAAAAGATTGTTTTATTTAAAAATTTTCTTTATTTTTCCAAGCTCAAAGTTTGCTTGTTTATACATGTTTAAGATTTTTATATTATCTCTCAAAAATCGAAGAATTTAAAATTAATAAATTTGGAATATTAAAACAAAAAATTATATATACAAATATGATTTGCCATGTGAAATTTCACCCTTCCGTTTACTTTTTAAAACCTTTTAAAATATTAATTATTAAAATATTATAGTTACATAAATTTAGATATTTAACAGGATTTAGATCAAATCTAACTATATACATTAGATTAATCCAAGTCAAAACTTTTAATTTAAAGAATGGAGCTTTCAATCTAATCACTATATTTAAAATATCATAAGGAGAGAGATCTAATATGATCCTGCATTTAGTCGGGCCTTCAATATAGACTTTGATTATCAAATGAATTTTTTTTTTAAAAAAAGTTGATCTAATCCGATTAATCACAATTTATATAATATTTATATAAGCTAGTATTCCACCTAAAAAGTGAATTTCTTTTTACTTTCACCTGATGTTTATTATTCATATTGAAATTCGACTAAAAGTGGGGAGACACGCTCAATATATATTTTGAAATTTTCAACTCTAATATAAAACTTTAATTAAAGTCAGAAGAATCTTAGTCAATTCATCATATTTCACGTTGATAAAAGAATGAAACTCTATGTAATACCTATATAATTTTCTAAAGTTTCTCAAAAAAACAAAAAAGATATTCTTATAATTGTTATGCCAAAAAAATTTAGTAACCAATTATGCACATATTGTTGTACCACTTTTCTTTTCTTTATTTTTCACTCAAGTGTTTGACGTTTTATATTTGAAGTTGATTAAGTTAGTTCGCGTATTGTAAAACTCATTTTCAAATAAATTTTTTTCTGTTATAAAAACTTCAAACTCAATATCTTTAATTAAGAATTAATTGATTAGTTTCATAATTTCACATTTATATGTTCTCTAAATTCTCCATGTGATTTATGGATGGATTACTAATCCACCACTAATAGTCATAAAGGTGACCACTATTCCACCTCTCAAGTCACACCCTCAACTCCCCTTAATATTTATCTAAATTATATTGAGTTATCTTGAAATAATATTTTTTTATTTACAAATTAAAATATAAAAAATAAATAAAAGCTCACATATTTTCCTAAAATATATTTTTTTTTATTTTCTTAAGAAGACCCCAATAGATTTATTTCAAGTCAATATTATTTACTCTTTTTTTTTTTGGCAAAATAATTTTACTCATTTATTAATTATTTGTTGGCACCACCATGCAATTAATGCAAATCAATATCATCCCACCTGTCTATACATAATTATACATATTATAGAGATACAACAATACTTACACTTCATTGACTTATATCATTCTTCTCCATTTCCCTCCATTCACTCCCTCCAAACTCTTCTTCATCTTTCAATCAAGTTTCAAATATTTATTTTTCGAGTTCAACCAGAAAATACCTTCACATTTAAATTATTATTATTATTATTATTTTTCGTCTGAAAAAGATGGGTTGTTTTCTTTGTTCTACCAAAAAAAAATCGTCAAATTCTAACACCAAATTACAAACCGCAACTACTCATAGATCTCCACCATCAACCCTTTCATTTGTTGAACAAGAACAAGTCAAAGAAATTCTTTCAGAAACTCCAGTTATTATTAATAATCCCATAATTCATAGTAATGAAGAAAAAAATAATATTTCTAACATTCAAGATAGTCATGTTTTCAAAATAGCCAGAATTTTCAACCCCAAAGAACTCAATCGGGTCGGGTCGGATCCAAAGGAGATGGCCGAAGAGCTCAGCAGGAATATCCGGGTCGGGTCAGACACAAAAGAGTCGGCCAAAGAACTCAATCGGGTCGGGTCGGATCCAAGAGAAGCCACCAAACATGTCAGCCGGCATATTCGGGTCGGGTCAAATTCGAAAGAGACTATCGGGGAGTTCAGCAGGAGTATCCGGGTCGGGTCAGACCCGAAAGAGACGATCAAAGATGTCTGGCAGCGATCTCCGGCAAAGTACCGAAACACTTCTCCAGCTAGAAGGTCGGATCACCTACCCCGGTCGGGTCAGATCCGGAACACCTCCCCAGCTAGAAGGTCGAATCACCTATCCGGGTCGGGTCAGATCCGGAACACCTCCCCTGCTAAGAGGTCAGATCTAAACAATTCTCTGAGTCGGGTCGGGTCGGGTAGGAATACGGGCGGGTTATCGCGAAGAGATAACGGTGAGAGTTCATGCCGGAGATCCAGGCCACCGGTGATATGTGGAGATCAAACTAACGGAGGAACGAGGAACAGCATAAGTAGATGCCCGTCGGCGAGGAAATCCGGTAAGTCGCCGGGAAGGGTTAGGTCGGAATTGGGTGACCGGCGCCGGATTCCGGCGGAAGCTGGAAATAATAATAATTACAAGAAGCCTTTGACAAGTGGAATTGATGAATCTGTTGAAAATCCACTTTTGTCCTTTGAATGTTTTATTTTCATTTAAAAAAAGAAAAGAAAAAATTAGTTGGAGAGTAATAAATTGTTAAGAAAAATGTACCATAAATGTTAGATTGGATATTTAATTAATCTATGTTTTTTTTTGCTAATGTACATTAGAAGTTATAATTTTGTTTGGTATTATTCTACTATTGCCGAAAAGAATGTTAAGGTTTTATCTGAATGGGAGATGATGTTTTTTGTTATCAAAGTCATTTACATGTCTCTGATATTGATCGTCTAAAAAAGATGATATTGGCTCAAATAAATAGATAACAAAAACATGGATTTAAAATTGTAGGACTATAGTTTATGCATTTAGCATAATCATATAATTTTCAACCTTTTTAACAAGCCAATACCAATATGGCATCAATAGCTTCTCTAGCTACTTCATTCTCAAAGTTTTGTTAGAAAACAACTTACTCTATTGACGTAATATTCATTCATAGTAACCAGACGAACCGTCTTGAAGACAAAGGCCACCATCTAAGCTAGGAATTTCAATGCCTAAATGCTATGTACACTAAATTAAAGAGCCAAGAGGAGGGACAAGAAAAGGCCAATTGGTGAACTTGAACAATGTTTGTTGCCCTAAAATTGAGCTAGCTAGGATTGTGCATTTGATGAGTCCAAGATCAAGAAATCGGGTAAGGAATTTTGTTGATGGAGAGGCCATGGATCGCGTTCAGGAGGACAAGGTACGGGGACAGGATTGGCTAGAAACGTAGGGACGTCTTCTCCTGGCATCAACACTGAAACTTCTCGAGCCTTCGTTGACACCTGAAGCATTATAGCCAAGTCATAACATGTTATATAACATTGATGATAAATCTTTCAAGAAACTAATGAAGTTCAAACCAAGCAAGCTAGATTTGATCATGTCATGTAACAGAATTAGTAGTACTGGAGCAACCATCTTCTTGGATCATAAAACATCGAGTTAGTTAGATACTGAAACAACAAATAGCAGCAAGATAAAATTAGAGGTCATCTTGACTGATTGGGAACTCAAATATAGAACAATAGTATTGGTAGGCTGTCCTCCGTCAACAACAACATACCTAGCATGATCTCACAAGTGGCGTCTGAACAGGGCTAGAGTGTATGCAGACTTTATCCTTATCTGGTGCTTAGTAAATTGCAGTTCTTTATAATGTAAGAACTCAAAGAGATATCAAAATAGTGCTAGAGAATTACTTTGTTACTACTTAGCTTCATTGTCCTGGTTGTGTTTAGATTAACTATGTGTTATAAAGACACTAGAAAAGTCTCTTGTGTTTGCACAACACCACCTCTACCTAGTGTTATAAAGACACTGAAAAAGTCTCTTGTGTTTGTACAACAACACCTAGGAAGGTAGAGAAGTTGTTCGCGGTAGACCTTCGGGTCTTGTATTTATAACCTAGTTTATATCAGAGAGGTTGAGTAGGAGTTCAGAGTTAGCTGACTCAAGGCCAGAGCTAGAGTTTTGCCGGCGGGGTCGGCAAAACCGTGTAGCTTTCTATAGCAACAACATATAGAGTGTAATCCCACAAGTGAAGTCCAAGGAGGGTAGAGTGTACGTAGAGTCAGGGGCGGAGCTACATTCATCCAAGGGTGGTCAGATGAACGTCCTTTATCGAAAAACTTTTTCAAATATATAGGTTAAATATAAATATATATATATATCAATGGTTGAACACCCTTGACACAAAAATCACTCATTCATGTCCTAAAAGTATAAACACTCTTGACAAAAATACTAGTTCCGCCGCTAACATAGACTTTACCCCTACCTTGGGAGAAAGAGAGGTTGTGTCCGACACACCCTCAACTCAAGGAAAAGCGATTCAAAGAAACTACAAGAGCAATAATATGACTAACTAATTTGTATTTGTAGCTTTCTTGTATGTGTATTTAAAAATCAATCAAATGCATAAATAATTTATGCATAAACTAATAAGCCACATTTTCTAGTATCCGAAACTCATAAACTCAAAATCCCAACTCCGCCTTTTAGCAGCTACAATACAATTGGAATAAAACAACTAAAACTTTACTAAACCAAAAAATTCCAGATAAAGACACTTACTTTGGGTGTAGGATAACAAAGTTTTCCATTGAAGCTCATCTGAGACTCAATGTCACCAAGATTCCGGTCACCGGAGGGCGATAAAGCGGGTGAATTGGGCCTGAGAAACCTCTCAAAAATGGCCATGACAAGGAACATAGAAATAAGAATGGCAGTGGCAACAAAACCAAAAGAAACAGCATTAACAGAATTGTCAAAATGAGTCCAATGATCATCTTTTGTCATGTACATTGGTGAGCCACTTGGTGATACCAAACCCCACCCCTCTTCTTCTCCCATTTTTTGTTATACCAAAATTAAGAAGCCACAAAAAGGTCAAAAACCAATCAAAATCATGTCTTTTCAACTTTTTTTTTTTATTGGCGGAATGACCTGAGAGACCTTATATTTAGTCCAGATTGTCAATTGTTCTCTTCTACTAGTTCGAAGTTTCAACTAGACACTTGAACAAAATAGGGACAATTGATGGTAGTTTTATGAGCTTTTCAAGATTTTTGACACCATTATAACCAAGAACTTAAAATGTCCTTAAAAAAAACACCAAAATCATGTCTTTTTCACTCTTTTTTCTTTTCTTTTAAGAGATTATAATTACCTAACCAAGAACTAAGAATGTTCAAAAACCAATCAAGATCAATTCTTTTTTAACTCTTCTTTTTCAAGAAATTGGGAAGACATTGTGGTAGTTTTATGAGCTTTTCAAGATTTTGTCACCATTATAATTACCAAAATGAACCACTAAAAGAGTTTAAAATATGCTTTTCTTCTTCATGAACTTGGAAAGACACTTGATGGTAGTTTTTTATGATCTTTTCAAGATTTTGACACCACTAACATTACCAAAACAAGAACTAAAATGTCAAAAAACCAAGAAAAAAATCATGTCTTTTTATACTCATTACTATTTTCAAGAGACTTAAGAAATTGGGAAGACAATTATACTCAAGATTTTGACACCATTATATAAAAGGAACAAAATACTAAACACTAGTCAAAACATGAAGGAGAAAGAGAGGAGGAAAAAGAAAAACATTTGGGGTTGGGTTTTTTTTCACCTTTTGAAAAAGAAAAGAGGACTTTTGGGATTTGAAAGCAGAGAAATTTGAGCTGAAAATTAGCTCAAGATCTGTGAAGACTGCACTGCAGCAGCCAAGTTTCAAGTTTGTCCATTTCCTTAGCTCTTTTAATATATATACCCCCTCCGTCTCGTGTAACACTCTTTCCTTTTTGGTTCGTCCAAAATGAACATTACTTTACTCTAATCGAAAATAATTTTACTTTAAAATTTTTCTTTTATACTTGATAAAATGATTTCTAGCCACACAAATATATAAGAACAATTTTAAATCACAAAGTTTCAAAAATCTTTCTTTTTGGAAATCTCACCTATGCTTACACTGTTGAAATTGACATCTATATTTGCTACTTCACATGTAAATGAATTATTTAGTAACGATTAACGAAGGCGAAATGAGAATTTAAATTTTACAGAATTGATTTGGCATATAAAATGAGATAAGCAAGGACATTTTGTGAGCCATAGAATTAGTTAATTACATCTTCTATGCTAAATAGATGATGCAATAAAATAATCTTGGGATTAATTAACAGCTTAAGCTATACATGGGATAATGTTTATCTCAAATTTTATTCTAAAATACTATCTTTATCTTAGGTACCAAATGATATTGTAGGTTTTGAATTCTAAAATACATGAGATATTTTGTTTTGTGTATATCTTTTAATGAAGTATAAGTTTCAGATCAAATATATTGAGTATATTCTATACACTACATTCGTTGCTAATAAGGTTGAATAAGTAAATATATGTGTCCAATATGGCATAATATAAATTAATTTGAATGTATCTCACGTGTATTCACACATGCTCTATGCTTTTTCATCATTGGAATTACTTTTTTCTTTTTATCTTTGCAAATGCATTAGGCAATGGGCCCTTGGAAGAGGGCCCATTGGATCACTCAAAGTTCATCACATAGGGCCCAGTCCAATAACTCTTGTGCTTTTGTCTAACTTTGAATAGTCTCCTCTCTTTGTTCACTAATTTTTTGCAAATTAAATTGCAAGGATTTAATAATTTTTTAATTTTCTAACACATATAAATATTTATTAATTTAATTTACTCTAGCAAGCATGAGTGAGCTGGTTTTTTCCCATTTTTATAATTATCTATATAAATTATTTCAGAGAAAGACATGTTACTGGTCCTTTATTGTTCAATAAATTGCCTTAGAAATTACTCCTCATTTAAAAAAATTTATCCTATTTGTTTAATACATGCTTCTTCTTTTAAAAAAATAATTGTAAAGTTTTAAAATAATAAATAATTTAAAATCATTATTTTTAACTTATCAAAAAAGGGTCCAAATCCCTCTCACTGGTCCCACAATATCACACGTGTCAACAAATGTCCACCAGCTCATCGTTATCCACGTGGCATGAGTTGTTTTTGTCTGGCTAAACAACATATTAGTCAAATTAATAAATGTTACATAAGTAATTTGTTTTATCGGATAATTAATATACAATAATAATACACTCAGTGTAATCTAACTAAAAAATTATGAGAAAGATAACATATGCATAGATATTTAACTCTAGGTAGTTATAAAAGAACAACGACAAAATAATATATCTCGAAACATAACAGGAAAAGGATGGTATCAGTTATCAAAAATGTAAAAAATTACATGAATAACACGCTAGATAAATATTGTGCTCAACACTCTCTCCTAGTCTAATAAACTTGAAAAGTGAGATCGTTCTAGTATCTACTAATCTTCTATTTTAATTTACGATCTTCATACTCTATTGTGTAAAGTCATATACTCGATAAGTTAAAATTATGTATGTTGTTATATTTTATTTAATTATTTCTCCCTAATATTTTTTATTTTTAGATAGGATAATTGATAATTTCCGAATATATGTCATCTCTAGATCTTATCCTGCTGCCCGACATGTCATCTAATTGTCGGAAAGATTACGCGTAGTACTTTTCTCGTACGATGTTCACCGTCGGATCAATTTGGTCAACGACAAAAATTTAGTCAAAAATAACGCGCATGCAAAATGAACAGTTAATCACGCACGTGAGATCGCGTGTGGCAGTCTATAAAAAACTTTAAGATTTCATATGCGTGGGCATTCAAAAAAATTTTGTATATAGTCACTCACAAATATTTTAATTATATTTCATAATTATAATTTAAATAATTATATTTTATAATTATAGTTATAGTAATATTTATTATTTCACTATATAATTCGCATAATATTTATATAATTCACAATTTTTGTATAACATTTGTATATTTCGCTATACAATTCGTGTAGAATGTTTATATAATTCACTATACAATTTGTATATTTTGTTATAAAATTAGCGTAGTGTTTCTATAATTCATTATACAAATTACAGTATAGTGTTTGTATATTTCAGTATACAGTTAGCACACATCATTTGCATAACTCGCTATACAATTCGTAGTATTTATATATTGCACTATATTAACTTATAAATAGTATATATTTGCTTATCCACTTAATTTTTCCTAAAATTATCTAATCCTAACCATGTTATTTTTTTGTCATGCCCTTTATAACATTTTAACATAATTTGTTTATTTTATTATTTTATTTCTAAATTATTTTACTCGAATTGAGAACCTACCAAAATTAATTTATTTACTTTTCAAGATAAAAATAATAAGATTTACATCGACTTAACTTTCTTTACACTTTATTTATGAAATTATAATAAATATGATATTACTTTTTAATGAAGTAATCCAGCCATTGTGGACCTATTGGCTCGTGTGAGAATGACCTAAACTCTTCATGAGCTATAATTAGTAATGAAGTTTTTTTTTATTTATGTAAAAATTATAATGAATATGTTTCTTTTATTTTAATTTCTTTTTTGTTGTTGTCAATCAGTAATAAAGTTCACGTGGTGGAGCTAAAGATGAAAGAACAAAAGTCTTCTTTTAATGATTCAGCTCAATACCGCGGTGTCGTGATAAGTATTTTTTTATTTAATAAAAAATTTAAATCATAATGATGAATTTAATTTTGATAGGGAGTCATTTAATTACTCTCAATAATAATTTTGTGATATAAATTCAAATTAGTCGAATAGCAAGAAATATCAATTACAATAATATTAATAAATTTAGTATATATAATTATATAAAATATATGCAAATTTTACCTTTACAAGTGGAATAATTTTTTGGCCAGTAAATTCTAGCCAATAATTGTTATTTTTTGGCTTTGTTAATGTTAGATATTAGTCACATAAATAACAATTATGTATCGTTGAAGGTGACGGTGAAGTGATAAATATTCTTCATTTTTAATAAGAGATTTGGAATTCGAGCTCTCGATATGAAATGATTCTTGACAGAGAGCATTTTACCCCAATCCCTAGATCGAATTTTTCATCGTGAATCTAAATTTGTCGAACTCCAAAATGATACCGAACACCATATGTAACAAAAACATTTAATTCAGTGAAATTCATAACTTAAAAATGAAGGCATGTTGATTTCTACATACTAAAACTCATCCATGGTGTAAAAATTCTTTTCATGGGGTTATAATTAGTTTAATCCTTCCAATAATAGAATCACATTTGTACGTTTAACAATTAGTTTGCAAATCTATTAATCCTTATGTTTTATTTTATAATAGGATTTCATTAGTTTAATTTTGAATTTAGTATGTTAATTTTATCCATATAGTGTATGTTAGTGAGAGTAATAGAAGAAGATGCAAAGTAAAATTGTTGTTGTAATTTGACCATTTTATTTTTGGTTTTCACTCGCTGTTCAATGTATTTGGATTGAAGTCAGACTAAATTCAAATTTGTGTCAAAAATTTTCACATTATGAGGTACAACATGACCCCCTAATTAACAAAGACGTCTCCACATATTCAGAAGGCCTCGAACTCAAAATCTATAATAAAAATTGGAAAAATACTTATCACTCTATCACAATCTTTGTTGGTGACAGAATTTGATCTAAAGATTGTCTTTAGAGCAAGGAAATATAAATTCTATACTATTAGTACTATTTTTCCTCTATTAGTTGAGCAAGATCCAAGGAATGAGGAATTTTGGGCCTAAAAAGGAAACAACAAATGGATTTCACAAGATTCATGAATTGAGTGAAAACAATACGAAAACATAATCATAGTCAAAGGACAATAATGAAATGTCACCTAATATTCTATTCTAAAGCAAGGAAACTCCATAAAAGTTTAAATTAGAATATATTATAAAGATCACATGTTGGTAAAAATTATTTTTGTGTGATGCATAGGTTATAAATTTAAATTATGAAGTAATTCAGTACTCTTTACGTCACATGAGGTGAGGCCTTTTTTTGAACTATATGAGAACGTAAAATGATTTGTGCATCACAAAAGATAGATAGATAGATAGATAGATAGATAGATAGATAGATAGATAAATGCTAAGTCTAATTGATTCTATTTTGATTTGATACAAAGTCTGAAAAAGTAAATAAGATTTTTAAATTTTATGCTCGATCTAACTATTAGTTATCCATTTTTTTCTTTTACATAATTATTAAAAATTCATAAATAAAAAAATAATTTTACTAATTTACTTTTTAAGAAATATTATACACACACATATATATAGCAAAACCAATTTAATCATTAGTAAAGCTAAAGTCAATGAAAATACTATTATGAAGAAATTGAAACCTCGATATATATATATATGGGCGCGCACGTGACTCGTGATAATAAAGCTATTAAAAAGGTGAAGGAAGCATCCAAATGAGATATTCTAAAATCTGCTAGAATAATCATATCTTGAAGTTCCTTAGTGAAAATCTTGTCTTCACTTCTGTTGATGCATATAATATTTTTGCTCTTGAATAAAAATTTTAAATTTGAATCTTAAAATTTAAAAAAATAAATCTAATAAAAAATAGTTTTCCTTTTAATGAACCATAATACATTACGTGGATTCAGGTTAATCCAACCAATTAAAAGTCTATAAAGGATGGATTGAGCAAATCCAAATTAGATACTCTATAGATCTGCTACAATCAGTCTGTCCAAAAATTACTAACATTATTCTCCTCGAGCCAAGCATCACTTCACCACTTTAAAATTATATATTCTGTTAATATAAAAAAAATACTAAAATATTGCAATTATCAACAAAAAAACTGCTTTATCCTTTCTTAATTAATTAAAGTACACATAGTAAAGATCTTCTTTATCTTCTTTTGTCTGTCTGAACAAATACAAAAAGAAAAGGAATTAAGAAGTTTAACACTAGTAATATATTCACCTAATGGAAAAAAAAAATGGTTCCATATGTTTGAGTAGGTTGAAAGTAATCTCTTAAATATATTTTTAAGTATTGTTGATTTGTAATTTCTTAAAAGTAATTTATTAAAATATTTTTATTAGATAATCCTTTGAAATGACTCAAGTGGTTTGATTTCGAAACTTTTATGTTGGAAATCTCAAGTTTGAAATTCTTTGTCAGTGAAAATAAAGAATTTACTTTCTTGATTGAGTTCATTGTATCGGACTTGTCTAGTGCGGATTACCTTTCTTGTGTGGTTAGCAAGCTATTGCAAAAGAGTGAGAGTTTTACCCTATGTGCATTCAAAGGGTAGCGCCTGCGGGGTTTTCTTGTATATATATTTAGTTATACATATCAATCTCATGATCTAAAACTAGTCTTAGGTTTTACAATTTATTGAGTCTAATGTGTATAACTAAAGGAAGTGGTGTATTTGAAGTTATTAACTTATCTATATAGTAGCTGCTTGAGATTAAAAGTCCGTTTTGAATTAACGTTTGGTTTATGACTTATAAGTCTAAAATAACAGGTTAGAAATCTTAATTTATGATTTTTAGTTTATCTTCATTGTTTTGGCTTAGAATCAAGTGCTAAAAAAAATACTTTTTCACTAGCAAAGCACTTAAAAGTTAACTTGGCTTAAAAGAACTTAAAATAAGATAATCCAAATAGGCAATTTTTTCAAAAATTGAGCAAAAAATATCTAATATATATATATATGCAGATGCTCAGTAGAAACAAATCGCAATTTGAATGATCAACTAAAAACGAGTAACCAATATTATAATTCTTTCTCTATAATTCTCAAAGGATAAAACTAGAACCACTATTATAGTTACAGGTTGAACAGAATTCAATATATAACCAATATGTTATACCTTACTAAAATCTAGTACTAAAAAAGAATATGAAATCACGAGAAAAGTATATTACTGCCACAAAGAAAAACAACAAAAAGATAAATCCAATTTTTGTGAGAAGATTTTTCTAAATGGGCTGAAAAATGTGGGTTTTTATATCTTCAAAAGTGGGCTAAAAAAGTTGTGATGAAAATGCCAAAGTGGGCAATGAGTCTGACAAATTTCAGTCCTATAGCCAATTGGTAGTAAATAGCACGCATCCAAAGGGAATCTAGAACTTTTAATGAAGATATTATTTGCTTTAGGGCGGACGGTCTATGAAAAATAATTTTTTTTTTATCTTTCTAAAGGTAGGAGTAAGGTTATATATACATCATATGTTATTATCTGTTGTATTCATTTTGACTCGATTTGCTAATGTCACGTTAAGCTTTTTGACATGATGGTGGTTGAATTCAAAAGGGAGTCTCCGTGAAGCTTATTCTCAAGCAAATCCACGTCGAAATTGAAGGGGAAAGTTAAAGGTCTATTTAGAATTCAATTATTGCAGCGCTTCTTGGATCAAAGCGTAAGAGAATAAAATCGTGAATAATTTAATAAATTTGTAGAATGATGATAGCAATAAAGTTATGTCTAGTCGACAAGCCAAAACTTGTGAACAATTGAAAAGGCTTGATTTTTTCATTCATTTATATAGGTAGAGCCGAGACTTATTTTCGACAAGCAATCATAAACTCGGATAAAATATAACATCGGCCTCAAATCATCCTATTTGTGCATGTCTCGCATTCTTGAATGGTTCTTCTACAACATGTACATCACCGAGGGCGGAGCTATAGTATTAGGTACAAATTTCCGATAACTTTTATTTAGATCATGTATTTATATTAGGAAATGCTTTAAATATGTAATTGCAAACTCAATGACTATAACAAGCTGCGAATTCAGAATTCATAAATTTCAAATTTTGATTTCGCTTCTCTTAACCTCACAATATCAAAGACAAACTTATGTAATCTTCATCAATACCATAAGTTCCCTTAAAAGTATGTTGATTACAAGTGATGCCAATACCAAAGACAAAAAAAGTGGACTAAAGTGATGCCAATACCAAAGACAAAAAAAGTGGACTAACTTACACAAGCCTATGAGATTGAATGGGCCACAAAGTGAAGGGACAAAAAGGAATTTTGATGAGAATGTAGAAAAAGTTAAAAGTAGCTTTAATTTGTGTATGAAGACAATAAGGAAAGATAGTAAAAGAGAAAGCCACAAATTTATAAGATTGCCTTTTGGTGGAGACAATTGGAGTTTCAACAAAAATAGGCCTTCTTTTGATTTGATGGATCAATGAGGGTGTTATCTTCCACTTATTCCATTGCAGGCTAATTTCCAAGAATTAAATCACGGGCATTAGGTTCACATATGGTTTGCCTCTTGGAAAATATTTTTTCAAATGGACTTATTTTCTTCTAATTTAAAAAAATAAAATTAATTTTCCTACGTAAAGTAAAAAAAACACAGGAAGAACTTTACCTCAGGATCGGAACCCAATACCAAACTCCTAACCTCAACCGAGGATTCAATCTCGACTTGGGACTCGAGACTCGACCCGAACTAGGGACTAAAAGACCCAACTCCCGACCCTGATCTCGACCTAGTACCCAACCCTCAACCTAAAATAACCTAAATCGAGACCTAACTCCCAACCTCAACCCTGACCTAAGACGTGACTCTTGACACTGACATGGGACCTAATTCTATGACCCCTAACCCTAATTTCGACTTCGAACCCAACATCGACTATATATCCAACTTCTGACCTTGACCTCAAGATCTAACTACCAACTCTTAACCCTTACTCCAACTCTCTAATCCCAACCCTAACCTCAACTCAACCCCAACTTAGCACCTGAACATGACCCTAACTCAAAACTCAACCCAGGACCTGAACATGACCCTAAATCAAAACTCAACCCAACCCCAATTCGAGCCCTACTTAAGGTTAAGGTCATGGCTAGGATCAACGATCGAGTCTCAAGTTAGGGTTAGCCCAAAGTCAAGTCGAGGATCGATTACTGAGTCAGATTGAGGTCAAGGTTGGGGATCAATTTAAACCCTCGTCTCATTTCAAGTCAAGAATAAGTTAAGGTCATGTCTCAAATTGAGGTCAGATCGTTGGAGTATATGTTCGGTGTCATAGTATTTGTCCATATTGTACCTTATTATTTTTGGGACAATATTCTCTTTTTTTTTAATTGAAAACTCAAAATTTAAAAAGAAAAAAGTTTTTGACCATTTTCTGTGCACCTAATTTGATAGTGATACTACCATGTAGTGGGCTCTCTTCCCCACAGCCTTTTACGTCCCCTACCCACGCACACCCATACTCACACCCACACCCACACCCACACCCACACACTTTTGAGTCCTTTCCTTCTCTATGGATCATGGAATTTGAGTCTCCCAATGCAAGAAAAAGTGTTAACACTAAGAAGATACTGCGGGTGGTAAGGGCACAGCTTCTTTAAAAGACCCAAAAGAATTACATTTTGGTGTTTATTTCCTCTTTCCATTGAATACAACCAAACCCCACAAAAAGAAAAAGATCACATTTTTTTTTCTTAAGGTTCTTTTCTATGATATAAAAGTCCTTCACATACTATTCATCACACAGAAGCCAAATCTTGTTTTCCTTAGTCCCTCTTGATGTCCAAGACTACCATTTTCAAACATCCTTTTCTGTTATTTGATAGATATTATGTGAGTACTTGAAATACAAAAACATCAAAACTTGCTAGCCAATATTTACTTTCCTAAGTCCTTTTTCATATCCAAGATTGCCATTTTCAAACACCCTTTTGGCCCTTTTCTTTGTTCTTGATAGATTTTTGCTACATACAAATGTGAGAACTTGAACTAAAACACAAGAAAAGATCAAACTTGCAAGCTAAATTCACTTTCCTAAGTCCCTTATCATATCCAAGATTGCCATTTTCAAACACCCTTTGCCCCTTTTTTTTGTTCTTGATAGATTTTTGCTATAGACAAATGTGAGAACTTGAAGTAAAACACAAGAAAAGATCAAATCTTGCTAGTTGATTTTGCTTCTTCAGTCCCTTTTCATGTCCAAGATTGCCATTTTCAGACACCCTTTTGGCCTTTTTCTTTGTTCTTGATAGATTTTGATATATACAAATGTGACAACTTGTACTAAAGCACAAAAAGATCATATCTTGGTAGTTTAATTTTGGCCATTTAGAGGGGTTTGCTTTCTTGGTCTCTTTTCATGACCAAGATTTTGCCATTTTCGAACACCCTTTTGACCTTTCTTCTTTGTTCTTGATAGATATTGCTATATGTAAATGTGACAACTTGAACTTAAACACAAAAAAGACCAAATCTTTGCAAGTTAATTTTGGTCGGCCTTCCTCGGACCCTGCACATAGCAGGCGCTTTAGTGCACCAACTTACCTCTTTTTAGAGGTTAAAGTTATTTGTAGGGATTTTGTTTTATTTTTATCATGGATGGACTTGTGAGAAGCTTTTTATGGGTAAACAACTATAGCAAGAAGCAATGCAAGTGTTTATTTGGAAGAATGAGAGCAGCAATGAAGAAATTAGGAGTGAAGAACAAAAGACAAGTGAAATTCCAGTATGATCCTTCAAGTTATGCTCTTAACTTTGATGATGGAAACTTTGATTTGGGAGAAAGAGAAAGGGCATTTAGGACATTTCATCAGCAAAGTTGTAAACTTCAGAGTTGTTCTATAACTACTACTACATTGGTTTATGTACTGTGGGTGGAGACATAGAAATTCTGGTCATTTTTTGCTTCACTTGTTGCCTCATTTTATTTGAATAGTTTTGAGTTTTTATTAAGATACATTAATGCAGTCATTCTTTCTTCTTCTTATAATGTCGGATCAATTTGCATATATCTCAACTATTTTCTATACCCGAGTTGCATCTTTGACACACTTGATATATCGCTCAACTATTTTCTACGCCTGAATTGCATCTTTGACACACTTGATATATCGCTCAACTATTTCTATACCCGAGTTGCATCTTTGACACACTTGATATATTGCTCAACTATTTTCTATACCCGAGTTGCATCTTTGACACACTTGATATATCTACTAATCCTTCATACTAACCAACTATATGTGATATAAAGCCATAAAGATGGAAGAAAGAGTTCATATGTCTCTTTCACTAGAAAACTATACCTGGTGAATAGTAAAACTGAGGATCTTTCGAAAACTGAAGTAATGGTAAGATCTGCGTACATTTTACCCTCTCCAAACCTCACTTGTAGAACTTCACTGGGTATGTTGTTAAATATATAAACTATAAACAATGTTTTCTCATCTGCCTAGAAATGACAGAGCCAGAAACCTATACCAGGTGATTCAAAAAAAGTTAAAATGTAACAATGGAAACCCTCGTCTCAGAATCAAGCCGATATGCAGAATATACTCGATATAGAATAAAAAAGGAAAAGAAAAAGGACTAATAATGAAAAGCAAATGATAGTATGTAAATATGAAAAAGTAACAAATATAAGACGAATAATGACAACACTGAATATAAAAACACTACTCCTACCAGGTTATTATAACACATGATCATACATCAATCTACCCTTACTGGCCTATTAGCCTCCTACCTTAATACGTGACCTCCACTCCGTTTTGTCGAAGGTTATGTCCTCGATGAGATAAAATTTCGTCATATCTTGTTTGATCACCTCCCCCAGTACTTCTTCGGTCTACCTCTGCTCCTACGATTTCTAGTGTATCAGTGTCTTAGTTTTGACAAATGGAGATTACTAGCATATTTTTCAAGCACTGGTTATGATATAAAAAACACAGAGCAATTTATGAGACTTTGACAAGACACAGAAGTACAAACTACGACTTCACGTACATCACAATCCATAAACAGACACAACATTAATCTAAGAAACCATAATTTTATGAAAACGAAAGCAACTAAGAGTTCTTGACAGAAGAAAGATGCATCATCTTCAGGCAGTTGGCCAAGTTGGGGTCATGCTTCAAAGTTCAAACAGCAGGATCTTCCAGTTTAGCAGTTGCTAAATCATTTATGCGCGGAAAAACAGCTTTTTCACCAAGCTGATTTTGTGCCCAAACTAGCATCTTCAGAAGGCTAGGAAGCAGGATCTTCCAGTTTAGCAGTTGCTAAATCATTTATGCGCGGAAAAACAGCTTTTTCACCAAGCTGATTTTGTGCCCAAACTAGCATCTTCAGAAGGCTAGGAAGCAGGATCTTCCAGTTTAGCAGTTGCTAAATCATTTATGCGTGGAAAAACAGCTTTTTCACCAAGCTGATTTTGTGCCCAAACTAGCATCTTCAGAAGGCTAGGAAGCAGGATCTTCCAGTTTAGCAGTTGCTAAATCATTTATGCGTGGAAAAACAGCTTTTTCACCAAGCTGATTTTGTGCCCAAACTAGCATCTTCAGAAGGCTAGGAAGCTTTGGATCTGTTCAATCATAAGAAAATGGCCTTTCAGACCATGTTCTACACAAAAATATTCTCTTTTTCGAAGACACCAGACTTTGAAAATCTTTAACTGTCCTGCTCTCCTCTCATCCTGAGAAATGTGAGGAGGAGGATCATCAACGGCAATATTTAATGGAAAGGAGACTAACCTTTTTCATGGCTTTGGCTGGTGAGGATTGCAGCATTGACCTCACTTGCAGTCTTCAGACGCTGTGATACATCCAGAAGCTCTCCAACAGGGCAGTTGGATACATCTTCAAAGGCCAACAAGGCAACAGTCTTCTCCAATTCTTCCAAGAAGCTTTGCTGCAGAAAAACAATTATATCCATCATGCACTAAAGAGGTGGGTTACTCATGGGATTGCGTCAACCAAAGATTTTTTAAGAGTAAAAGATGGTGTCAATCTCAAACCAAGTCATCAGAAACAGAAGTAGATTCTGCCATGCCCCATAACCCTCGGCAGCCTCCTCCTTCTAGGGAGGCCAACACAGAGAGAGTAACCCCAGGCACTGACTGCTTAGGGGGTGGATACAGGGAAAGATCACTTAAAAATTCAACAATCTTTTCATCTTTAAGAGCCTGTCAGCTTTCTTAGCATCCACGCTTCAAAATCCTTGGGACATTTCAATATATATACCATCTAAGAGATCAAACATTCAACGCAAGTACTGCCCTCATAAAAGGCATGTCCCTAGCAAGTGAAGTAGGGGAACAAAGAACATTCACTGATTACTGCCTTCCCTCAGCAAAAGGGTTGGTTCCATGCCTCAAACTCATGACCTACAAGTTGCTAAAGGAGCAGCTCTATCGTTCACTGAAAAAAGAGATCTAGGAAAATCAAGAGGAAAGATTTAGATATTAATAATTACATTTTCCTCTCCCCTTGGAGCGAGCTCCTCCTGAGCAAACTCCAAAGCCTCCTCAATCTTTCCATTCCTTATCAACTCTATCAGCCTTTGTTGCTGGAGGTGGAAAAAGAGCTGGGGGTTTGTATCCAGTATCTGCATCCAAGAGGGTAAAACTATGTTAGGATCAACCAATATTAAGAGTTCTCTTATATCAACCACAGTTGCAACATACAATAAGCATGCATTCATTTTGCAAAGTTTCAATTCCAACGTCTGAAGAATCTAAGCTTTTAAGATGATAAAACAGAAAGTTATGGGAAACGCAAAGGCAAAGCATACATGCCTATAGTACCTGCTCACAATAACAATAATACAAGGAATTAAGGGGAAAGCACCTACCATAAATTTTTTCCTCGGGGAGGGGCATGCTTGGGTTTATCACATGATCTGATATCAAGTATATTACAAGTGATAATGGCCATATAGAAGCAATGACTTATCTTCCTTGAAGAGATGACTAGGGTCTTTTACGATGCATAATGATACAAATTAGAAGATACATAAGAAGTCATGGTCCCTCTTGGTCTCATTGAAATTCTCAGTAGAGAAGAAAAGTTGAAGGTTTCACATAGTGTCTCTTCTAGAAGGACAAAAGACAGACTTAGTTCATTCAAACATAAGAAACTTACTCTAGCCAAATAGGATTGGAAGATGAAGATGAATTTTAATGATGAGAGCTAAAGGTATTCAATAACAACATACCCTGTGAAATCCCACATGATAGGGTCTGGTGAGGGTCTAGTGTACACAAATCCTACCTCTACCTCATGGATGTAGAGAGATTGTTTCCAAAAATCCCTCAGCTCAAGCAACACATATCAAAGCAGTTTGAAAAGGGAAAAATGGCAGTCATACCTCAGGATTCAAATCATTAACCTTCTCAATTGCATCCTCTACATTACCAGCCTGTACTGCCTTTTTAACCGCCATTCGATCAGTGATAGTAGCAAGATCTATATCAGCTATACATTCATAAGGAGAAGCATCTAAATGATGCAATGACACAAATCCATATAATAATATGAAATGAGCAACCAAACAGATCACAGAAGGATACGATCTGTTCCAGATTCCTTTCTGAACTTTTCCGCTGCTTCTACATAACCCTCTGTGACTAAAAAGTTCATCACTAATTTATTCATATCTTCTTTTCTAATTTTTACATCATTCAGCCTTTTCTCCCACTCTTCTCTAGTGATTACTTTCTTTGATGTTGCCTGCAAAGGAGGAAGGGAAAAAAATAAACATATCAATGTAAAGCTACTCCATCTAAAACCTGTAAAAGTTTGGTTGTAGCAAAATCTTATCTGAGCAGCTTTTGACAAGCGATTCAAAAGTAAGAATCAGGCTCATATACATAATTGGACCAAAACTCAACTTAATTGAAGTTGTCACTACCATATCCAATAGCATCAAGTACATTCCACATCTCACTGATTCCTTTTAAGCATCATTGCAGACTACACACACTAGTCTTAAAGCCTTAAAAGATCAAGGCTTGATATTCCAGAAGAATGGCATACAACAACAACATACTCAATGTAACCCCACAAATGGGGTTTGGGAGGGTGGTACATATGCTGTCTTACCCTGCCTTGTGAAGGTAGAGAGTTTGTTTCCATTAGACCCTCGGAACAGGCAAAACATATCAAAAAAAAGTATGAAGGGAAATAAGTAGTGAGAATCCAAGTAGAAAATAGAGGAAAAAAGAAAAGTAGCAAAAACAAATAATATGGTAACTGAGCACAGGAAATAACTGGTAATAATATAAGATAGTTGGAGAGTAATAGTAATAATGCTAATATGAGAAACTAAAAAACACTAGATTAATGGGAAAATAGGCACTCATATGTTAAATTTGAAAATTGGTGGCTCAAGATTAGGGGATTCAAGGAGATGGTATAAGAATGGTGGAATGGGTTCAAAGTAGAGGGATGCCCAGACTACAAGCTATGTATCAAACTGAGACTTCTAAAACAGAAACTGAAAAGCTGGAGTAGTGACTACCAGAAAAAGTAAATTGCTGGAAGAGTTGTCAGATCTAGATAAAGCTCAGGAAGACAGAGAACTATCAGATGAAGAATTGATGGTCAGGGCAACAATCCTGGTGGAACTTGAAACTTTGGCAAAACAAGAGGAAGAGAATTGGAGGCAAAAGTCAAGAGCCCTCTGGTTGAAGGAAGGGAATAGGAACACTAAGTTTTTCCAGAGGTTAGCCACAACCCATAGAAGCTACAACACTATTGATAGGCTGGTGGTAGGGGGCAAAGAGATCCAAGAAGTTGAGGATATCAGGTGTGCTCTACTAGATTTTTACTTTAAGTTGTACACTGAGACTGAATCATGGAGGCCCTCATTTACACTTAGAGGCTTCCCTACTATCACCAATGAGGAGAATGAATGGATGCAAAGACCATTCACAGAGACAGAGGTGCTGCAAGTTATTCAGAGTTGTGATGGTGACAAGGCTCTTGGTCCTGATGGATTTTCTATGCAATTCTACAAGCTTTGCTGGGAAACCCTGAAGGAAGACTTGATGCAGACTATTCATAACTTTCACCAAAGGGGAGTTTTTGAAAAGACTTTCAATGCCACTTTTGTGGCATTAATTCCAAAGAAACCGGGGCTGTTGAAATTAAGGACTTCAGACCTCTTAGTTTGATTGGAGGAGTCTACAAGATCATCTCTAAGCTCTTAACTGAAAGGTTGAAGTCAGTAATAGGGAAGATGGTGGATGAGCATCAAATGGCCTTCTTGCAAGGAAGACAAATTTTGGATGCCTCCCTGTTGGCAAATGAACTGTTGGATTCAAAATAAGCAAAAGAAGCCAGGGATTTTATGCAAGTTGGATATTGAAAAGGCCTGTGATCATGTCAATTGGAATTTCCTTCTTAAAATTCTGAGGGACATGGGATTTGGTAGTAAATGGATTAAGTGGATTAGCTTCTGTATCTCAAGTGTAAGGTTCTCCCTTATAATTAATGGCAATGCAGAAGGCTTCTTTCTATCCTACAGGGGACTCGGGCAAGGTGATCCTCTGTCACCTTTTCTATTTCTCCTCCTTGTGGAGGGCTTAAACCATATGCTCAGGATAGCAAAGGCTAACAGATGGGTGAGAGGTTTCAGTGCACAAACAGGCAGAGTGGATGATCCTGAAGTATCTCATTTGTTTTATGCAGATGATGCCCTAATTTTTTGTGATGCAGAAACAAATCAGGTGAGACACTTAAGAGCCAATCCAACAATTTTTGAAGGGATCTCAGGGCTTCATGTGAACTGGGAAAAAAGTCATATATTTCCTATCAACCAGGTTGGGAATCTATAGGAATTAGCTGAAGTCCTGCGCTGCCAGTTGGACTCTTTGCCAACCAAATACCTAGTGCTTCCACTGGGTACTAAACATAAGGAGTTAGAAGATTAGAATGGGGTCCTGGAAAGGTGTGAAAATAAATTCTCCAGGTGGGAAAGTCGATATCTCTCTTTAGGGGGAAGATTGACCCTCACCAAATCAGTTCTTGATGGTATACCAACTTATATGATGAGTCTCTTCCCTATACCAAAGAGAATTGAGAGAAAACTCAACAGGGTGAGAAAATCTTTTCAATGGCAAGGTAACAAGGAGAAGAAAGGATATAATCTAGTGAAATGGGATGTTCTAACTCTCAACATTCAACAAGGGGGTCTCAATCTGAGGAACCTCAGCAAACAGAATATCTCACTTTTGCAAAAATGGCTTTGGATATTCTGTACAGAAGAAAGGGTCATCTGGAGAAGATACATAAAGGGGAAGTATGGTTTACTTTCTCAGTGGACTACTATGGAAGTTCAGGGCACTTTTGGATGCAATGTTTGGAAAACCATAACGAGGCTATGGGATAGTTTCAACAAGAACATTTCAATTAGTGTGGGCAATGGTTTGAAGACTGACTTTTGGAATGAGGTATAGTTGTGGAGAAGGTAGCCTTAGAGCTTCCTTCCTTCAACTATATACTCTTAGTCTGCAAAAAGAGGCTTGTGTTGCTCAAGTCTGGAGTCCACAAGGCTGGGATTTGATTTTCAAAAAAGCTCTTAATGATTGGGAGATTGGGGAATTTGCTAGGTTGCTGGAAGCCCTTCACTCACGTCCAGGCTTATCTATGAGGCCTGGCGGAGTGAGATGGAAAATTCAAGCCAATGGGAGGTTCACAGTTAAATCCTGCTACTGGAATGTCAATTCTCTACAGTCTGTACATGACAGGTGGCCTTGGAAACTGACTTGGAAAACTAAAAGCCGCCCCCAAAGGTTGCCAGTTTTGCTTGGCTGGTTTGTAGAAAGGTCTGCTTAACTCATGAAGTTTTACAGAAAAAAAGGTAGCAGATCAGCTCAAGGTGTTCATGTGTGAACAGGATGCTGAAGTCAATGATCATCTATTCCTAGATTGCAAAATAGCTAGGATTGTTGGAGCATGTTCCTGGCTATGCTGGGAGTGAATTGAGTGATGCCTACTACAACAAAGGAGCTGCTAAGTAGCTGGAAAGGGATTAGGTGCAGAAAAAAAAAAGAAGATTATTAGTGGAAAACCATTCCTGCTTGCATCTGGTGGACTCTCTGGAAAGAAAGGAACTCAAGATGTTTTGAGGGCCAAAAATCAAGCTTACAGAACCAAAATGAACTTTTAAGTCTCTTGTTTTTTTGGTGTAAAGGTAGTCTGATAGGGGAGATTACCGATTTGGTAGATTTCATAGGAAACTTGTAATGTATCCTCTAGGGTGAGATGTAAGTTTCCATTCATTATCTTTTTGGATGATGAGTTCCTTGAAATGAAATTAGTTACCTTTCCTCAAAAAGAAAACAGTAGATTACCGACTCATATTCTCCCTAATCCTCGTCTTTCATATCCTAGGGACATGCCCGCCATATCTGCCTAATCACCTATATCGGATACTTCTTCATCCTACCTCTACCTCTCTCAGCCCCACCATAGCCAACCGCTCACACCTCCTCGCTGGAACATCCATGCATCTCCTCTTCACAAAATTTAGCCATCTCAATCCCTCCTCCCTCATCTTGTCCACTCTCATCTTGCCCTGAATATCCTAGTTCTTAATCATATCTCTCTGAATATCCCCACACATCCCTCTTAACATCCAGAAGAATGGTATGAACACATAATTAGAATAGGTCGATTGAAATGGATAAATGTTATGCCATAGGAAGGTACCTACCAAAGTGAAAAAAAGTAATATATAATGATTGTAAGACCAACAATATTACAAGGGAGTGAATAGTAGACTCTTTGGGTCTAATACATCCACAAGATAAGTGTCGCGTCGCCATTCGGATGCCAAACTGGATGTACGGTCATACAAAATGGTCCAACAGAAGGTATAAAGTAGCACATATGGAAGGTAGATACACAACAAAGTTGCTTGAGACGGTTTCCTCATGTTCAATTTCGACCTTATGATGCATCGATCCATAAGTGTGAAATCATAGTGATTGAAGGGTTTAAGAGGGGGACAAAGAAAAAGAAAAACTGAATTTTTACATGGAAGAAAGTTGTTTCAAAAGACCTATAATTTCTTAAAATCCATGAATACTTACTGATAAAAGAGCTTACTAGGAGAAAAAAGATCTATATAGCTGATACTAACCAGTTGGAGTTAAGGTTTAGCCAGGTTGGTATGCTTTCCTTTTAGAAGTTTGGAGCTAGAAGGTAAAAAAAAAAAAAGAGTGATAGAAAATAGCAAAGTGTTGTGTCCTTTCTTTTCTTTTATGGTTAGAGCAAATAGGAGGAGGCATCAATTACAGAATATTAGATTGATATGGGTCTTACATTCTCGAGGAGTCTCGTAATCTCATTAAAAAGTAATACACAAATAAAAAGCATAGAGAATTTCTAGTGTTAAAGACCAAAGTTATAGAATTTCAAATTAAGATAGTGCTACATGTAACAACTTGGTTGGTAAGGATCCATATAACTAGCTTTGAGGCGTAACATTAATTGTTTTGGTGTTATAGTAGTAGTTTCATGAACTTTTTATATATCCCACCATCTTTTATATGCACATACCAATATTCAAGTAAAACTTAAACATGAAAATTCTACAAATCATAAAACCCATAAAAAAGCATTGACATATTTTTAGATCCATGTCCTTGATCATAAACCTAGTGTCCCATTATACACAGCAACAACAACAATAACTAAGAACTTACCCAATGAAATTTTAAAGTGGGGTCTAGGGAGGGTAGAGAATACGCAGACCTTATCCTACCTTATGGCGGCAAAGAGGTTGTAGGTATGGAAAGAAAAAAGAAAATGCAATAAAGAAAAAAATAAATAAGGAAAGCAGTGTAGAGTATTCAGAAAAGGAACAATAAAAACAACAAAACAATAGTGTGTTAACCAAAACACAATAAACAACATATGATGCTAGATATCAAAAGCAAGAAACCACAATGATAAGGCTAATTACACTAAACACCACCAAGACTAAACCAATTAAACACGAATCAATCAATTATGCCTCAATTCTAAATTAGTGAATGAAGCTAACAACTACTTTTATATCTCAATAAACCTAATACAACCTTTGATGGTTCTTCGTGTCCAATACCAACAATTTTATGCTGAACTAAGAGAATTCCAAAAACAAAAAGACCTAATTGATCGGAAAAAATGGAATCACAAAAGGTACAGTACAGTACCATGCCTTCGAGTCGTTCTATTTCCTCAACCATAAGCCATAACGACGACATCACATCAGTATTCAAAACCACGCCTTGAGTTCCTTTTTCGGCTTCGATTTCCCCGTCTCCTAGGGGAAATAAAAAGTTGAATAAATTACCTAAAAGGGGGATAGAATATTCTTAAGTAGTAATTTTTTTTCTAATAATGTTAGTAAATATGTTTAGGTGGAATAGGATTACATGTTTTGCCTGGTCATTAATAATTTGTCTGTTCAAACTAGGAGCTTGTTCACCAAGTGGCTAAAAATTGCTTATTTTTAGAAAATTAGCTTTAATAAAATAGCTTTTGAGAAAAGTGCTTTTGACAAAAGCTAGGTTAATTCATTTGAAAAGTGCTTTTGATAAGCAAAATGTGCTTGTCTAATATTTTTTAAAATGTGCTTTTGAAAGTTGAATTAAGAAAAACAACACATATCAATGCATTTGTAATATTTAGATTATTTTAGAGAGAAATTACTTTAAATATCTATTATAAATTTTTATTTTTGTTTAATTAAAAAAATACTAACATGGTGATTTAAATGTGATTAGAAACACCAAGTGAAATAAATTTAAAAATAATTTCATAATTTAAAACATAAAATAATAATAATATATAAAACATAAAATAAAATAAAGAATTCATTGTGTAAAAATAAAGAATAAAATTCTTAAATGAATATTAACCAAACTTATGAGATATGCTAATTAATTAACAAAGGCTATATTGGCAGATAAGTATAAATGAAAGGGATATTTTTTTCTTAAAGAAAATTATTTTCTGCTTTTTTTAAGAAGTAGAAATTTTTAGCTACTTCGCAACCGCAAGAAATAAATTGTGCTTCTATTTAAAAGCAATTTTATAATTGATCAAACACCTTAAATTTCCAAAAAAAAAAAGTTTTCAACCTCCTAACCGCTTGGCGAAACAAGCTCTAGGACACGTTTGGTACAATGGATAACAAGAGATGATTATGGAATAAAATTTTTAGTATGGTATGGTTAGTTTAAATATGATGTTTAGCTTAAAAGTTAATTAGATTTTATTATATCATATCATTAACTTTATTGTTATGTAACAACAAGAAGTCTCATTTTTGTGTACTCTACTTTTCTTGTAGATTTACCCTTCAAATTGCTAATGTGTGACATTATGTAATAATGAAGAACGATATAATTTATCCAAATGTCGTATTCATTAAGAAAATATAGTATGTTAGAATGCAACACGATACAAT
The DNA here is from genome assembly GCA_000787875.1 of Solanum virginianum. Taxonomy (NCBI): domain Eukaryota; kingdom Viridiplantae; phylum Streptophyta; class Magnoliopsida; order Solanales; family Solanaceae; genus Solanum; species Solanum virginianum. The sequence goes on along the minus strand of DF357308.1, from coordinate 28,964 downwards.
ACATTATGAAACAATACTTAACAACCATCCAAACACTCAGTTCCCTTGTTTGGTTGCAACGATTTTTTTATGACAAGGAAAACCAGCAGTCGCTACCTTTGGTGCGCATAGGGTAAAACCCCTGCGTCTATGTAATAAGCGCAAATCACACAAAAGGGATAATTCGAACTAGGCAACCCACTGTGACGAGCTCGACTCAAAAGGCAAATCCCTTGCTCTCGCTAGCAAGGGGTTTTGAACTTGAGACCTCTAACATGGAAGTCCCAAGCCCAAACCACTGGACTACCCTGAAGGGTAGTTTCATTGCAAAATTTAGGATAACGTATTCCAAGATTAATGATTAGTACTGGGATCACTTAACCTAGAATAAAATAGTTAAAATAACAAAAATACGCGTTCAAATAATTTTTTATGACAAGAGGAACTCAAAACCACTAACTTTGGGCGCGCACAGGGTAAACCCCCGCTCCTATGCCATAACTCGCAAACCACACATGAGACGTAACCTGCACTAGGCAATTCCGGTGTGACGAGCTCAACCCAGAAGGCAGACCTCTTGCTTTCACTGACAAGGGGTTTTGAACTTGAGATCTCCAACATAGAAGTCCCAAGCCCAAACCACTAGGCCACCCCGAGGGGTACACGTTTAAACCATGTGTATACATCATTAATATAAATAAGTAAAATAATGTGGAGGGTATTTTCTAAACAAACAACTTATTTGTAAAAATTATGCCATGCATATTACTTCTAATATAAAAAACCAAATGGTCAACAAGAAATAATACCGAGATAATACTTCTCAACGTACCTAATTCTAGCATGACTAATCCCATCACTTGCCTTCAAACTGGAAGTGTGAAATCATGGTGACTAAAGGGGTCAAACAGGGGACAAACTAAAACCAAATTTACATGGAAGAAAGTTGTTTTGAAAGACCCATAATATCTTGAAATCCACGCATACTTAGAAGTAAACAGAGAGTGACAGAAAATAACAAAGTGTTGCGTCCTTTTCTTTTCTTTTATGGTTGGAATGCATAGAAGGATACATAAACTATACAATATTGGATTGATATGGATCTAACGTTCTCAAAATCTAGTCGGAAAGTAATACAGCAATAAAAAGTATAGAGAATTTCTAGTGTTAGAGACCCTAAGTTATATTGCTCCTACTCTTCAAAAATATCATTGGATGCTTATCGGATCCTTCAAAAGCAGTGTAGATTAGGAGTATCCAACGTGGGTGCAACAATAATTTTGGAGATTCCGGGAAACATAGGTTCTAAATAACAAGTCGGTCAGTAAGGATCCATATAATGTTCGGAATTGGGGCCTAACAGAAATTATTGTTGTTGTTCCAGTAGCAGTATCATGAACTCTCTCCATATCCCAGAATCTTCTATATGCACATATTAATATCTAAGTACAACTTCAACACGAAACTTCTACAAATTATAAAACCCAGAAAAAGGCATTAACACCTACTGCCATTCTTAAATGAATATTAACCAAACTTA
>DF357308.1:1666-19188 GCA_000787875.1 Solanum virginianum | reverse complement strand
CCCCCTCTCTCTCCCTCTCTCTCTCTCTCTCTCTCTCTGTTTTGCTGCTTCTTTTCATTCTTTTTTCTTTATCTTTTGTTAATTCTATATTCCATGTGAGTTCCTGTTGATTTTTCTTCTTTATTTTTAGGTTCAGAGTTTATTAAGTTTCTGCTTTGAGCATCTTAATATGCATTTACAGTGAGTTTTACTGTTTTAGTTCTAGATGTCAAGTAATTACTATATGTGAAGTCTTGGATCTTGGATTGCCCAGCTATTATTAGGTACATAATAGGGACTCATTTCTTTCATTCTTGTGGTCCCATTGAAGTTCTGGAGAGAGATCTCAATGTTGGTTTTTCTCATTAGGGCATGGAAGAGAGTAATTATTTTCACATTCAAAGTTTGATTGATATCCACAATCAGATAAAGTGGAACAAGAGAAGGCATAGGGAGGAATTGATTAGTTTATCTGAAAGAATAATTTTTTGCAATTCAATCATTGAGAATCATTATATAACATCATAATACATATTCTTGAAAATTCCAAGATATATCAATCAAATAATAGTGCACACCCACACAAAAAGGTCGTTCAAGCAGCATAGATATTGTGATATGTTTGCATTAAAAGAGAAAGATATAAAGAAAGATCTTTGGTGATGGTCATATATACAACACATAAAGAATGACTTTGTTCAGTTGAACCATTTTGACATTTTAGCTTGATCTGTATAATTGAGTTTTATAGAGTATAATGTTCATAATCTATTTTAGTCTATAAGTATTGAATATATTCATGTTCTTTTCTTATGTTTTTCCCTCTTTTCCTCTGTGAGGATGTGGATGGGGTCTTTTGCAAGATCCGTGGCACTTAAAACAGACTCATCGAGTCCGCAAGTTTTCAAAAATAAAGGACATGTTGGTTGAATTGATTTATAGATGTATTTGAGCAATTGAACAAATGGAAATACTCAAGTTGTATGATTTAAGTTTTTCACAGATAAAGGACATGTTGATAGAAACAATCAGTAGCCATCTTTGAGTAAATTGAACAAATGGAAATACTTAATACAATTGAAGCTCAGTGAATATTTAGTAATAGAAAATAGAGATATATGAAACTATGCTTTCAGAATGGGTTTATCAAGCTGATCAAAATTACTCACAAGGATTACTACAACTTCTAGACAACACACTTTGTAAATTTCATTGGCTTGTTAATAGTTACTGGGAAGTGGTTCCATTAGTGTCCAAGAGGTGTTGGACCTGGGACAAACACAATTTAAGTTGATGTAAGATGTCAGATAAATTCCGTTATTACTATGTACTATGGAATAAGTTTGACAAAAATCTTAATGAATGAAATCAGGCCACCAGGATCACTAAGTCAAAAAACAAAAATGGGATGGTTATGTAAAAACATACACTTCTAATTCTTTGCTTGTGATCTCCAAAACATATATGTAGGTAGTCTGTCATCGGATGATGTGAATAGTTTGGTCTTACAGTTCTGTCTCTAGTTTGTCAATTATTTTAATATATTTGAGCATTGATTTGCAGAGTATGCCGGAGGATTTATTGCGAAATGACATAGGACAAGGTTAGTTGATAACCCTGCTTGGATACCTATGGAGTTTGTATGTTGTTATTAATTTGGTATGAGATTCTGTTGCTTATTATTCGTCATGATATTTGATTGTTCATCTCTATGCTATTTTTAAGTTGGTTATTCAGATTTGGAGAGACCTTCAGCTTCAAGGGCTCAATTTCTTGGACACATTGGAGTTTCCCCTTCGTCCAACTCAGAAGTTTCAGATACAAGGACTGGTGTTTCCGATGGCTCACCTGATTCCGCAGGGAATTCAATTGTTGATGGCAGAAAGCTTGGATGTCAATTAGATATATGCTCTCCAGTACATAGTTTCTATGGAAGCCTGACTGATTGGACACCTGGCCTGGAAAGTGAATGGTTCAGTGATAGGGATAATATCTCTCTGAGTACTTCATCTGATGTCCAGCAAGAAAGTAAGGGAACTCAACCTTAGATGTGCACTAGTTGTGGCTGTTTTAGCTTTGCTGTTAATACTGATCATATCGATGATATAATAAATAGAATACGGAAATCAGCTATGCTATATGTGAAAACTCATTACTGACATTGGTTCTCCAGAGCAGGAATCTTGCTCTGAATGTATGTTGAATTTCCCATAGTTGGCCTTTTTGTTATTCTCAACTTTGTTCATAGTTTTTTTTTATTTGGAATTTTTTTATTTACTCATTTTTGTTTTTAATCTCTTCGAGAACATAATTGACATTTTAGGGTTGCTGCTAAGTCAATCAGCTGCAGAGAACAAGTTGAAAAGCTCAGGAACATTAGCCGCAGAAACATCAAACATGAAAGTAGCTGTATCTTCAGATGATCAATACTATGCTAGACTTAGTTCATGTCAGAGTTCTGATACTTTTCCTGGAAACTGGGATAATTATTCACAACCCCTCCATACATATTCTTTCTTGAAGCAGGATGCACCAAATAACCTTAATTTTGAAACACAGTCTCACAATGATAAGATGCTAAATGTAATGGATGAATTGGACCATACAACTGGGATTGCTAACACAGATACTGGAATAGGATATGGGAATTGGACAACAAGAGCAGGTGAGGGAGTTCAGCAGCCTCCTGAGTGTCATATGACTCCAAATTTTGGTGATGGGGACTTCAGTGCCTATTATAATGGTGGTAACCAAACATTATTAAATAGTGGCAACTTCTTCTCCAGATTAACTGGCAGCAATACAATGGTAAAGGTATTTCCTCAGTCAACTGACAGCAATAGAATGGTAAAGGTATTTCCTCAGTCAACTGGCAGCAATACAATGGTAAAGATATTTCCTCAGCCTTTGCCTAACAATCCGGCAAGTTCCTTTTTTCAAAACCAGCAGTTCCGCAGAAGTAATGAGAAAAATGAACTGCTAGGTGGTACTGATATACCTACAGTTTCTGAGCTCGCAAGTTCATTTTGTCCTGCTCCTGTAACTTCCATTTCAAGTAATGATCTTTTGGTTTATCCAAAGGATGAAAATGATGTACTTCAATATAATAGGCCTTCTTATCACCTTGATAATTTTGAAGAAACCTCTTCAGAGAGAGACATTTTGGTTCCTCACGATCAGCTCATGGATGTGAAGATTAAAGAACAATCTGTCTCATTGCCATCAACTTCAATGAAGCAACAGTTTGATTGTGCAAAATTAGAGAAGGGTGAAAAACGCAGGTTCTTAAAAGTTAATGGTTCTCGTCTATCTACAATCACTCATCAAGGAATTCAGAGAAGTCCGTTGAATCAAAGAAGCCATTGTGAGAATGATGATGATCTATGCATCCTCGAGGATATAAGTGCACCTGCAAAGGTGAATCCATGTAATAATGGCAAGTCTCTTGTTGCTCTACAACGCACTACTATTACCGACTCTTTTGCTCCAGCTGAAGCAGGACAAAAGAGGTTTGAAGTGGGACAAATGAGGCCGAAGTTAAATGATGAGCATGTCATTTATCGGGTTGCCTTGCAGGTGAGGACTGATAGCTGTCACTATCTCAATGTACACATGCTGCATGGACTGTGTTCTGAAATGTTGTCATGTTAGTTACCCTTCTACAAAATTGTTATTCCTTGCACGACTATTTCTCTGGCAATTCTTACCCACTTGAATGATTTGTTCTTGTGTATCTTTGTTGTTAATAGTCTTATTAGTTTCAAAGGAGGAATTGAAATCCTTTAAGCATGATTAATACAGGGGATATGTTGGATTCTGCACTTTTCTGCTGTTGAATGTGGTTTGCTGTGTATGTGCATGATGAAGACAAGAAATTTCTTCTCCTGACTTTTGAAAGTTGTCTGTGTTTATAGTTCTTTTTGCTGGAAAATGATGACACCGCATTTGGGGGGGGGGGGACCCTTTGCACCTGTAGAAAAATTTGTCTTATTTTCACCTTAAGAAGTAAATTTTGATCAGACTAGGTTGTGATACCTGTTGCAGGATCTTTCTCAGCCGAAATCAGAAGATAGTCCACCTGATGGTCTTTTGGCTGTTCCTCTTTTGAGACACCAGGTTGAGTACTATTTCGTGGTTTTTATCTTTATAGGAATTGTAACATTCAGTTTTATTGCATGTAAATTTATCCATCAAGATGGGAGATCATCAATATTGTACTAAGTGGGTCTACTTGAGTTTTGGTGCAGTTGTCTTTGAATTGAGAGAAGTAACTTTTTACTAAAATAATTTCATTAGCTAAAAAAAAAAAAGAATTTAATTGCAGACAAATCCATCAATGATATGTGAATTCTCTGAACTATTCTATTGATTGAACATATTGTGTATATCCTGAATTGTTCAACTTTTTGTTTTTAAATTGATAACTAAGGACTATTATATTAATATAAAACATCGAAGCATTAAAATGGTCAGGGTAATCCCTATGCAAAAAACAAAATTAGAGATTCCTATCTACGACTTAGATCTATTCCTGTAGTGAGTTTATGAAGTCTAACATGTTGTTTCCATCTTTTACAACCTATGTCAATCCCAAAAAGCCAAAATGCAAAGTCATTTGAACTTTAGCATCTGTATATAAACTGTTTTCCCATCAAATCACCTGGAGTTTTTCCACCCCACAAACCCCAACAGCCACAAGCTGGCACTGTATGCATAATCTTCTCGCTGATTTTCTGATCATCTGATCTCAGATCTGCCTCAAGAAGCCAAACACAGGTCTTCACAGTAAGAAGGCATGTCAAAGACAAGTTAAAAAGGGCTAAAAACAGATCCCCTAGCTTGTGCAATGCCAGAAAAGATGGCTCCTGCACTCTTCCTCCTTTTAATAAGTAGTGTCTGCTGCAAATATTCATTCCCCTTTGTAAATTTCCTTGCGTCAAAGATGCATCATAAACTAGCAGCTACTTATCGCAGACTTCTATTGCTTCTTCCTCCATCCGAAGGACAATCTACAATGACAAAAAAGGAGATAAAACGTATTACGTATTGAATTTATGTGAGGAATTATCTGGTTGACAGTCATTTAATTTATGCACAGCGCATTGCTTTATCATGGATGGTTAAGAAGGAAAAAGCTGGTGTGCCCTGTTGTGGTGGAATTCTTGCTGATGATCAGGTTATCTTTTGATTCTTTTAATTTGCGAAATTTTGATTTGTCTACATGATAAATATTGCCTTCCAAGTAGTCGCCCTCTCTTAGTGATTGTCTATTATTATTTTTCTTTTGTAGGGACTTGGAAAAACTATATCAACAATTGCACTTATACTCAAAGAAAGGTCTCCTTCTTCAAGACTTTCCACAGCCATCACCAGACAAACTAAAACAGAGACATTGAATTTAGATGATGATGATGATGAAGATGTTTTTTCTGAGCTTCACAAGTCAAAGCAAGGAGCTGATTCTTGCCAAGTTGATGAAAATAGCATGAACTGTAAAACGTCTTTGCATACAAAGGGGAGGCCAGCTGCTGGTACCCTCGTCGTTTGTCCTACCAGTGTCCTGCGTCAGTGGTCTGAGGAGTTGCACAATAAGGTAACCAGCAAAGCAAATCTCTCTGTTCTAGTATACCATGGTAGCGGAAGAACAAAGGACCCTATTGAACTAGCCAAGTATGATGTGGTGGTCACAACATATTCAATCGTAAGCATGGAGGTCCCTAAGCAGCCTCTTGCAGAAGATGATGACGAGATGGGAAAAGGAACTCATGAATCACTTTCTTGTAAAAAGAGAAAAACTCCTTTGAGCTCAAAGAAAAGTTCATCAAAGGCGAAAAAAGAAGCGGAGAAGGAATCGCTTGAAGCAACTGCACGCCCTCTTGCCAGGGTGGGATGGTACAGGGTCGTGCTGGATGAGGCTCAAAGCATCAAGAATCACAGAACCCAAGTAGCTAGAGCTTGTTGGGGTCTCCGAGCTAAACGTAGATGGTGTTTATCAGGGACCCCTATCCAAAATGCAGTTGATGACCTTTACAGTTACTTTAGATTTCTCAAATACGACCCATATGCAGTGTATAAACAATTTTGCTCCACAATCAAGGTTCCAATCCAAAGACACCCAACAACTGGGTACAGAAAGCTGCAGGCCGTGCTTAAGACTGTTATGCTTCGTCGCACTAAAGGTGAGGATTAAAACTTTTGCATGTGCTTACCCCTATAAGCTATATACCATGCAGACAGCGTTGCTTCTAATATGATATACTATGATCCCCTAGTGTGTTTCACCATTTGTTGGTAGTATATGCTAGTCTGCTATTCCCCTATTATGCTTCTTTGTGTTGTGCAGATTCGTTCTTGAAATTATGGTTATTTTTCTACAACAATTCCAAAGTTCTTTTCTTTTTCTTTGAAACTTTAAAAGGATCATATGGTCAATTTGGCCCATCTGGGTCCAATGATTGTTTGTTTCTTTAACATATTATGCACAAATGTTCAGACATGCAGCTTTGTTGAACTCATTTTGGCAGTATGTGCTTAAATTCTGAAATGATGTCCTAAAAGTCATTTGCCAGACTACTGTTTGTATTCACGAGGTGCTTGTAGATAATGAACACAACAAACTTGACTCGTTTTCTGGATCATTTTTCTACTTGGTTGTTTACTGTTTGCATGTCTGGCTTATCAATTTAAGAATATCACTCTTCATTTCCTATATTGAGAGTTAACACAGTCATTATCTGATCTAGGTACATGTATTGATGGAAAACCCATTATCAACCTTCCAGAGAAACGCATCGTACTGAGAAAAGTTGAGTTTACGGATGAGGAACGAGATTTCTACTGCAAACTTGAAGCTCAATCACGTGCTCAGTTTGCTGTATGTTATGATGATATTTTGTATTGGATTTGAGAACTTTGGCTTTGAATTATTCTCTTCGTTTAACATATCAAATTCTGGACTATTCAGGAATATGCTGCTGCTGGGACAGTCAAACAAAATTATGTGAACATACTGTTGATGCTTTTACGATTGAGACAAGCTTGTGATCACCCTCTTCTTGTTGGAGGTTCCAACTCTGGTTCTGTTTGGAGATCATCTGTTGAGGAAGCCAAGAAATTGTCACGAGAGAAACTAACTGACCTTTTGAAATGCTTGGAAGCTTCTTTAGCAATTTGTCGCATATGCAATGTATGTTATCATTTAAGTGTTCTTTAGTTCATTTTTATATTGATCTTATTAGTCCTTTCTTGTTTGTACTTCTTGTTTTGCAAATTTATACTTTAGGTGGCCTTTTTAATGTCATATATCCTCTTCTAATTTGAAGGAAGTATGATCTAAACAAATGGATTCTTTAAACTATAATTTTCAGATATTTTAAGCGTTGCCTGGTTCTGTACTAGCTAGGGTAAATCTATGAAGATTATGTGCACAAGCACTGATGCTCTGTTAAAAGCATGCATGGTTCAGTTTTTAGCATTGAAGCTGACCCCACCTAGAAAAGAGGTTTTTACAGCTCAACTGCCAAGTGGAGATCTTTCAAATGTTAAGACACTTAAATGTGTTAGGTTTTGTTGCATTTTAGTGGAGAAGGGTAGAGGAGTTGGCATTTAAGCGGATGAGGGTAGAGAGAGGGGCTCAGTACTTATTGAGTTGCGAACTATGCGCCACTGGCCCTGAGGAGTTTCTTGTTTGTTAAAATAAGGCATTTGTAAACACCAGGACCAAGACTAGTTTAAGAACACTATCAACATCTAAGCATCAGTATTTTTGTGCAATGCGTTTTAATCCTTGTTATTATAACATTTTTAATATCTTTGTTTGTAGTCTATTTTTGTATTTTTTCCAATTCTATCTTCAGTATTGCTGGGCAGTCTATTAAGAATCTGTTGTTTTGGATGAATCCGCATAGTGATCCTTGCCTTTGCATAAATAATACAACTTATTGCCATTTCTAGTTACAGTGCCTTCCTTTGATGATGCTCAAGTGATTTGCTCTATTCAAGGCAAAACAGAAATAGGTTGTGTTTGGAAAATAGTGCATGCAGTTTGGTTAATTACTCACCACAGGTTATCAGAGATGTTTCAACATTTGATGCTTTTGATATGTGACACCAGTTTTACAATTGATCATTTCGGCCTATAAGTTTTAGTTGTCAGCAACTATGCTTGTTTGATCCGTCTCTAACAACATTAAGCTATACTTCTCTTGCCTTGGATTTCTTTGTTATGGATTTCCTAGTTTCTTCCTTGCCTCCTTAAGCATTTTTGTAACAATCTTGTAGGATCCACCTGAAGATGCTGTTGTAACAGTTTGTGGACATGTCTTTTGCAATCAGTGTATTAGTGAGCATCTAACTGGTGATGACACTCAATGTCCTGTATCAGCTTGCAAAGCTCAACTGAGTGGTTCTTCAGTGTTCACTAAAGCAATGTTAAGCGACTCTCTATCTGACCAACCCAGGCTGCAAAATAACCCTGACTGTGCTGGCTCTGATGTGGATGAAAGTTTGATTTGTAGGCCATATGATTCATCCAAGATTAAAGCTGCTCTTCAGGTGCTGCAGTCTCTGCCTAAACATAAGGTTTGCACTCATAGTGGTCGCCTTTCAGGATCGGATAATGAAGGAGCTTCTCCTTCAGAAAATACATGTGATAATCATGCGGGAGAATCCAGCGTGCATAGAAGTGCCAAAGACACAACCACAATAGCGGGAGAGAAGGCAATTGTCTTTTCTCAGTGGACAGGGATGTTGGATTTACTTGAAGCTTGTCTAAAAAATTCCCCGATTCAGTACCGTAGACTTGACGGAACGATGTCTGTTCTTGCTAGAGACAAGGCTGTCAAAGATTTTAACACACTTCCTGAGGTTAAAAGATATTCATCTTCTTGGTGCCGAGTGTGTCTTTCTATTTTATAAATCACAGGACTAAATGTTGAAGCTTTATGCCAGGTATCAGTCATAATTATGTCTCTGAAAGCTGCAAGCCTTGGGCTCAACATGGTTGCAGCTTGTCATGTTCTTCTCTTGGACCTGTGGTGGAACCCTACCACTGAGGATCAAGCAATCGACAGGGCGCATCGGATTGGACAGACCCGCCCTGTTACAGTTTTGCGGTTGACTGTAAAAGACACAGTTGAAGATCGTATTTTGGCTCTTCAGGTATTACATTATTCATCTTTTTTCACTTTGTATTTCTAAGTCAGCAACATGCCTACAGTATTTCTATCAATATAATAATAAAAGCAGATGGTCATGATCTTCTGTTGAAGGATTTAGATGTCAACACCAGACATTGCTGGGTTTCATTATTTTCTCAAGTCCCGTTTGTAGTTTCCTGTTTCTGCATCTTTGCTGGTTTCTCACTTCCTCTATATTCTAGAATTCTAATGTGTGGTAACACTGATATTCACAGCAAAAGAAAAGAGAGATGGTTGCCTCTGCGTTTGGAGAGGATGAGACTGGTAGCCGACAGACGCGTCTCACTGTGGAGGACCTGGAGTATCTTTTCAAGATTTGATCGGCATCCCCTTTTTGCAGTAAGCTGATGTTTAATTGCGGCTTGGCTTCTCTTAATCTTTTTTTAAAATTTGAAAACTGGTTTAGCAGCATATACAACCGAGACATTGGTTCTTAGGTTCCATAGTATTGATAGAAAAGATGACCTTACTAAAAGATGATTTTGAGAATATCTTCAAAAATTTATATGATCCATTTTTTTATAGCCATTGGTACCTTGTGCAGGGGTTGGGTTTTAGTTGGTTACACCCAAATGAGGATGAGACTTAGATCAGTTTCTGTAGATTCTTTGCTTAGAAAATGTAAATGATAGATCCTTTGGACTTCTTCTTGGGATAGGGTTTAGGATATATTGCTTAGTTGTTTAAGTTCTAGACAGTAAGTATATTCTTAGCATTTTTGGGCTGTAAATTTTTACATTCAACTTATTCCAGTACCATGGCATCATGGAAATTCTTTCTCATTTGAAGTTCTTTGATCCTCTCAGTTATAATCTGTAATATTTTTGATTCTCCCTTGTATTCACTACTAGTTGCTTCATTTGCTCTGTTTGGCAATCCGGTGCTCTAAGCTCCTACGACATGCGGGGTTTGGGGAAGGGCCGGACTACAAACGTCTACCGTTCATCTTGTTAATTTTCCTTTCAATTCCGTTTTGATTACACTTCTTTTGAGCTGAAGGTCTACCACACAGGTAAGGGGAAGGTTTGTGTAAATTCTACCTACCAAAAATCCCACTTGTGGAATTATGCGAAGATTTAAATATACTAGTCTAATTCCATAAGTGGGGTCGTGGAGGGTTATGTGCACACATATCTTACCCTTATTTTGTGAAGTTCGAGAGATTGTTTTTGCAAGACATTTGATTTGAGTAAAATTTTTTGAGCAAATTTCATAAATAGCAAAGACATAACTTTTCATTTGTATAATTTCGCTTGCGAATATACAAACAGGGTATGTATATATAAATTTTGTATATATAGTTATGAAGTTTTCACAACTTATACAAATCAAATGTTCTAACAAATTATATACAAATAGCCAACAATTATGAATTTTGTATAATTTGTTCAAATCAAATATATCATCGAATTGTATGCGAATAATTAGGATAAGCGTTTATAGCTAAGCGTTTAGCAAAAGTAGTCAAACTGTAGGCGCGTTCAATGATTAAGTGAAATTATAGCTAAGACACATATTTGCTATTTTGCATAATTTTTGTAGGCTTTTTCAAGGTCTGATAAGAAAATATAGTAATGAAGAAATCATGTTAAACATAATAGTTGAGAGGTGGTTATAATACTATTAGTGAAAAAAATTAGGCAATTATGTAAATTTTGATTGATATTTTAAATATATGTTTTTTATTATATTGATATGAGAAAATAGTGCAACTTATCATACTTTTTGTATAGTTCTTGAATGTGCAAATTTTACTTTTAAAATATTAACTTGATTTACTCTAATTTAACTTTGAAAATTAGACAATCAAACATAGTATTAATTTTTATTGTCAATATTTTTTTCCCTCTTTTAAGTGTGTCATCATAACTTTTTACCTCTATTTTTAAAATCTATTTTGAAATTTAAATGCATTTCTCTAGTTGAGTGTTTTTTTTTTTCTTTTGAATCCTAGAAAAATCCACAACTTCTTTCATAGCCTTTGCTCTTTGGTTGAGTATCTTATGGTAACTTGTTCATTGTGCTAGCTTGCAGATCACAGAAGAGATATAAATCGTATTAGGCAAGCCTTATGTAACGAACTCATGGTCAAGTAACAAAAGAGGTCGTTGGACTTGATCCCAACTTATAACTGAATAGAAATAAAATCTGCGTACATTGCTTTCTTTTTCGACTTTGTTCAAGTGATTATGACATTTTGTCAAATACAACAAATAGTTATGCATGGATTATTTATGTGTGGGTTACCAACATGTTATACAATCTTAAACGATTTCTTTTTATGGCTTAAGCTGTAAAATCTTTTTTTTAAGCACCACTTTTAAGTTTTTGAGCGTGCAACCAAAAAATTACGTTAGGGTGTGTCTGGAATGGAGGAAATTTTTTTTCAAAAAATATTTTTCTATTTTCTCATGCTTGGTTGGCTAAATATTTGAAAAATATTTTCCAAATCAACCCATTTTTCTCAAATTTAAGGAAAATGACTTCCTGAATTTTTGGGATTCTTCGCCTGGAACCCCAGATGGCGCTAGAATCCGTGGGCTAACACCCACGATTCTTATTCAATTTCAACTTGATTTTTTTAGTCCATCCCTACCACGATCGCCCTCCTCAATTTCTTTTTTAATTATTGTTTGTATAGTATGGAGGAAAAATGTTTTTCCAATTTTTGTCATGTTTGGTTGGCTAATTATTTTGGAAAATGTTTTTCAAATCAACTCATTTTCCTTATATTTAAAGAAAATGATTTCCTTCCAAAATCTTATTCAATTTCAACTTGATTTTTTTATCCCATTCCTACCACGAACCCCCTCCAATTTTTTTTTTTTAAAATTATTTTTTGTTTGATATGGAGGACCCTTGTGCAGAGATGATTCATCTTTCTCTACGTAGATGCACTCAAAATCCCGCCATATTACTTTGTAAAATAGAGTTCCATCAAATTGGTAGTATTCCCCTAGTAATGGTCTCACAGCTTTAGTTGCCTCCATCGCGTGGTACTGTGGCATAGTCGAGAATAGATGATGCACAACATGTGTATCTGTAATCAGGACGGAGCTACAAGGCATAAAATCCTACAAGGCATCCTCCCCCGCCATCGGGCAACTTGGGCCTCTTGCCGAACTCGTTGTGGACACACTCGTATGATTTTTCGAGAAAATTGCGTCGGAGCCCCATGCATCCTACCAGGGCCCCGCCAATACCGCTGGACCACTTGGGCCGCTTGCCGAGCTCGTCCCCGACCCACCAGTATGATTTTTAGGGATTCTTTGCCCGGAACCCCAGATGGCGCCAGAATCCGTGGGCTAACACCCACGAAAAATGGCCGAAATCACCAATTTCTCCTTCCTTGGGCCATAAAATCCTACCAGGGCCCCGCCAACACCGCGGGACCACCTAGGCCGCTTGCCGGGCTCGTCCCGATTCACCCGTATGATTTTTCGAGATTCTTCGCACGAAACCCCAGATGGCGCCAAAATCCGCCTGGGCCGCTTGTCGGGCTCGTCCCTGACTCACCCGTATGATTTTTCGGGATTCTTCGCCCGGAACCCCAGATGGCGCCAGTATCCATGGGCTAACACCCACGAAAAATGACTGAAATTGCCTGTTTCTCCTTTCTTGGGCCATAAAATCCTATCATGGTCCCGCCAACGCCGCCGGACCACCTGGACCGCTTGCCGGGCTCGTCCTTAACCCACCCATATGATTTTTTGGGATTCTTCGGCCGGAACCCCAGATGGCGCTAGAATCCGTGGGCTAATACCCACGGAAAATGACTAAAATCGCCTGTTTCTCTTTCCTTGTGCCATAAAATCCTACAAGGGCTCCGCCAACGTCGCCGAACCACCTGGCCGCTTACCGGGCTCGTCCCCAACCCATCTGTATGATTTTCAGGATTCTTCGCCTGGTACCCCAGATGGCGCTAGAATTCGTGGGCTAACACCCACGGAAAATGGTCGAAATAGCCTGTTTCTCCTTTCTTGGGCCATAAAATCATACCAGGGCCCCGCCAACGCCGGCGGACCACCTGGGCCGCTTGCCGGGCTTATCTCCGACCCACCCGTATTCTTCGCCCGGAACCCCAGATGGAGCCAGAATCCGTGGGCGTTACGAAAAATGACCGAAATCGCCTGTTTCTCCTTCCTTGGGTCATCAAATCCTACAAGGGCCCCGCCAACGCCGTCGGACCACCTGGGCCCTTCGTCGGGCTCGTCCCCGACCCACCCGTATGATTTTTTGGGATTCTTCGCCCGGAACTGGGTCATCAAATCCTACAAGGGCCCCGCCAACGCCGTCGGACCACCTGGGCCCTTCGTCGGGCTCGTCCCCGACCCACCCGTATGATTTTTTGGGATTCTTCACCCGGAACCCTAGATGGCGCTAGAATCCGTGGGCTAACACCCAAGGAAAATAGCCGAAATCGCTTGTTTCTCCTTCCTTGTGCCATAAAATCCTACCAGGGCCCCGCCCATGCTTGCAGACCACCTGGGCCGCTTGCCGAGGTTGTGCTTGACCCATCCATATGAGTTTTCGAAGTTTTCGAGATTCTTCGCTTGGAACCCCAGATGGCGCTAGAATCCGTGGGCTAACCCCTACGGAAAATGGCCGAAATCGCCTGTTTCTCCTTTCTTGTGTCATAAAATCCTATCAGGGCCCCGCCAACGTGGCCGGACTACTTGGGTCGCTTGCCGGGGTCATGCCCAGACCCACTTGTATGATTTTTTGGGATTCTTCGCTCGGAACCCCAGATGGCGCCAGAATCCGTGGGCTAACACCCACGGAAAATGGTCGAAATCGCGTGTTTTTCTTTCCTTGTGTCATAAAATCCTACCAGGGCCCCGTCAACGCGGTCGGACCACCTGGGCCGCTTGCCGAGGCTCGTGGCCGACCCACCCGTATGATTTTTTGGGATTCTTCGCCCGGAACCCTAGATGGCGCTAGAATCCGTGTGCTAACACCCACGGAAAATGGCCGAAATCGCATGTTTTTCCTTCATTGGGCCATAAAATCCTACCAGGGTCCCGCACACGCCTCCAGACCATCTGGGCCGCGAAAAATGGCCGAAATCGCTTATTTCTCCTTCCTTGGGCCATAAAATCCTATAAGGGCCCCGCCAACACCGTCGGACCACCTAGACCGCTTGCCGGGCTCGTCCTCGACCCACCTATATGATTTTTTGAGATTCTTCGCCCGGAACCCTAGATGGCGCTAGAATCCGTGGGCTAACACCCACGGAAAATGGTCGAAATCGCTTGTTTCTCCTTCCTTGGGCCATAAAATCCTACCAGGGCCCCGTAAACGCCGCTAGACCACCTGGGCCGCTTACCGAGCTCATCCCTAACCCATCAGTATGAGTTTTCAGGATTCTTCGCTCGGAACCCTAGATGGCGCTAGAATCCGTGGGCTAACATCCACGGAAAATTGTCGAAATTGCCTGTTTCTCCTTCTTTGTGCCATAAAATCCTACCAGGGCCCTTCCAATTCGGTCGGACCACCTGGGCAGCTTTTCGGGGTCGTTTCCGACCTACCCATATAATTTTTTGGGATTCTTTGCCTGGAACCCCAGATGGCGCCAGAATTTGTGGGCTAACACCCACGAAAAATGGCTGAAATTGCCTGTTTCTCCTTCCTTAGGCCATAAAATCCTACCAGGGCCCCGCCAACGCTGCCGGACCACCTAGGCCGCTTACCAGGCTCGTCCCCGACCCACCCGTATGATTTTTTGGGATTCTTCACTCGGAACCCCAGATGGCGCCAGAATCCGTGGGCTAACACCCATGGGAAATGGCCGAAATCGCTTGTTTCTCCTTCCTTGGGCCATAAAATCCTACCAGGGCCTCGCCAATGCCGCCGGACCACCTGGACCGCTTGCCGGGCTCGTCCTCGACCCACCCGTATGATTTTTTGGGATTCTTCGCCCGGAACCCTAGATGGCGCCAGAATCCGTGGGCTAACACCCACGAAAAATGGTCGAAATCGCCTGTTTCTCCTTCCTTGTGCTATAAAATCCTACCAGGGCCCCGCCAATGTGGTCGGACCGCCAGGCCTCTTACTGGGGTGGTTTCCGACCCGCTCGTATCCTATGTTGTTACCCATCCGTATGATTTTTTGGGATTCTTCGCCCGAATCCCCAGATGGCGCTAGAATCCGTGGGCTAACACCTACGGCATATGGCCGAAATCGCTTGTTTCTCCTTCTTTGTTCCATAAAATCCTATTAGGGCCCCGTCAATGCCGCTGGACCACCTGGACTGCTTGCCAGAGTTGTTCCCTGACCCATCCGTATGATTTTTTGGGATTCTTCGCCCGGAACCCTAGATGGCGGTTGAATTCGTGGGCTAACACCCACGGAAAATTGCCGAAATTGCTTGTTTCTCCTTTCTTGTGCCATAAAATCCTACCAAGGAATGCCGACGGACCACCTAGGCCGCTTGCCGGGGTCGTTCCCGACCCACCCGTACAATTTTTTGAGATTCTTTTTGCGAAACCCCAGATGGCGCCAAAATCCGTGGGCTAACACCCAGGAAAAATGGTCGAAATCGCTTGTTTCTCCTTTCTTGTGCCATAAAATCCTACCAGGGCCCCGCCAACGCCGCTGGACCACCTGGGCCGCTTGCTGGGCTCGTCCCCGACCCACCCGTATGATTTTTTGGGATTCTTCGCTCAGAACCCTAGATGGCGCCAGAATCCGTGGGCTAACACCCACGAAAAATGGCCAAAATCGCCTGTTTCTCCTTCCTTGGGCCATAAAATCCTACAAGGGCCTCGTCAATGCCGCCGGACCACCTGGGCCGCTTGCCGGGCTCGTCCTCGACCCACCCGTATGATTTTTCAGGATTCTTCGCCCGGAACCCAGTAGATGGCGCCAGAATCCGTGGGCTAACACCCACGAAAAATGGCCGAAATCGCTTGTTTCTCCTTCCTTGTGCCATAAAATCCTTCCAGGGCCCCGCCCACATGGCTGGACCATCTGGGCCGCTTGTCGAGGTTGTGCCTGACCCATCCGTATGATTTTTCGGGATTCTTCGCCCGGAACCCCAGATGGCGCTATAATCCGTGGGCTAACACCCACGGAAAATGGCCGAAATCGCCTGTTTCTCCTTCCTTGGGCCATAAAATCCTACCAGGGCCCCGCCAATGCCGCCGAACCACCTGGGCCACTTGCCGGGCTCGTGCCCGACCCACCCATATGATTTTTCGAGATTCTTCGCCCGAAACCCCAGATGGCGCCAGAATCCGTGGGCTAACACCCACGGAAAATGGTCGAAATCGCTTGTTTCTCCTTCCTTGTGCCATAAAATCCTACCAGGGCCCCACCAACACCGTCAGACCACCTGGGCCGCTTGCCGGGTTCGTCCCCGACCCACCCGTATGATTTTTCGGGATTCTTCGCCCAGAACCCCAGATGGCGCCAGAATCCATGGGCTAACACCCATGGAAAATGGCCGAAATCACCTGTTTCTCCATTCTTTTGCCATAAAATCCTACCTGGGCCCCGCCAATGCGGTCGAACTGTAACACCCCGCACATGCACTATAAGTATTTGTACTATATATATGAAACATTACATGGACTTTTAAATTAGTGCTAATTTTAAAAGTGTTTGCATCTCTCGTTAAAGGGCATCGCGTGTATCTAAAGTTTAAGAAAGTTGCGCGTATACATGTTTTTCATCGAGTTAAGGGGATTAAGACCCTAAACAAAGGAGAACAAATTGAGGTGCTTGTAGGACTTAGGAAGCTAGTAGGTGAGTCAACTACTGGGTTAACTTGAACTTGTGAGTTAAACGGAGACGAGGCTCAACGTTGAAATTGTCTAACTCTAATTTTGAATAAAGTCCGAGTTGAGGGTGTATCTTTGGCCCATTTTTTGGTACTATAGGTGGGCTGTATTGGCATCCCAACATGAATGATTAAATTGGCCCAACAACACTCCCTAATACTTGACTAATTGGGCCTAAGACAAAAGGAGAAAAATCTGCAATTTGGGCAGCCAAGGCCCATACTTTTGGAGATCCATTTGGCCTAAGTGAAATAGGTGAAATAGCTATATCACCAGCTTAGTATGTGAGGCTAAGATAGCCTTAGTAATTCAGTCAAAATCTCTTCAAAAAGAGACCTAACCAGCTCCCACAATTCATACACTTTGAAGACCATAAAAAAAAGAACAAACAAACAGTTTACTCTCTACTTTGCTCTCAACGTTTTGCTAGTGTTCCAAGACATTTTAAGAGACCTGAAGGCTTCTTTGGCAATTCCTACATGTTCATGAAAAGGTTAGTAAGTTTATCTATGTGTTTGATATGTTTTTCTTATAGAAAACAAGGGACTATCTTGGTTAGTTATTC
>DF357309.1:209552-223025 GCA_000787875.1 Solanum virginianum | reverse complement strand
TAAGTTAGTTCCATTTGATGGGTACCGCGTGGTATTTGGTACTCACCCCTTACTACATTTTTGTAGGAAGTGAGCCCGATCCCTCTGGTTAGACTTTTCTCATTACAGGATCGAGTTTTCGAATTATTCTTAAGGTAGCTGCTTATGTCTTCCGCAGATCTTTAAGGAATCCATTATTATGTTATATTCTATTTGAGAACTAGTCATCTGAGACATGTATTTTATTCAAAAATTATTTATTTAGAGGCTTGTACATATGACACCTGTCCGTGGGATAGTTATAGTTTAATATTCATCTGATTAACCGTCGTATTAGCCTATTCATCTTCTATAATTATTGATATGTTTGAATCAACAAGTGTTAGGTTGACTCGTCTTGATGAGTTAGGTGCGTCATACAAATGGAGCCTGATGAGTTAGGTGCGTGTCATCACGTTTGAAATTTCAGATCGTAACAATAAAAGAAATTTAGAAAAGATATACGCAAACTCCACATCTACTTATATGGGGTAAAAAAATTATTTTCAAACAAACAGACTCAGAAAGCAAAAGAAGGAATCAAGCAATGTTTTTGATTAATTGTCATCTCTAATCTTTTTGTTGCCTTGACATCACCAAGTATGGGTCCATGAATCAGCTGGAAAATAGATTTTCCAACTATACTTAACGATATTACCTCATTAGGATTAGTAAAATAAGGTTTAGCTTTCCTTACTTATAGTTATTTTTATTAACTTTTTTTTATTTTAATAAAAGTTCACTTACATGTCTAGTGGTGAATTTGTCTTTAAAAAATAATGATATTCAACTATATACTCCTAATTATAAACTAAAACAAGACAACCTTGTTGATGAAACAATTATAGATATTTGGAAGACAAATTATTTCACAGGAATGATGATGATTACCAAAAAAATAATACAATATATTCATTCATCAATAATTAATACAATCAATTATCAAAAAGCAAATAATTTAAAAAGCATACAATAAATCTGGTCTTCACATTTTGGCCATGGGACTATTCTTCTTATATCCTTTCTTCAATAGTGACAGGGAAACCTCCTTTCATCTTGGCCGTAAGATACGATATGAACATCGGCTCCGCCCCTTTCTCCGCCGCCGGAACCACCTTAAACCTCTTCAAAACACCAGTCACCACCCTCTTCATTTGCAAAAACGCCATTTCTTTCCCTAAACAAACTCTTGGCCCTGCTTGAAATACAGGATAACTGTACGCATCTTTTCCCACAAATATCCAATTCCCTGTCACTTCATCCTTGTTCAACCATCTGTCTGGCTTAAATTCAGCCCAATTTTCCCCCCAAATTTGCTCCGATCTTCCCATTGCGTACGGATGATAAGTCACTCTCGTCCCCTTCTTCACGAATGTTCCATCCGGCAACAGATCATCTCGTATCGCTTCTTTTGAATCCATTGGTACCGGTGGATAAAATCTCATGCTTTCGCAGAGCGAAGCATGAGTATAGATCATGTTCTTCACATCGTCATAAAGCACCAAACCATCTCCTTCCTTTTCTCCAATTTCTCTCAGGATTTCTGATTCCACCTCTGGATTCTTCGAAATCAACCAGAAAAACCACGTCAATGCAGCTGAAGTCGTGTCACGTCCTGCTAATATAAAACTTATCACAATATCAGTAACGAAATCTTCATTAGAGTGCCCTGTGCTCAAAAATCTGGATAACATATCAGCTGAATCAAGCGACGATTTCTCATTCAGCTCGTTCTGTTTCTCTCTGACAATCTGTTTCGCGAATTCGCGTACTTTTCTCACTGCAACTCGCAGTTTCTTCTCAGAACCAATATTAAGAGCGCGCTTGATTTTCCAAATCAATGGAAAAGGAAGAATGAATCTCTGGCTACTCAAACGAACAGCATCTTCAAATGCTACCGCGAATTCTGCGTCAGGCAGGGTGGGTAACAAGTACCCTGGATCATACCCGAAAGCAATTTTACAAATGTTATCAAATGCAAATCTCTGCAAAATGTCTTGTAAATCAATAACAGCATTTTCAGCAGCAGCATTTCGAAGAATGGGAATTAAACGCTCAGTGAGTTCAGTATCAACGACAGTTTCAACGAATTTTCTCAAGGATCTCGTGTTGAATTCGTGGCTAGCAACTTGTCTTTGGTACTTCCATGTATCGCCATCGACGTTAAAAATGCCGTTACTCAGAAAATCAGCAAGAGTATTGTTTGAATTATGGCCTTTTTGGTAAACGGGGAAATTTGTTTTGAGCATGTGCTGGACGTTAGATGGATTAGCAGTGAAAATAGTGTGGAAATTGAGGGGTCGAATTAGAGTAAAAGTAAGTTTAGGGGTGTTAAGGATAATATCAGATATCCATTGAATTCGCTGTTCTTGGTTTGCTAAGAGGGAAAAATAAGAACCAATAATAGGATATGATTTTGGAATTTTGGAATTTGATGGAAGAGTATTATTTCTTATTTTCTTGAGTTTGACGAAGAAAATGAAGAGAAAAGACACAAGGCAAAAGAGTAATGAGTTTGATAAGTCTGTAGGTGCCATTTTTTTAATTTTCTGATTGATAATTGAGTTGGGAATGAGGAAGACTATATATAGAACTTGATGAAAAATGTCATTTTCATATTATAGTTTAAATGTACACGTGTATGTAGACTATACTGTACATATACACGCGTTCATAAACATAGCATAGGGATGGGACACTTAGGAAATTGTTTTAAATAAGTGGCCTTCTCTAATACGTCAAGAAATATTCATTTTTGTTTTCTACGTTGACCTATTACGAATTCAGACTTTACTTGAACTCCATACAAATGGAGCCAAATAACATACTCTACTAATTTCTTTTAGCTGGTTGGTTGTCCAAGTGTTTCAAAATAATCTCTTAATATTTTATCACACTTTGATGCGATGTTGTATTAATTCAAATAAGACGTTTTTCTTCAGCGTATTCCTCAATAATTCAATAGTTGTAACTTTGATTTTGCGTAGCTAATTACAAATTCATTAAACCAGCTAGTAAGTGGGTGGCTGTTTCCTTCACTTTTCTCAACTTTGTTCACACCTATAAGTATGGAAAGAAGTGTCCCTACAATTCTCTTTGAAAAGTCAAAGATCACTTTGTCATAATTCAAAAGAACAAACTAACGTCACCGATTACTTCATACTTTTCATCTAGATTGTCCCTAAACATTAATTTAGCACATTAAAAACTGACCAAATATTTAGGAGAGAGACCATATATTATTAAATTCCTGCCTAATAAAAAGAACTCGTAATAAGAATTAAAAAAGGTAAGCGTTTTCCAATATTTGGAAATTAATTAGATTTAAAATTCACATTTGTATCAAAGTCCATCCAAATTACCCAAAATCAAGTCAAACCTGAACAAAACATGGCATGACATATTACTCGCACATAATATGGAGAGCCAAAAAAAGTTTCATCGAAAAAATTACATAATATATATATAATTAAATTATTTTTTATGTTTGTATGGTAGATGTATGGAACCCAGTCCTTGGTTTCTTCGTATATCATTTTATATTTTGAATATTTTTAGAAAAAATCTTAACTTCTAGTGAACAACATGGGCTCATTTGTATTGAATAAAGGCCCAACTTCTTCACAAACGAAATATAGCCCAATTAAAAGTAAAAAAAGGGACAGCCCATTGATTTTTTTTTCCTTTTTAACAAAAAGCTCCAATGAAGTGATGCAGATTGAATATTGGCTGCTTATAGGTTTATTTTTATATGTTATTGATTTAGTTTATCGATTATCGGTTGATTTTTGATTTATAAAGAGCTAATCAAATCAATAAAATATGTGTTATTGGTTAGTTATTTTGTGGTCTTTAATAGAGGTGAATTCAAAATTTCTAGAATATGAGTGCCACCCAAAAAAAAAAAACCAATGCAAGCCAATAAATCAAAGTATTACAATTAATGAAATAACATGCTATCTCACTTGGGAATCCAAGGATAATTATGCAAGTAAATTATTTAAGAAGATATGCTGCTAAGTAACAATGAAATCAAATTAAAGGATACTACATTAAAAATATCTTTAGCACCAACTAATTAATGTCAATTAATATTCTTTTTAGATATCCATAAAGCATATAGCGATATTGGATTCAATGACAATTAACTCATATCACTAAAGATTGTAGCGTTCTTTATTAACGTGCATATTTATTATCACTAAAAGTTATTTTTGTTACAGTAGGACGACTTGATGATTAAATGGCTACAGGTATTCATGGAATTGCTCATTTGCTCTTGGTATAAATCTTAGTAAAATGTGTGCTAGATGCCTAGTTGATGATGACTTGATATTTGTAATATTTTGGCATGAAACACACTTTTAATTGACAATTTTTGTGTTGTTTTTGCCATACTTTATGTTATGTTACTATTACTACTTAACTTTCATTCCAAAAGGTTTCAGATTCGTATCTTGCTGAATACAGAGTCGGATTTACCTCCAAATATAAGACTTCTCCAGTACAGATATCGAATCATTCACACAAATACCCTGATCATTAATTCTTATGTTTATTCCAATTAAGACTCCCTTTTAACTAATTTTCATCCTCCATGAATGAAATGATGATATTTGTACTAGCAAATGTTTATAAAAATAGGATATCAAGAAGAGAATAATATATAAGAATTGAATCTTACACTCAATTAATGAACAACAACAAATTCTATCTTATTTTAATTCTGACTTTGAGGTGTCAAATTGAATTTTCTTACAGAGATACCAACAAAGTCAATATATACTAGACGATTTTTGTTTTCACAATTTCAGGAGAATTCTTATAATTATAAAAATCTAAAGACAATAATATTTAATTACTAAGAACTCAACCTTCCCTTAATAATTACTAAGAACTCAACCTTCTTTGAGTAGAGATTTTAATAAATTAACTACCTCAAAATAGGTTGAAATCACAACAATTTCTTGAAGTAAAAATCAATCAAACAAACAAACAAACAAAAGAGTGATGATGATCAAAACCTAAAGCCTTAAGGACAAGTCAAGGTGGCCAAAATCCTCTTGAACAACACTCTCATGACCATTTTTCATTGAGTCATAGCTCATCATCATCTCTCTTCTACCATAGCTTATTAAATCATTATTAATAACAAACCTAGCACCATGACCATGATCACGACCACCATGGCTCGGACCACTAGAGCCACTAGTTCGATTATTATTATTATTCGACCAACTAGAATGAAGCCTAGGGAGGGATGAACTCAGCTCCCTACTCTTCTTGGCTAGGGTTCTTTCGAGTTTATGAGCATTTTGGTGCCCTCCTAGAGCTTGTGAACTATAGAACTTTCTTCTACAATAGTTGCACGAGAAAACGCGTGGCTCCAATGGGCTTAAAGGGGACGATGATGATGACGACGATGATTGATCAAGTAGAAGATCATTTCTTGATAGGCTTAGGTTTAAGGCCGTGTTTGGTTCATAACTCATAGCTAAAAATTTTCAATAATAAGAAGAAAAAGACGACGATGATCAAGAAGAAGAAGTTGATAGGTTTTTTTAGGTTTGTGGGAAGTGAAGGGGGGCTTAATGTATATATAGGGAAAGTATTGTGTGTATTTGTGTGGGAAATAAAGAGAGAGAAAGAAGAAGGGCATGTCGTGAATTATAAGAAGAGCTAAAGATAGGAGTACTATTTTTAAATATTCATACTATGAAATTATTATTATGATATTACGTATTCGATGCAGGGGAAGAAACTTATAATATTATACTTTAAATCATTAATCATTACAACATACTTATTACAACAAAACCAGATAATTAACTTGTTACAACATGTTGAGATGTATTAATTAAGACACATATATATTGGAAAATTATTTAACTTTGAGCATATACGTAATGTCAATTTTTCTTTTTTAATCCCATTTGGTGAATGATAAATTTTTAATTAACAAAATAAAATTGATGGATTTTTTTTTATTTTTTATTGTAAGAATAAGAGAGAGACAAAACAGCTGCAAAAATCAGTAAGGGAATCAAAGGGTTGTCACCTCCACTAAAGGCAGCATTCGACTCTCCTGTCGGTCCGATAAAATTTCCATGTTCTCTTAAACTTTTATATTTTAAAAAAAACAGATTTACCAAGATATATTATTTAAAAAAATAATAAATAGATTTTAACTCATAATTGTATGAAATCTAATTAAATTTAAATTTGTTCTCAAAATTTCACATTTAATGGCAAGTCACTTTCATATTCATACCTAAAAGAACCGAAACCTGAAACTCTTTATCGTTAAGCATCAAAAAATAATTTTTTCAACCCAACCATACTCCTTTCTTTTCTTCACCAAAGTAACACTTCTTTGTGTTTTTTTCCTTTTAGTTGTGAACCTATCTGAATAGGTCATCTAATCATTAGTCCAATCAAAACTTTTGTTTTAGCTAATTAGGTCCCTATCATTATCACCAATGGGACAAATAGGCTTCTAAGAACTTGAAATTGATTTTCCCATTAAAGAAACTAATTAGTGATTAAGATAAACTAGCTTGACTAGACAAATTCTGCAATAAAATAAATAATTTATGTAATATGGTGTACAGGTGTAACAGACTCATGTTGTACCATGTAGTCCTAAACATGTTTCATCTTCAATGTGCACCCTGCCCTTAATTTATAGTACCATAATGTGTAATAGTATCATCTTAATGATTTTTAGGGAGTGTAGCTAGTTATAATTTGACTAGGAACATGTGCTTTAATTTTAATTAAGCAAGTCGTGTTCATTTTCCCACTTTTAAAAAAGTAATTTAGTTCAATGGAATTGGGAGTCTTACTATATTAATGGATGTTGGATATAATTCCTAACAAAAATCTTAACAACTTTTAAAAATTAAGATTTGTCTGCTAATTGTCAACAATTGGACAAAGTCGATGAAATTGTAGATCAAACCAAAGATACATAAGTACGTAGAAATTATAAAATCCATATTTTAAAACATACACAATTTCAAAGTCAATATACATTGAATCAATTTATTTTTGCGTTGAAAATATAAAAATTTGAGGAATTAGAAATAATTTACAAGTATTGGAATGATATGAAATTAGGAATAACGTATGGACCTCGGAAAATTATTCGATTAGACAGAAAAAATTAAATGTCGCTAACATCTTCTATAAAAATTATCTTATTGGCGTTGAATCCTTCAAAATGAATGATATGACATTTTCAAGGATCCAAATGTAGGATCAAATGACATGTTAATTATTCATATGCATTCAAAATACTTATTATTGTATTAATTGTAATTATTCTCATCGTTAATTAATACATGTCATATTTGAATTTAACATACTCATTAAAAAATAAATGATTAATTATGATTTCACAAAGAATAATAACGATAAATTTATGTTTTTCAATATTTTTTTAATATACTTCTTCTGTCTCATATTAATTGAATTTATGAATGCACACATATTAAGAAAAACATTCAAATACACTATACTTTTCACTATTACCCTTTATGAAATCATAAATATGTAGTGTAATTTGTCTCCTAGAAAATATAAAACTTCAATAAATGAAAAGCAAATATGGAAAAAAGTTTCAAATATTTTTTTAAAACTTTGAATAATTAAACTATTTTGAATATTGAAAAAAAGTCTCAAAAATTCAATTAATTTAAGACAAAAAAAATATATTTTATTATCATAAATTAAATTAATATGAAACGGAGAACGTAATAAGACTCCAAGACTGACAGGATGACTTGGGGATAATCAATTTTGTTGGCAGTATAATTGTATGATTCATTTTAATGCCATTTATGAAGTAACTAGAATTCAGAGCCAAATAAGGGTAAGTTGAAAACGTTAGTTCATTTCTAGGAAATGTAGCATTTTGTACATACCTTATTCATTATGGGTCCCTTCTATTATCTTGCATGTACGCCACCCAACTCCTACATTCTTAAATCTTTTTGGTTTTTCGTTCGATGATTAATTTAAATTTTCGTAACATAAAATTTGTTTTAATTATAAAGAAAATATTCTCTAACGAATTTTTTTATTTTTTATATTTAAAGTTTGAACTCAAAATTTATAATTGAAGATAATAGGATCATATCAATCTTGATCGTACCTTCAATTCAATTAACTTAACTTATACCCAAAAATATTAATTGTTTTACGTTACAAGGATCAACTGGATCCATTAATTGCTTTTACGAGTTACAAAAATATCAAACCGCAAAACTAATACTTTCTCCGTTTTATATTAAGTGAATTGTTGGGTCATTTCATATATATTAAGAAAAAGAAATAAAAATAAAATTTAATCATGTTTTTTTATTTTTACCCTTTTCAACCTCCACACACTCATTTAATGTATAATTTATTTTTTATACAAAACTCAACCTTTAGAAACTTAATTAATGAAGGGTAAAATTGAAAAAAAAATTCAACACATCCCTTGAAAAGTGAACAGTTCACTTATTTTAAAACATCAAAAATATATATTTTGAAAATTAAAATTCATTGAAGAAATTAAAGTCGCTGGTGCGGCCAAACGTTGCTAAATATCATCTTCTCTTCTTTATTTGCCTTATCCTAGTTAATTCACGATATTTTTACTGCTAATAATTGTTGGCCATGCATGTAGCTAGGTAAATAGTGTCTCAATTGGAATGAGATAGATTAATAGTGATGATGAGTCAAAATTGGCATTTGATCGAACCCACTAGGTAGATAAAATGAGCACAAAGCACATGGGGTAGATGTGCCTTAAACTGTAGAAAAACAGGCAAATAATCAATTCCACTATTTTTTTATTTTTTATTTTTTGAAAAAGGATGGGCTCTCCTGGAATATTACTTAATTGTTTGTCACATATAAGTGATTAATCTTGCCTTGTCGGTAATATATAAAAAATTCTGTCTCTGCTATCAACAGACACAACATAATCTTATAAGTAATCATACTAAATATACAGCACCTGTTTGGAATAATATATACCCCTTCAGATTCCAAGGCAAATTAAACACATCCATTCTTTTAATTTCCATAATACTATGGAGTATATCATAAAAGATAAATAAAATGTTGCACAATTGACACTAAAAGAATAAGATTCATCGTTGATCCATCGGGAAATAATTTGTAAATGATCGATTATAGTGTATTGCTGAATAATTCATAATTGACCAAAAAAACTTCTTAAAAATCCTCTTCTAATTCATTATTAAATAGAATTAACGACAGAAGTTATCCGTTGTTAATTTTTTTTTATGTGTGGTGGTATATGTATGTGTTGTTTCGTACCACGAAGGGATCTTTTTCTTTTATGTTCTAAATTGTACGTTTGACTAATGAATTTGCACTTATAATTGTGCGTCTCACACTTACTAAGTACTAGAGTACTATTTATTGGCAAAGTTCACCATATAATAAAACAAATTATATTGTGACCAAAGTGTAGTATGGACATGTTTGTGATTGGTCGATTTTTTATTGATCACATTTAAAAGGGACCTTCCCAATAAAAGGACATGTATATATCCCACTTTTTTTTAATACTTTCAGACTTTTAGACATTATACAAGTTTTCTAAAAAGATAATGTGCGTGATAATTTAAAACAAATTCTGTATTAAAATAAGAGAAGAAATGAAAAGCTTTATATTCATATTATGCGTGCTTCAATATTTTTTTTTTACTCCATTATGATCTAGTTCTTAAACCAAATCTACGTTACGCTAAAGAGGCCACATATGCGTCGTGAACTTTGATTGTCATGACATAATATATTTGCTTTGATGTTATATATGTTTTGAAAAAATAATGTATATAATATTCTCTTTTTATATATTTAGTTAATTATGTCTTCATCAATATTCTTTCGATCTTACGATTACGCGCCTAAATTATTATCATTACCAAAGCATGTGAATATCTTTTTAATAATGGATGACAGTGACACAGTGTAGCTGGTCAAACTAAATTCTGCTAATTAAAATGAATGAGTTGGACTGAATTTTCACAAAATAAAACTAACCTAACTAATGCTTACAAAAATTGTTATTTTCTTCTCTATTTAATTAATTACCTAATAAATTAAAGTATTTGTTTTTCCTTTATTATGTAGGTTTTATATTGTACTATATCAAATGAAAAGTATTCATTTAAAAAGTAGTCAGAATATTATTTAGAAACATAATACAAACTATTGAGAAATAATTCTACATATGTATATTATATTGGCCTATCTTACTCTTGAAAAGCCATTCCTTAATTGAAAGAAAAAAAAACTACATGGAAGTGAAAAGGACCCGCACTTTTAAAGGATCGTAATTAGATTTATATCAACTCATCACTAACATTCGTGGCGGAATAACTAGGATTTCTATCTGTATCATTAATTAAAGTTTTTGGGTTTAAATTTTTAAAGATAGGAATTTTTTTTATTAGAAATGTCCACGAATCATTTGAATTTAATCAAGTCTCGATGTTGATAAGTATTCATCGCTTTTCATGGAGGATTAGATCCTGTAACTAATTGATGCATGAGTTGAGGCTCCCATGTTCCGCTGACCCTCCGAAAAAGTAAGGGCTTAGGCGAGCAACCCTTAAACAAAAAGGCCCTAAAAGGGTTCTTCTTTATATATTACATGAGCGAGACTTGGGGTCTCATCAAACGAGAAGTTACAAGATGGAGACCTGATTCGGCACGAAATCATAAAGTAAGGAAAGCGGTTGTTGGATATTTGATTTTAACCGGTTGCCCCACCCCTTATGAGAAAAAAATCATACTCTCTCTATTCCATTTTATGTGACACTTTTTCCTTTTTGGTTCGTTTAAAAAAGAATGTCACTTTACTCTGATTGAAAACAATTTTACTTTAAAATTTTTATTTTATCCTTAATGAAATTATTACCATACAAATATTAAAGAATTATTTTAAATCATAAATTTCAGAAGTCTTCATTTTTTTTCTTAAATACCATGTTAAGTCAAAGAATGTCATATAAAGTGAGACGAAAGAAATAATTAATTTATTTATACTCTCTCCAATAGCAAGGCAATAGCAAGGGGCCAAACCCTAACATAATCCAAATTCTAACAGCTGGTCATTATCCATGCATGCATATAAGAGAAATGTCTTTACAAGTACAAGCCTTTCCTTGCACCATCTATTAGGGACAAGAGAAATTGGAAAAGCAAAGATAAGGTTTATAAGAAATGGAAAAAAAAAAGAAGAGAAATATACACAAAAAACGACTACACATTAATTAGTTTCACAAGTCATATAAATATTTTTGTTATGTCATCTTTTGCGTATCGATGTTTTCGAGACGAAGGTCTCCCGCAAACCACCTCTCTATCTTTATGAGGTAGTAGTAAGGCCTACGTATATTTTACTCTCCTCAGATCTTACTTGTAAAATTTCACTGAATATGTTATTTTTATTGTTGATCTTTATCAAAGATTTATAAGTTTTAAAATTCATTATATAATAATCACAAAATGTTATAATATGTTTCAAAATATATATAACAAAAAACTTTTTTTTTCTTAAATTTCGAATCAAGTTAAACTATATCAACCAACCTTCAAAAGAATCTTGGTAGTACATTTAAAAAGTTTTTGTAATTGTTAAATAATTGAAGTACTAATGGGAATAAACGCAAAATAATTTCTCATCTGATTCAGTTGGTGTTTCTCTATTTATATTGATCGACAACTCATAGTAGTCATTTCTTACCGAACTGAATTCAAAATTTAAAATTTACGGATTTAATCTTTTATGTTTTTAGCATTAAATTTATTACTATAATCTATAGTATTATAATTATGAATTCATATCAACTATTTATTATATTTTTAATAAATTCTTACAATTTTTTAATGTTTCATATCATAAAAAATATTAAATTTAGATGAACCCGATAACACTATGATGCATCCGCCCCTGGTTTTCTTAGCTAATGACGTTTCGATCCGTCTTTTCAAATGAACATTTTCTATGTTTTGTGTATAATTATTGTACGTTAGAGATCTGACAATATTAATTTCTCCCTTTTTTTTCTTGATTGCATCTATATAAATAGTCTCTATATATTTATCATCACTGACATGCACCAAATTATTGTCATTGTACAAAATAATTCAGTGTCATTGTAGTCATATAATTGTACCTAAGTACTTATTAAACCCACATGAAATGACTCTCCAATATTAGCTTCATTTTGTGTAACTTGTCAAAATATAATATCAGCACCTAACTCTGGTAATCTGTAAATTAAATCAAGGGGATTAAAAAGAAGAAGAAATAAAATTTGAGGGCCATTATGTCACATTCATAAAGTTGTGAGAGTAATGTGTTAAATAGTAAAGATTAATGGGGTGAAGTATTATTTTTGGGAATGGAATGTTTGTATTGCCATCGCAATCAATATGCCGTTTATAACGAAACACTTTGTAATTATTAACATTACGTAACTGATTTAAGTTAAAAGACAGATTAAACAACTTGAACTAAAACACACCCATAATTAGCATTTTCATTCCAATTAATCTTTAATTACGCAGCAATCGTCGGTCATATTCATTACGCTTAGGGGTCATTATAATTATCAGAATAAATTATGAGATTATTTTATTTTATAATTATAAACTCTATCTACCATGATTTGAAGTCCGATCATGATGATGCTTATAGTAAACCTCTAGCAGGGAAGTTAAATCCAAAATAACATATGTAAAATAAAATTAAAAATAATTAAAGTGGAGACGTACGAGAAAAGCTCTTAACACAAATATATACAAAGCAGTACAAAAAAACCCCCAAAGAGATGGAAGAAGATGAATATACAAAGGAATCAAACGCCCGGCCTAGTGTCACTAGTACAAGAGCTTGAATCATAGAGTCAGTGTTTGAATCAGGATTTCAATGAAAAGGGGTTCAAAAATTTTAAAAGTAAATATTTTTGACATCTATTATATATGCATAAAAATAAAAAAGTAATTTTAATTATATATAAATAATATAATTTTACATCAAAGAAGATTCGAATAAACTCCTTTTGCCTCTGTATAGAGCTATACAAAATATAAAAATTTAGAAGAAAAGCAAATAAGTCTCCGAACATCAAAAACTCATCACAAGTCCAATAATAGAAGGGCGTGGAAGAAATGGAGATGAACATGGATGAGTCATACTGCACTTTTTAATTTTGATATTAACACTAATGGAATTGTTACACTTTCAGAGGACTGGTTTTTCCACTATCTGGAAAGGTAACCCAAATACTACCTACGTGTGCCCTCCTAAATGAGCCTACATTCTAAATTTTTACTATAGTTTATATAAATCACATAGTGTAAAGAGTTAATATTATTTTTTTTAATTTATAAAAATTTCTTAAAAATATAACAATTCGGATC
>DF357309.1:163834-205580 GCA_000787875.1 Solanum virginianum | reverse complement strand
CTCATGTCACAATGTACCCCATCTAAAATTAAAGCCTAAATGATCACTTATAACATTTTCCAAAATTGTATCTCTCGACTATTTTAATAAATATTTATTATTTTTCATTATATATCAAATAATATGCAATTTTATTTATCGAATAATCTTGATATATCATATACAAAATCACCTTTTATTTTTTAATTTTAAATCTTAGCATAGAATATGAACACTATTCTCCAAGATGTGAACTCATTTTATTAATCATTGAGCTACACACTTTAATGCTACTCTATCCATATGACTATATGATTCATAAATTAAAGTAGTTTGAAGTGATTGGAAATGATTGCCTTTTTGGCCAACTTGGTCCAAGATTATCCCCTTTAGGTGACTCAACAAGCAAAACAATGGAAAAATGGGATATTGGATTTTTCCAATTGTTTGGACCAGGGGGCGGAGCTCGCCCTCTGCTAAAGTTCATCTAATTCCCCTTCGATAACATGTGTATAGTAAATGTTAAATTCTCTTTAATTATTTAATGTAATTGTTTTTTCAAATTTTAAATTTCCTTAATAATAATTTTGATTCTGCCATTGATTTGGACCAGCCTATCTCAATGCAAATAATGAGATATTTAATTTGATGAAACATTAAGAGATGGCATATGGTTGGGTAGCTGAAATTTAAATACGAATTAACGACCTTTTGTAGCTTTATTTTGAGAGTGTTTACATTTCTCGTCTAATCTATGTGAATGCTACTCCCTCTGTCCAACTTTAGTAGTAGTAAATGGAATCAGATTGAATATGTTTGTTGTTTGATAATTGCAATAATAAAAACGTAACATATAAATATTACAACAATCCTCTCTTACCACAAAATAAATTTAGGGAGACAAAAATAGAGGAGACTATTAATATATAAACCAACTTTATTTTCTACCTTATATTAATTATTAATTAATTAAGTGGCACTACACTCTGGAGGAAACCCTTGAGGAAACCTCTTAGTATCAGTACAATAATTATATATCATGTATTTTTGTTGCACCATTCTCAATTTTTCTTGATTGACAGGATCCAAATTTTCTGCTAAATATTTGCAAGATGAATTATTATTGCAAATATTAGCATTGAAATTTGTATATGAGGCAGTGAATGGGGCTTGGGCCCAATCAGTCTTGATAAGCCCACCTCTTGTGGCCCATTCATCAGCATTCCATAAACTTGAGTAAAGTTTCATTGCTTGAGATTTTGGAAATGGAACTCCTATGCTTTCCAAGTTCTTGAATTCCCTTATTGGTACATTCTCCACTGACAATCTGAAAATTATAAATTATTTTTTTCACTACCAAATCATCAAAAAAGATGACAAACATATTCTGTCAAAACCTATCAGCGGGGTCTACAAGAGTAACAAATCTTACTATTATCTCATAGCGATAGAAAAATTATTTTCAAAAAATAATACTCTCTCGACTCATTTTACACGTGGTATTATTTAACTTGGTACGATGTTAAAAACTTTTTTTTTTAAAAAAAACTCTTATTTCTAATGATAATAAGGGGGCTTCTTTTTTTTTTTTTAAAGAAAAAGATAAAATAGGACAAAGAGAGAGTATATTATTTGCTATGATATATTAAAATATACTTGTAGTGTCAAAGAATATAACGTCAGTATAAGTAAGTCAAAAATATACTTGTAGTGTCAAAGAATATAACGTCAGTATAAATATCCAATGAAAAATAATCCACACACTTTTAGGTGCCGTTTGACTATTATTTAAACATAATTTCAGTTTTCAAATATACCCTTTTTTTCCCTTTAGTAACATCGTGAAATCTATGTCTAAACACCTATATAGTGTCCATGAATACGTTGGGCTAAATCTAATGCACGAAGAAAACAATGATTTTTTTATATTCAAGAAGAATGACGATACACATGGTCTAGAAACTATTTTCATAATAAGAAAAACACATTTTAATAAGGAAAAAAAGAAGAAGAAAATACTTACACAATAGTTTGTGGATTCCAAAGGACAGAATAAGTGTGAAAATCATTAGTAGGATCAAACCACAAGTGAAATTGTTGTTCTCTTTCACCTTTGCCTTGTGTATACACATTTGTATGAACTGTGTATGGCTCTCCACTCAAATTCCCAAGAAACTCAAAATCTATCTCATCATGATTTGATCCTTCTGATGACAACTATATCAAAAAATAAAAAAATACCCACATCAAAAAGCATAACAATTAATACAAATAACCAATATTCTTGAAAAAAATAAATAAAAAGAACTGTTACGTAGTAAGCAGTGACAGTGCCAGCAGAATTCCCTCGGACTAATTTGATTTGCATATCAATTTTTCCAAACAAGTATTCCCTCTTTGACACAAATCCAGAACCTGAAGTATTATCAAGTGTAAGAGTAAGAATTTCCCCATTATTTATTATTTTTCCCCTGCCATTTCCCCATGTAATATCAAAATCTTGATTAAAATCACTAGCAGAATATTCAATAACCATACAACTTATAAGTACTAACACCAAAATAAGTCTAACACTAGAGGAAAATAGAGAAGCCATTATTATTTTTAGTGGATTTTTCTTTTAATTTGAGAATTGAAAGTAAAATGAAATAATTTCCCTTTTTATAGATGAACTCAGATGAAAAGAGACAAAATTGTGTCCAGAAAGGGTGGTTCAATGAATGACATCTTGAAAAAAGAGAGTTGTCAACAGCTTGCTATATTGTATAAAAAAAATGTTAAAAATAATTAAATATATATAGTTCTTAAAAACTGGTTAAAAATAATTAAATATATATAGTTCGGTTTGTTCATGATTACTCCAATGGATGAACATAAGTGTGCTTTTATATTTTTAAATGGACACTACTGTAAAAATAAATTAGCGATAAATAAATTTTGAAGGTGAATAATAGATTAGTGTTAAATTATCAACGAATTATTATTTAAAGGCTATTTTGTGACAATTAATTTAAACTTTTGCATGGTAAAATGATTCCAAGAAAGATAATACATGTAATTTAAAAATGGCATGATACAAATTATGTCCCGTAAGCATCTATAGGTTTTGCAAGTATATTTTTAATCACTAATATTCCTAATATATTTTATGATATTATTTTAATAATAATAAAAAGAGAGTTCATGGAAATTGGTAAAAAATGATGTGTTTGGTGCGTTGTGCCAAGTGATGACTCATCTACTTCTTTTAGCTACGTGTCATTTCATGTGACCTTCTTCTCCATCAAGGTCATCATGTGAATTCTACTATAAGTTAATTAAATTTTAAAAACCACTCCTTATTTTTCATTGGACCTTAC
Source organism: Solanum virginianum (assembly GCA_000787875.1). NCBI lineage: Eukaryota > Viridiplantae > Streptophyta > Magnoliopsida > Solanales > Solanaceae > Solanum > Solanum virginianum. The sequence continues at coordinate 202,242 of DF357309.1, read as the reverse complement.
CTAAAAGGGAATTCTTTTTCATATAATTTAGAGTGCAAAATAGAACAACAGACTATAATTATAATTTACCTATTAAACTAAACATATATGTCAAAGAAGTTTTAATTTAACAAACTCCATCTATTACAAAACTCAAAAAAGAATTACATATGCCCCGTAATTGTCATATATATTCCTATAAAACAATACATGATCCTATTTCAATTTTATTACATGTGAAAATGAATGGGAATATATAAAATGAATGTTGCTCACACTCTTAAGCATTGAATTCTCCAAAAATAATCACATTCTTAAAAAATTCGACATGAATACGACAATAGTCTAAAAAGATCGAAATTTAGGAGTTGAAAGTGCATTCCGGAGGAAGGCCTTGCGGGAACCTATTAACATCATTACAATAATTATAAATCATATAATTCTTTTGCACCCATTGTAACCTAGCTTGGCTTGTAGAATCAAGTTGTTGAGAGAACCATGGCATTGTTGAATTTGTGCATGAGGATTTTCCAAATGCCCAAACACAAGCATTATTGGCGTTGAAATTTCTAAATGAAGCTACAAATGGAGCATTGGACCAATCTGTTTTAACAAGGCCACCCCTTGTGGCCCAATCATCAGCATTCCAAAGACTTGCATACACCCTCATAGGTTGATTATTTGGGTAAGGTAGTCCCTTTGACTTCACGTTCTTGAATACTCTTATTGGCGTGCCATCCACATAAAATCTACAAGAAGAAAAACATATACAATATTCTCAATTTGTGAAGGAAGAGATGAATTAAAATCTTTATGAGTAAACATCAAAGATATTTCAATTTTCATCGTATTTCTAACTTCCTCGTTAATTTTTGAATGTTATTCAGCTTCAAAATTATATGTGGTCTATTTCAAATATCGTTTAAAGTTTTTCATTGTATTTCTAACCTCCTTGTTAATTTGATGAATGTTATTCAGCATCAAGTTCATATAATATGAGGTCCATTTTAAATATCGTTTAAAGCTTTTCATCGTATTTCTGATTTCCTTATTAATTTGATGAATATTATTCAGCTTCGAGTTCATTAATGATAAGAATTGTATGACTAAATTACTCTCTACTCCTCAAGTGATACTCCCTCCATGTCAAATTAATGTATAAAATGAACCGGCCAGAATATATAGTGGTATATATATTGGCTATTTATACGTAGGAACTATCGAAAATAATGAATAATTAACTCAATATTAAGATAAAGCTAAAATTTTATAACTTTAGGGTGGAAAAAACAAGAGAGAGATCTTCATATGACTTTGTATTTATGTATTAAGCTTTTAATTCTATAGAATACTAGAGGGATATACTTCCTCTGCTGTTTAGTATTTTTTAAAAATAGATATTTTTTTCATTTTTATTTTTAAAATATCAAGAAAAGAAATTTAGTTTTTTCTATTTACCCTTAACAATGATTAATTCTCTAAATTACTTTTTAAGATGTAAAACTATACAATAATTAATATAAATATTATAATAAAATAATTATATTAATTGTTATATTTTAAGTGGCATGCATATAAAGTACAAAGTGTATAAGGAAATATATACTTACATAATTGTTTGTGGATTCCAAAGAATGGAGTATGTATGAAAATCAGCAGTGGGATCAAACCATAGGTAGAATTGTTGTTCCCTGTCACCTTTGCCTTGAGTATACACATTTGTATGAACAATATAAGGATCTCCACTAAGGTTCCCCAAGAATTCAAAATCTATCTCATCATGTGTTGCCCCTTGTGATGATAACTACATACAAAATTGATATTAAAGAAAGGAATGATTTTAATTCTGAGTGTCAAACTTTAGACATACGTAACACTTACATAATATGTAGTAACTGTACCAGCTGAGTTTCCACGCACGAGCTTAAGCTGCATATCAATCCTTCCGAACAAAAACTCTTTCTTGGATTGAACACCAGAGCCAGAGGCTTTGTCAAGGGAAAGGGTAAGAAGTTTGCCGTTGTTTAAAACTTTTGCCCTACCATCTCCCCATGTAACATCAAAATCTTGATTGAAATTACCATAAGCCAAACTATAATGCAAAGAGCAAAAGGCAAAAATGACCAAACAAAAAACTAAGAAAGAATGATAAGAAGCCATTGAGTAATTGGTTCAATTTAAGTGATCTTTGTTGATTTCTTTTTCACAAGTCAAAGGTTATATGCATGTAACTTTGTATCCATAGGCTACTATATATATTGGGATGAAAGTTGTTAGGGTCCAAAGAAAGTTCATAGAAATTGGAGGGGCCATTTTGGTAATGGAGTAGGACAGCTGGCAAATATTTTTTACTCCCACTAAAAATAGTGGGTGGGCCCTATGCATCTGACGTGGCTTTAATTTGATGGTTTAGGAAAGTTCATAAAATAGTTTAGTCATCATTATACATCATTATGAAAACAAACTTCAAACTTTTTATTCAAGTTGACACGGTTTTAGACTTTTTTTTGGTTTTCTAGGATAAGATGAAACACGTCATATTTTAACTGATAAGTTTTAGTTTAAACCTTGAAGAATAATAATAAAAATCATCAGATAAAAAAAATAATGAAGAAATAAAATTTTGATATTTTATCTGGTTGTCAAGTTTGAAATGACTTATTCTATCATTTATATCATAGTGATGAGATAAATTATTTTAATATAGCTAATTCTAAACTAACTAATCTTCGAATAAATTGTTCCTAACCAAATAACAAAAGTAATAAAAAATACATCTATAAAGACTTTCCCTTTAATTAATTAATGGCCTTAAAGACCACAAATCCAAAAAATGTCAAAATTTACAAGTTGTCAAAACATTACTCTTGAGGCTGTCTAGTTTTAGTACTTATCTAACAAGATAAAGGACTTAATCTAATGGCTAATATCATTCTTCACCTACTTTTCTCTTCAATGTGGCACAATTTTAATATTATGCACTAATATATAGGAGTTGCACAGTTGAGATTATTACTAATATATTTTTTAAATTAAATTTACGGAAGAAAGAAGAATGACATATATACGTATAAATATCTTATTTTATTATTTATATACTATAATAAAAGAGCTATTTAATGATAAGATATTTTTCTTAATTCCAATAAAGATATTTAGCAGAACAATTGAGTTAGTGTAATTGCATTCAAAATCATGAAAATTTTTAGCGACAATTATATTATATTAACTAGATATGTCATTATAGTGATAATTGGAATACTAACAAAATAATAAAAATTTACTTAATTGAATATTTCAAGTGAAACAATGGGGTTTTAGTAAGAAACAATCTAAGCTACTTTTTGTTTGATATTCATATAAAAATACAACTCTAGGGGGATACATAAGCAAGTGGGAAGGGGAAAGTTCTAGGATTGGCTATTGTAGATTGTTCTAAGAACCAATGATTAATTATATATATATATATATATATATTATATTTCGGATTCTACTAGAAAGATCTTTTCATTTTCCATTGGTCAATGCAGACTACTAGCATAATGTATATGCAATGTTCATGTTACAATAATGGTCAAAATATGCAAATTGATCCTCAAAATAAATGATTTAACTTTCAAGTGCAAAGCATCTTGGAAATGTTGGTGAATTTTGTCATTTTATTTTTAACAATAATTTATTATATTTATCATATATTGCACTAAAATTGTGCTTCTTAAATATAACTTGTAAACTACTCTTGATGAATATGACTCATAAATTATAGAAAAAATTATTCAGATAGTTAATTAGTTGACATAGTTGTAGTTTGGATTAATTACGATTCGTGGCTAATAGTTAGCTGTAATTACACTGAGTTTGTATAATTAGTGTGATTATACAAACAATGTGCACGGATCAAATTGTATAACGTAACATACAAACAATGTGAATTGTGTACCGAATTATACAAATGATGTGCATGAATTGTATAGAAAAATATACAAACGCTATACAAAAACTGCGAATTGTATAGCGAATTATACAAACGTATACAAATGGTGTGAAGATTATATAATCACTGCTATAATTATAGTTATGAAATATAATTATCAAACTATAACTACGAAGCATAGTTAAAATATTTTTAAGAGGTTATATGCGAAAATTCAAATACGATTCAACTTGTAAATCATTTTTGGAATACCAAAGTTCTAGGCCCAATAATGGCCCAAACTAGTAGTAACACTTAATTTCTAAAAGGGGACCAAAATGTTCCCTTTCTTTTCTAGTAGGAATCCAAAACATATTTCTCAATTGACAACAACCTACAACATAACTCCTTTTTTTAAAAAAACTTTTGGAAAATACAAAAGATATGTGAAACCTTAATACATACTAAACAAATTTATAATGTTATTGAAGCTTGCAGTCAGGAGAAGGACCTTTAGGAAATCTCCACTTATCATTGCAATAATTATAAATCATATATTTTTTCTGCAAAGCTTTCATCCTAACGCGACTTCTTCGATCTAACTCATACGATAACCAAGCTTTATTGGGAGAGGGAGGAGAGTCGTTTTCGCAGGAAGACGAGCTAGTTAATCTTGAATAAATGCAAGCTTCAAAAGTGAAATTTCTGTAGGAAGCAAGAAAGGGTGCCAATTTCCAATTAGTTTTGACACGACCACCTTGTGTAGCCCAATCATCTGCATTCCATAGACTTGAGTAAAGTCTCATTGGTTGGTGTTTTGGATATGAAAGACCAATTCTCTCTGGATTCTTGTACTCTCTAATTGCTATGCCATCAACAAAGAATCTACATTCAAATATAACAACAAATGACGAAAAATCTCATATTATTATGTAGCAATATTTTGTAAAGCAAGAAATTGAATATAATAGTAATACTTACATAATACATTTAGGATTCCATAGGATTGAATAGGTGTGGTAATCTGCAGTTGGATCAAACCACAAGAGGAATTGTTGTTCCCTGTTGCCTACCCCTAAACTAAAAACATTAGTATGAAGAGTATAAGGATTCCCTGTTGAATTCCCCAAGAATTCAAAATCTATTTCATCATGCTTGTTCCCTTGTGATGATAGCTGCAAAACACATCATAATATACCTATAATTGAGTACCACATACTTAAAAAAAATTAATTTAGTAGAAAGAGCTTACATAAAATGTAGTAACAGTGCCGGCTGAGTTTCCAGGGACTAGCTTAATTTGCATATTAATTTTAGCAAAGAGATACTCTTTTTTGGACTGGAAGCCTGATCCAGAGAGCTTGTCTAAGGAGAGTGTTAAAAGCTCTCCATTTTCAAGTATTTTTCCTCTGTCATCTCCCCATGATACCATAATGTGCTGGTTAAATGAACCATTTTCTAAAACTACAGGGACGCTGCTCCAATATTTCACCAAAAAAAATATAACAATATTTAGTTGTTTCCAAATCAAGAAACTACGTTTCATCATATAAAAGTTCTTTACTTTATCTCGATATATATAAAAATTTAACTTCTCTTACTTTTTCTATATTTTCCATTTTTTACTCAATAGTTTGAAACTTATTATATTTGACATATAAGAGGGTGGTTCTCTTGTGCAGTGATGGAGTCAGAAGTGAGTACATTAACTAGTTGAAGGGGGTTCGATATTTACTATATATATATATATATATATATAAAAGATAATTTTAATCATTTATAAATAGTAATATAGTTTTTTTCCTAAAAGAGTTCGAACGAACCCCTTGACTATAGGCTAGCTCCGACGCTACTCTCATGTCATATTTGTGAATCACTACTTTTTATTGTTTACCAGTACTTATGAAATACTTAATCTGATACTTATTTTTATATATTAGAAAATAATTTAATTTGAAACTTTTTATTTTAATATTAAGAAAATGATTTATAGGTGCACAAATATGAATACCTTACTTTTTTTTTTCCTTTTATAAAGTATGTGTTCAATTAAAATATATGATATAAAAATAACAAAAAAAAAAAAAATGAGTGTACCTTTGAAGAGGTTGTTCTGGTGATTTGATGGTGTGCACAACGATACGGTTAGGAGTATTTTCCAGGTTTTGACGGGATGAACTAAATGACTGAGATATCAGTATATCGACCTGTTCATTAATTTCTAATTATCCAAACATAATCATTCAAGACAAGTAGGACACACTAAATCATATCATAATATGTAGAATTTATATGTTGAAATTAATATTTATAAAGGATCATAGCATCGAAACGTCTAATAAAGAAGGAATGTGACAGATAAGAGAAAACTCTTATAACTAATAAAAAGATAATTATATTCTAGCTAATTGAAATGGCAATACTTATACACAATCATAGAGAAGTATCATTTCATGTCAATGCATTCATTAAAAAACACTAATTGTTCTCATAGAAGAATCATCGAGAAAGATTTCATGTCAATCATCGAATTTCAATTGGAACTTAATATTTTTCCAATATTAATAAACAAGATTCAAATGATGAAGGAGTATGATAATTGAAGAGTACCTTGAAGACAAAAAAGGCAGCAATCAATAGGAACACCAAGTATGGAAGAGAGGACCTAGACCTTGATGAATACCTTGATTGAAATAATGCCATTCTACTAATTGCATTCTTCTTTTTCTATCACTCATAATATATCACAATTTTTTGTTCATTCATTAATTACTATTTTTTTCTTCTTCTTTGGTAGTGGGTTCATATTGGTAACCAACTACTTCAATTCCTTCTTTTTTGCTGGCTTCAATCATCATCACCTAACTTTTTTTGTGGTCAAATCTTCATATTTAAATGTATTTAGTAATTATTTGTGTCTCATATTCTTGTCTTTACAACGTGGAATATGCTACCGGTGATGTTTAATATTACACCGCATCCACATCATCACAAGAATATATTTTATTGAGTTAATAGCAAATTTTGATAAATTTTAGTATTTGGCTAAGCTTATTTAATCATCAATTTTTTAAAATATGCATTTTTAGTCCATTTGCTAATGAATACTGGTGCCTAGAGGACAAGTCAGACACAACGTTTGCTAATCAATTTACATGCTTTCAAAAATTAAAAACTAGATAATTCAGAAAAGAATCTCCAATTTACACACTCCAAAAAAAGAAAAAGAGAAAGTTCAATCTTTTGAAAATAGAATAGATGAGACATAAACTTATCGTTTAATTAACATTTATGTGTCAATTCACACTTAAGGATAATATATTTGTATATTAATTTATATATAATTAATTATTTCTTACATAAAAGGATGCATTATTTTGATTAACTAAAAGTTAAATATTTTAAATCATGTATCATAAAAATTAAAATGAGAATTACCAATTATCGAAAAATAAAGTTAATCTCCCTTATTTTTTAGTTTTAGTTTTAGTTGCTGTAGGTTAGTGGGGACTCATCCTCTTACTTTTAGGACTTAAATAAGATAAATATCTCTCTCTTAATAGTGTTTGACTTTAATAGTGATTTCTACTTTGTCTATCCAACTTTGAAAAAATTTGATAGCTACAGATAAGTTCCCATAGGAAAAGAAAGCAGTCTGAAAATGTCAACATTTTGCTTTATTTTTATAAATATATTGGTGAAATCAATAAATATTTATGTTTTTACTTAATACCCACTTAATTGACCAATTTATTGGTTTATTTCATTCATCAGAAGTCAATATGAAATCAAAAGGTTAATACTAACTAGCTAGATTAGAGCTATATTTCAGAACATCACAAGTATAATTAATTATATGTCACATAACATCACAAGTATTTAGATTTTAAGTAAGTTATTAATCATTCTAACTTTTAATGATTAAGAGATGTAAAAATATAAATGAGTAAATATGCCAATAAGCTATCAAGATTCAACACAAATCAGATAAAATATAAACTAAAACAACCACATTATCACAGTATATGTTATATAGATGCAATCACTAATTCTGGACAGAGTTTTTCAAGAGTTAAGCCAAGCACTACACATACATACAAGAAAATAATCCTTAAGAGTTCACAATAAATCAAAATTCTAAGACACAATTGCTAAAAAGTAAGTTGCACTCACTTTCAAAGACGCACACATGTCGGATTTTCTCCGAAGATACACTATTTTTGGAGAATCCGACATACACTCATTTTGAAGAGTTTGAGCAACATAGGTTAAAGTCTAACTAGATCTAACTAATAATAGTTAAAAGCTAATCAATTGTGGTAAAAATACCACATATGTTAGCAATCTTCCGTCGGCTTATTAGTCTCACCATTGACAAAGTTGTTCGTGTTATATTCTGATGAAATAGCATCCAACTCATCATTATTCACAAGGAATTCGTCCATTGGATCAGGACCAAGTTCAAGATACTCTTCATCGGGGCCACCACCAACACATGAAGTGAAGAAAGATACGTCAAACCCTTGGTGTTGCATGGAATCATGATCATCTCCGATTGAGTTGGTGGTAGGCATCATGGAGGAGATAGGTTCCATCATCATAGGTGCAGGGGCGATCTGGTCGTGATATACGTTGTTTGTCATAGACGTATCATCTCCATGAGCGAAGCTACCATTGTCGAATTGAGGTACACAACTAAGGCAGTTACAAAATGCTGGCATGTAAGTGCATTCAGGGAAGGGACAAAGTCCCGCGGGAACTTGTGGGTGAAATATTGTTGCCTGATTGAAGTTGTACTCATAGTTTGTGAGGTCGTTTATAGTAGAGTCTGCATCTATAACCTCGCAAACAGGGTCATGCAACTGAGGACTGCTCAAATTTTCATCACGAGTATCTTTAACTTCATCAATAACTAGTTCATAATTTTCCCTACTTCTCTTTCTTTGGATGAACACAGTTTTATCCGTATCTTTTCTATTGTACATCCTGCACAAAACCCAATCATCCAGCTGCAAGAAAAAATAATAATTTAAATATAAGAAACCAATAACATATATACCATAGTTAATTAGGACATGTACATAATAACAAACAATAACATAGGAAAACAATGAAATGATAAAGTTCAGAGGTGGCTCGATAGTGTTAGAAAAAGACGGTATAAATTATTTATTTCATATAAAAAGAAAGAATTATTAAAATAAATTTGAGCGTTAAGGCATTAATGTGCTTGAGCCTGAGCCGCTCCTGATAAAATTACAATCTCACTAGACAAATAAGAGAGAGCATTCAAAACTACAAATACTTGCATTAAGATAAACTATCTATGCAAGATACTTTTGATCCTTTCTCTGGCATGCATTGCTAACAATAACATGACAACTAGATAGTACTTGATGAACCAAGTAAAAATGGACTAGGAAATTTTTTTTGTCAAGTAACTTAATATTTGAAATTAGTTACCTTCAAATCTTTGGGACCTCTTTGAGAAATATCTGGAACTCCAGGAAGTCTATATTCATGCATAATCCAATTAGTTTTTTGTCCTTTTGGAGCCTTTCCATAGTAGTAAACTAAAGCTTTTCTCACTCCAACTGTAACATTTTTATCATCCGTTATGTCTCTGTCAGCTCCAGTAGCTTTCCAGTACCCATTCCCAGCAGATCTGCTGGGTCGATGTCCATTTTGGTATTTACGATCTCTTGGAGTAAGTATGTACCATACTTTTTCCGCAGTCGTCGGCTTAACATGTGCTGCAAAAATTAAAATTATCAATGTAAATGTTACACGAATTAGGGTAATTAGAATGTCTACAAGTAATTAAACATCAACATAAACTATAATACTATCAGAAAAAATATTATGTAATTTGTTGAACAAGATAAGGTATTAATTAAAGCAAACATACTTATTAAAGGAAAGAAAATTTTGGCTTAAATTATTATCTTAAACATGATTAGATTAACCTCAAGTATTTTGAATAAATTGATTAGATGACTTGGAAGCCTTTTCCATTACAAACCCTAAACAAGATTGACTCGAACAATTACATGAATTAAAAAAAACACTTAAACCAGAAAAACAAAATAAAACACATAAACCCTAGCTAATTATCTTAAACAAAAACCAAACCCTAACATAAACCCTAAACAAGTTGAGTCGAAAATTAATCAAGATAAACCCTAGTTAGTTATGTTAAAAAATCAAACTAATTAATCTTACCAGCAATCGTTTCGGGGTCATACTTATAAATATTCATCTCATAAATCTTATTAGGTTCCAAACGTAAATTCCCAATCTTCCTCTCCAGATAATGAGTAATGAGCTCATCATCAGTAGGGTAAAATCGAAATCCCGGAGGGAAACTTCCGATGAAAGATTCAATTTCTTCAGCAGACATAATCAGTTCACCATTGCTGTTTTTGTTGCTAAACACAGCACTCACTGGGAGCTCATTTATATGACTAACAATAGTTAAGTCATCTTTAGAGATATCAGCATTGTTTGTAGGAGATAAGTGATTGTCTTCCATGCTGCTATGGACTCTCAAGAAAAAACCCTATTAGATGGAAGACGTTGATAATTAAAAGTCTAATTAACAGGATTATGAGTTTTTATATTATAAGAATGCTATTATACCAATTTTTATAGGAAAAGGAGTTGTACTTTGATTAAGATAACTAACTATCCTCAGATAGTTTCTAACAAATCTTTTATTTGATTGGAAGGAATATAATTTGAAATTTAGTAGAATCTTTTCTGTTAATCCCTATGAATTAATAATTTAAATAAAACTCGTTATATAATGCAAATCCTACTCAAATATAACAACTATCCCATATTACGGATTAAATATTGTGCATAATTTTCACATATTGTGTAAGCATTTCAAATCATATAAACATCCATATATTTTATCGAATATTTCAGAGGAAGGAAAATTCCACGTGGAACCAGCTTTGACGCCAACTCTTGGATGGTTGTTACTCATATCTACTATAGTGTATCATATAGTTAATTTAAAAATATAATATTTTATTTATTTTAATTGTTACTTAAATTTTATTATATCTTATCATTAAATAATGGCGCCGTAGGAAGCCTGGTAGGATTCTATGTGCCAAGCAACATAAACGGGCCAATTTGTTGTGATCCGATTATTACCTTCTTTGTTTCCTCATTGTCTTTGCTTATTACTGAAATAATGCTATTTTATCCTTTATTTTTTTTAATAATAGTTTTATTCCGTATCTTACTTTTTTGAAGTTTTTTATCCTACAAATTGTTGTGTGTGATATTATGTAACGACATTAAATTATGCAATCTATCAAATTGTATTTATCAAAATAATATAGTACAATAAAGTACATAACGTACAAAACAAGATAATATGATACATTATGAAACATCAACATGTAAAAACAAACTCATTTTTTTTAGAAAAACTTCACGGAATCGTCCATAACAGCCTTGCTAATATTTTCAGTAGGTTCCAAGCAACAGGAAACAAATGACTTTTGTAGTTTTTTCATGGGTGTTAGCCCACAGTTTGTGGTGCTGCTAGGGGATCCGGACCAACTTTTCCAAAAATTACACCATCCTGTTCATAGTGAGCCCGAGAAAAGGCCAGGTGGCCCAACGGTGCCGCAGGATGCCTTAAAGGATTTTATGGGCCAAGCAACAGGAAACAAACGATTTTGATAATTTTTCGTGGGTATTAGTCCTCAATTTGTGGCGGTGCCGGGATCTAGGGCAACATTCTAAAAAACTTACACCAACTCATCCGTAAGAAGCTCAGTAAGAGGCTCAGGTGGTCCGGCGGTGCCGCAGGATACTTGGTAGGATTTTATGGGCCAAGCAACAGAAAACAGACGATTTTGACCATTTCTCGTGTGTGTTAGCCAACAGTTTGTGGTGCTGCCTAGGGATTCGGGCTAACTTTTCTTAAAAATTATACCGACCTGTCTATAATGAGCCCGAATAAAGGCCTAGGTGTCCCGGCGGGGCCGCATGACGTCTGGTAAAATTTAATGGGCCAAGTAATAGGAAACAAGAGATTTTGGCAGTTTTTCGTGGGTGTTAGCCTATGGTTTGTGGCGCTGTCTGGGGATTCGAGCCAAATTTTCCAAAATATTACATCGACACATTCGTAACGAGTCCGACAAGAGGCCCAGGTGGCCCGGCGGCACCGCAGGAAGCTTAATAGGATTTTAAAGGCCAAGCAACGTGAAACAGGCGATTTATGCCCTTTTTTGTGGGTGTTAGCCCACAGTTTGTGGCGTTGCCTGGGGATTCGAGCTAATTTTCTTGAAAATTCAAACAGACATGTTCGTAACGAGCTTCACAAGGGGCCATGGTGTCTCGACGGTGCTGCAAGATGCCTGGTAGGACTTTTTGTGCCAAGCAACAGAAATAAGTAATTTTGACAGTTTTTCGTAGGTGTTAGCCCATGGTTTGTGGTGCTGCCCAGGGATCCGGGCCAAAATTCCTAAAAATTTACACCAAAAATGTTCGTAACGAGCCCGACAAGAGGTCTTGGTGGCCTGGAGAGGCCACAGACCGCCTAGTAGTATTTTATGGACCAAGCAACAAGAAATAAACAATTTTTGACAGTTTTTTATGAGTGTTAGCCCACGATTTGTGGTGTTGCCGGGGAGTCTGGGACAACATTCTTGGAAATTTACACGACCGAGAACGAGCCCGGCAAGAGGCCCAGGTGGCCTAGCGGCGCCGCAGGACTCTTGGTAGGATTTTATGGACCAAGCAATTGGAAACATGCGATTTTGTCCTTTTTTCGTGGGTGTTAGACCACGATTTTTGGCGCTGCTTAGGGATCCGAGCCAACTTTCTTGAAAAATTACACCGACATATCCGTAACAAGACCTGCAAGGGGACCAGGGGACCCGACACTGCCACAGGACGTCCGGTAGGATTTATGAGCCAACCAACAGGAAACCAACGATATTGACAGTTTTTCATAGGTGTTAACACAAGGTTTATAGTGCTGCCCAGTGATCCGGGCCAACTTTCTCAAAAATTTACACCGAGCCATCCGTAATGATCCTGGCAAAAGGCTTAGGTAGCCCGGCGACGCCGCAAGACGCTTGGTAGGATATTATGGGCCAAGGAATAGGAAACAAATAATTTTTTGCCATTTTTCATAGGTGTTAGCCCACGGTTTGTGGCACTTCTCGAGGATCCGGGCCAAGTTTCTAAAAAATTAATCGAATTTTTCGTAACGAGTCCAGCAAAATGCCTACGTGGCCCAATGGCGCCGTAGGAAGCCTGGTAGGATTCTATGTGCCAAGCAACATAAACGGGCGATTTTGACAATTTCTTGTAGGTGTTAGCCCACGTTTGTGGCCCTGCATGGGAATCCGAGCTAACTTTCTTGAAAAATTACATCGAACAATCCGTAACAAGCCTGGCAAGAGGCCCAGGTAGCCCAGCGGCATCGGAGGACGCCTGGTAGAATTTTATGGGCCAAGCAACAAAGAAACAAATGATTTTGGCCATTTTTCATGGGTGTTAGCCCACAGTTTGTGGCGTTGCCCGGGGGATCTGGACGAACTTTCCTAAAATATTACATTGACTTATCCGTAACGAGCCCGACAAGAGAGCCAAGTGGCCCGGCGGTAGCCCAGGTCGCCTGGTAAGATTTTATGGGCCAAGCAACAGGAAACATGCGGTTATGGTTGTCTTTCGTGGGTGTTAGCCCACGGTTTATGGCGCTGCCCAGGGATACGGTCAACTTTCCCACAAAATTACATTGACTTGTCCGTAATGAGCCAAACAAGAGTTCAAAGTGGCCTGACGGTGCTGCAGGACGCCTGGTGGGATTTTTTGGGCCAAACAACAGAAAATAAGAGATTTAAGTCATTTTTCGTGGGTGTCAGTCCACAGTTTGCAGCGTTGCTGGGGGGTCCGGACCAACTTTCTTAAAAAATTGAACCAACCCATCTGTAATGAGCCCGGCAAGAGACCCAGCTAGACTGACAGCACTGCAGGATGCCTGAAGGATTTTATGGGCCAAACAATAAGAAACAGACAATTTTGGTAGTTTTTTGTGGGTGTTAACCCACGGTTTGTGTCACTTTCCGTGGATCCGTGCCAGCTTTCCCAAAATATTACACCGGATAACGAGATCAGCAAGTGTCCAAGGTGGCCCGATGATATCGCAGGACGTCTGGTAGAATTTTATGGGCCAAGCAATAGGAAACAAGTGGATTTGGCCATTTTTTGTGAGTGTTAGCCTACGGTTTGTGGCGCTGCCCAGGAATTCGAATCAACATTCTCAAAAAATTACATCGACCCATTCGTAATGAGCTCGACAAAAGATCCAGTTGGCCCGACGGTGCCGCAAGACGCCATGTAGGATTTTATAGGCCAAGCAACAGAAACAGATGATTTTGGTAGCTTTTCGTGGGTGTTAGCCATAAATCGAATTTTATAGGCCAAGCAACAGGAAACAGACGATTTTGGTAGCTTTTCATGGGTGTTAGCCCACGATTTATGGCGCTGCACGGGATCCAAGCCAAATTTCCTAAACAATTATATCGACCTGTCTGTAACAAGCCCCAATAAGAAACCTAGGTGGCCCGACGGCGCCGCAGAAAAGCTGGTAGGATTTTATGGGCCAAATAAGAGGAAACAGACGATTTTGACAGTTTTTCGTGGGTGTTAGCCCACATTTTTTTGTGCTGCTTGGGGATCCGAGCCAACTTTCTCAAAAAATTACCCAATCCATCTGCAATGAGACCAAAACAAGGCTCATTTAGTCGGTAGTGCCGCAAGACGCCTGGTAGAATTTTATGGGCCAAACAACAGTAAACAAGTGATTTTGGCAGTGTTTCATGGGTGTAAGCCTACGATTTTGGGCGCTGCTTGTTGATCCGAGCCAACTTTCTCAAAAAAGTTACACGAACCCCTTCGTAACGAGCTCGGCAAGAGACCAAGGTGGCCTGGCAGCCCCAGGATGCCTGGTAGGATTTTATGGGCCAAGCAATAGGAAACAGGTAAATTTTGCCATTTTTCGTAGGTGTTAACCCACGGTTTATGGCGCTGCCCAAGATCCGGACCAACTTTCCTGAAAACTTACACCGACCCGTCTGTAACAAGCCTAGCAAGAGACCCAGGAGGCCTGATAGCGTCACAGGACGCTGGTAGGATTTTATGTGCCAATCAATAAGAAATAAGTGATTTTGGCAGTTTTCGTGGGTGTTAGCCCACGGTTTGTCGCGCTGCTCAAGGATCGGGGCAAAATTTCTTGAAAAATTACACCGGCCCATCAGTAACAAGATCGGTAAGAGGCCTAGGTGGCCCGACGGCACCGCATGATGCCTGGTAGGATTTTATGCGCAAAGCAATAGGAAACAGACGATTTTGGTAGCTTTCCCTATGTGTTAGCCTATGGTTTGTGGCGCTGCTCGAGGATCCGACCAACTATCTCAAAATATTACACCAACTTGTCCGTAATGAGCTAAGCAAAAGTTCGAAGTAGCCCGACAATGCTGCAGGACGCCTAGTGGAATTTTTTGGGCCAAACAACAAAAAATAGATAATTTTAGCCGTGGGTGTCAGCCCACAGTTTGCGGCGTTGCTTGGGGATCTGGGCCAACTTTTTTGAAAAATTAAATCGATCAATCCTTAATGAGCTCGGCAAGAGGCCCAGCTGGTCCGGCAGTGCTGCAGGATGCCTGGAGGATTTTAAGGGCCAAGCAATAGGATACAAACAATTTTGACAGTTTTTCGTAGGTGTTAGCCCCCGATTTGTGGCACTTTTCGGGGATCCGGGCTAGCTTTCCCAAAATATTACACCGACCCGTCCGTAATGAGACCAGCAAGTGACCAGGTGGCCCGATGATGTCGCAGGACGTCTAGTAGGATTTTATGGGCCAAACAATAGGAAACAAGTGATTTTGGCCATTTTTTGTGAGTGTTAGCCCACGGTTTGTGGCACTACCTAGGGATTCGAGTCAACATTCTCAAAAAATTATATCGACCCGTCTGTAACGAGCCCGACAAGAGGTCTAGTTGGCCTGACGACGCCGCAGGACGCCATGTAGGATTTTATAGGCCAAGCAATAGGAAACAGGTGATTTTGGTAGCTTTTCGTGGGTGTTAGCCCACGGTTTATGGCGCTGCACGGGGATCCAAGCCAACTTTCCCAAACAGTTACACCACCCTTCTGTAACAAGCCCGATAAGAAACCCAGATAGCTCGGTTGCACCGCAGGATGGTTGGTAGGATTTTATGGTCCAAATAAGAGGAAGCATGCGATTTTGATAGTTTTTTTGTGGTGTTGCCTGAGGATTCGAGCCAACTTTCTCAAAAAATTACACCGAACCATCTGCAACGAGACCGAAAAGAGGCCTATGTAGCTTGGCAGCGCCGCAGGACGCCTGATAGAATTTTATGAGCCAAGCAACAGTAAACAAGTGATTTTGGCAGTGTTTCGTGGGTGTTAGCCCACGATTTGGGGTGCTACCTGGTGATCCGAGCCAACTTTCCGAAAAGTTACACCGACCCTCCGTAACGAGCTCAGCAAGAAGCCAAGGTGGCCCGACATCGCCACAGGATGCCTGGTAGGATTTATGTGCCAATCAACAGGAAACAGGTGATTTTGACCGTTTTCGTGAGGTGTTAGCCCACGATTTGTCGTGCAGCTCGAGCATCTGGGCAAACTTTCTTGAAAAATTACACCGGCCCATCAATAACAAGACTGATAAAAGGCTTAGGTGGCCCAACGATGCCACACGATGCCTGATAGAATTTTATGCCCAAAGCAATAGAAAACAGACGATTTTGACAATTTTTCCTAGGTGTTAAGCCCATTTGTGGAGCATATAATCACACAAAAGGTATTTAGCCAACTGGCCAGAAAAACAGCATTGATACCAAAAGATATTTGGGTCCAATCCTCTTTGGCATGAGCATATAATCTAACCAAAGGTATTTAGCCACTGGCCAGAAAAACAGCATTGATAGCAAAAGATATATAAAGTTTCTTTTTCTTGCAACTTACCATCATTTTTGGCACTAAATACGGCAATGGATAGAGTAACAACCATCATATAAGTTAACCAAACACTCCAATGCAAAGCCAATCATCATCCCTTTTATCACAAAAGTTTATATAGAATTCAACACACTGGTGTTCTTAAAAGCATATTTCCTTTGGGTCTGCAGACTAATACATTACATCTTGAAACAGATAAAAGAGAGTGAGCACAATGGAGTTAACAATGAGAGAGTTAAAAGTGAATTTACTGTACAGGCTTCTGTACATGAAGAAAAACAATCACATTGACTAGTCCCTCGGAAAATATACTGTCTAGCGTCCAAACCTAATTACTCGAGCCTGCATCACCACAGCCTTGTGAATAGTTATTCAAACGGTCGATGGTTAAGTCTAAATGCCCTAAAGTTTCCAAACCAGACTTAGTCATCTTCCAGTTCCACGAGCTGTGCACGCCTCTCAGCTGCCTTCTTCCGCACAAAGAACCCCCACCTCATTGCAGCCTTAATTTTCAGCCAACCCACAACAGCTTTTCCTGGGCGTGTGCGGTCCTCATCATAACCGAAACTAGGAGATGGTGAAGGCATGAAAGATGGGAAACCATATCCATCTTCAGGCACATTTACAGAAGCATGGCCTCCCATGCTGAAAAGTCTCAGCAAGTGTTGCATATCATCATTCTCAAGAATTTCGTTGCTTCTCATTCGAATTTCCTCCTCAGACAAGAATTCATCAACTCCCTTGTCCCTGTTGTGCGACCAGTCGTCAAAAGGATTAAGATTGGATTGCGTCTGGAATGAAGATGATTGTGGAGGACCAAGAGCGAGGCCAACATTGTTGTCATATCTCGTATTCTGGAGCTGATGAGTGCTGGTTATTTGCTGCTGAGTTGCAAATGGAGTGCTCTCAAACTGTGAGCGGGAATTAGAATTCATCATAGGACTTTGGGTAGGCATTCTAGCAACCATGTTGTCATTATAACCTGAACCTGTTAAGTTTGGAAAGAAAGAGCTTAACCACAAGAGATATCCAAGAGTCAAAGCAACCAAACTACAGACATGACAGGACCACGATCCACAAATCATATCTCCCCCACCCCTCTCCTATCCGTTTTGTCGTCTAAAATATTGCCTCATCTTTCAGTTCCTTTTTGTCTTATCATCACACTGGCATCACAGATTTTGAAACTCCATTTCTAATTCTGTACATTTATTCACTAAGTTTTTTGACAACCTTACATATGCCATGCCAAAAGGAAGTAAACAATAATATATCTTAATAACTTCCTCCTCTTTGTTTTTTTTTTTTCTGTAGGGGGGGGGGTGTATTTGAAAAAAAGACAGCTTGATACACTAAGCTCCCGCTATGCATGAGGTCCGTGGAAGCACCATTTTTTGGGGATAGGTGTTGCAGTGTAATGTTATTCGCAGATGACATAGTACAAATTGACAAGACAGGTGCTGGAGTTAATGATGCTGGAAGTATCAAGAGAAACCGTAGAGTCTAAAGGTTTCAAGTTAAGCAAAACTAAAACAAAACTACGTGTAATGCAAGTTTAGCAAAAGAATGCTTGAGACGTAGGGAAGTAAAAATCGAAGAATACCCACATTCAGATAATGACATTAGCAGACATGAGAGATGCTCAAATGAATGTGTAGGCATACTTGGAAAGATATGATTACAAACGAAGTAATACAAGCAAGCTAGGAGTGGTATTCCACTAGGCTAGGAAGGTTCGAACATGTGAAGAAGTGTGAGGATGTACCAAAATGAAGGTGCAATAGGTTTGTTGTAGGGTCTAGCAGGAGGTAGGAGAGGTACGGGTATACTAAAGAAGAATTGTGTAGAGGTGACTAAACAGAAAACGATACAACTTCATTTGACTGAAGACATAGCCTAGATAGGAAAGTAGGGAGGTCGAGGATCAGTGTAGAAGGCTAGTAAGTAGTTGAGTATTGTCATTTCTATGTGGAAGAGGGAGTGGGCAAGTCTCCTCTTTGATGCAATTACTAACGACAGTTGCATTTGTTTGTATATTGCTCCTTTGATGTCTCTTTTCTTTGTCTTGTGTCGCATACTTTCTTTTTGAGCCAAGGGTCTATTGAAACAATCTCTCTACCTTACAAAGGTAGGAGTAAGGTCTACATCGATGTTTTCAAAAATAAATGTCTAATCTATGATGCAACCTCACAACAATATTTCCTCATTATATGTTAACAATCCATTAGACAATTTCCTGGTAGTCTATAATCCACTAGCACAACTCTACAACCTTCCAAATCACTGCATATTCTCAATTAAGAATATATCATTCCCACAAATGCTATAGGCAAAAGTAGCTTTTAAAACAAAAACAAATGAATATGAGGGGAGTGATCAAAAGTACAATTGATGGTATGTGTAGCAGCCAAAGTACAGCTTAGCATACCATTAAGGATTCAGAGACCAACCAAATCAATTAAACAAACAGAACTATTCGAAAGAAAAAAGATAACTGCTCCCTGACTACCACCATCAGAAGTATAAAATTCTGAAGTAAACAGTTAGTTTACCTCCAATTAGCAAGTTGGGATCCATAGAAGATTGCTCAGACTGAACTGGAACAGGATGGCGTGACTGTGGAAGCTGATTAACCAAGGTGTTCGGGTAATCCACTGGCCCAACAGGAAGCTCGTTCCTAGAAGAGCTTGGATTTTGGTTTTGCTTAATGTTCAGAAATGACTTGCCATCATATTCAACAACTTGATTCCAATTATCATACGCCTTCTTGACCAAAGAATCTACATACACCTACAAATACATTTCAAGTCCATAAGGGCACATTCTTTATCAAAAGGTAAGCAGCACAATTATATAAAACACACTTCAAATTCGACTGCAATTCCAGATTTTGAAAAGGTTACTTGGATGAACAGGCTGATAGCTTAGAGAGTAACTCGGTATATTGGAAATCCAGTAATATTAACCCAAAATAAAACTCAAAAATAAAAAAAAATAGTGACATGTATAAAATAGAATAAACAACCTTCTGGCTGTCTGAAAGTGAATCTGCCGAATAGTATTGTTCACCAGCTATAAGGCCATTCAGCTCATAAATATTGTTGAAAACAACACCAACATTTCTTGAATCATCAGAATAATAGACATAAAGCTTCCCACTCAAGACACAGGTCTTTGCATGCTCTATTAGAGCCTCCCACATCTTATTTGACATACCGCTTCCAAGGATCTGCACAAATACATGCAACGTTGAAGACAAAGTGCAATAAAATGTTGAGTTAAAAATCCTTTTTTAAAATTTTCCTTTTCATATCCCGCTGTACACTCACACTTCTTAGTTTCTGCGGGTCTCTAACCACAAGCCTAAGGAAGTCTTCAACAGTAAATATCCCAGCCTTATTTAACCTCTTGTGAAAAGAACCATCCTTGCCAATCTTCTCCAATCTCCAGACATCATCATTGAGAGCTGGTGGATAATGTTTCTTGTACACTACAGGGAGTAAAGAAATCCATGCGTAGTCAATAACTGTCAGAATAGATAGAAGTAACAACAAAAAGTCTAGACTAAGCAGCTTACATTCTCCACGGTGATCTTTAACAGTGAAAGCCTCAGTCTTTGCTTCTCGTATGCGTATTCCTTCACAATATCCAGAAGCAACTTTCATGCCAAGTCTGAACTTCCTGCTCCTTATCCAACTTGAATTATCTGTAAATGTGAGATCCCCCAAAGTTCCAACACCTTCCTTGAGAGTAACTTGCAAGTCACCAGTTAAAAGAGGTCTCTTTCCTTCACGTTCTTTAACAACATGGCTGTCAAATTCTTCTTGTGTCCATCCTTCATCATCTTCATTGTTAAAATCACCTTCTAGCACAACAACGTCCAGTTTTATACATGATTCAGAACCAGTAGTCACAAGATGGCCAGTATTTGTGTCAATTAAGACAACATGGATAGCAGCACCATGCTCTCCTTCTACTTTGCCTCCAGTGAACAGAGGCAAAGAGAGCCTAGACCTAAACTGAAGCTGCAAGTTACTTCCATCAGGCCCTTCAATCCTCTTAGGAGATGACCTGAAACCTGAAGATTTTAGGGTGGCATCTACTAAAAACTACAGTGCATATTCAGTGAAACATAGATACATTTAGTTGTATACATATTTTTTTTTCTTATGACTAGGTTAAAGTTATCATACTATACATCCTATTTTGATTGCATGTGACCAGAAATGCTTACAATTTCTTAAACCAACTTTGATATGCTTATTATTTACCAAGAAACCTTAATCACACATAGTACATGGGGGTCCAGTAGGTTCAGATAGTAGTAGTGCAAAAATATAAGTCCAGAGCCTGGAGGCTAATAAACTATTTTTGTCTCTAATATCACAGAAATGCTTGGGAACGAATATGCATGCACAAAACAAAGTTCAGCATACTCCCTCATCTCCTTTGTGCAAGCATAAAAGAAGAATCAACAATAACAAAACAATGCACTTGAAATTTAGGTGTATGCAGAAATCACATATTTGAAATTGTTTCATTAGAAATGCTCTTTTCCTATAATGTAGCATACAAACCAACTTGCATCCACCTCAATTATTCCATCAGG
Source organism: Solanum virginianum (assembly GCA_000787875.1). Lineage (NCBI taxonomy): Eukaryota > Viridiplantae > Streptophyta > Magnoliopsida > Solanales > Solanaceae > Solanum > Solanum virginianum. Next base: position 180,723 of record DF357309.1, on the reverse strand, counting down.
TACCCACTACCTTCCATCAACATACATACCGGGTAACTCTGTCCAATACTTAGGTAGATTAAAGAAATCACCAGATATTTTTCTGCCTCTGTTAGGATTTGAACCCTGATCTCCACAACTAGTTGATATGCAATACTCAGATAATGTAGAAAATTTTCATACGCATTGTCCAACGACATATCCAATGTAATCTCATAGTGTGTACATCTTGTCCAATATTGTTTATTTTTCAGTTTTATGTTTTGAACATCCTTAACACCTTATGTTTCGACTAGATGGAATCCATTTTCTGATGAAATGTTTGCAGAGATTACTTAAACAAGGCTTAATAGACCTTCAAAGAGATTACATAAACACAACTAATTACAGACTATGTTTTATTTTCCATTTCTTTTCCCTTTGTAGATGCTTTCATACTTGAAAGTAGGGATTTGTGTTTACTTTTTGCCTTGGGGGACTCCTACAGTTCCTTACCCAACACCAAAAAAGTACTCAAACTAAACATCACTCTGGGAAAAACTAAAAAAGCTTGAGATACTAAAGAACCAATTACAAACTTTAACATTTCTTTACTTGATGTTTTCAAACAGGTCCAACTCTTGAGACATGGTTGAGTCACATCTACCCATTATGGTAGTACCAGAATAAGGTATTTCAACACATGTAGGCACCGAGCATATGACCTATGACCAGGTTGTCAATGAAATTGGAACCGGAGTGTCTCTGTATAGCAGCAGAGGCATAAATACAATGTAATTTCCTCTAATTTACTTAAACAGGTTGGACGGAGTTTCCAAGAGGATACAAGTACCCAGTGAAATAGTCAAGGTAGGCATGTACACCCCGTAATTAAAAAAAAAAAAAAAAGCACAAATGAAAATGGGAATAGTTAAGAGGGAGGAGAGATGATGAGGAATGAGAATGGGAATGGATTTGAAATTTCTTTTAATGGAAAATAGCTTTTGTGAAATATAAATGATGGTTTAGCATATTATCACATGTGGATAGTGATCAAGGACAACACGGTGGTTAAAAGGGTTAAAAACACTAGTTTCGAACACAATTGCCTAAATGAAACCCCATGAAGCTGGGAGCCAGGAACAAAATCTAGTGCAACCAAAGGGTGTCTATTTGGCTATTCTACCTGTTTCAAATAAAAAACAGTAGAATTCTCTCACCTAGAAGCATAAAAATGCAAAAACAAAAAATCCAAATAGCGTCCATAGGATAACCGTGACTTAGATACAACACAACATAGTTCATAGCCTAACCTTCCAGCAAGTCTGGCTGGGCCTAATTTAGCCAATGCTCGTTCCACCTCTTCACTAACCTGTTCAATTCAAATGTGAGAATCCAATAAGAAGCCCAGATATCATATAACTGAAAACAGAAAAGATAATCCTCACCACATGTTAGAATATTGGATGTTGTACAAATACATCTACATGTCTATATGTAGTTATATGTAAAGGGTCATTCATCTTCGCACTCTACTAGCATTATAAACTATACAATAACAACACATCCAGTGTATTCCCACAAGTGGGGTCAGGGAGGGTAGAGTGTACACAAACCTTACCCTTATCTCGTGGAGATAGAGAGATTGCGTCTAAAAGACCCTTGGCTCAAGTAACACACACGAAAGAAGTTTGAAAAGGAGAATACAACATTAAATAAGACTAGCAACTAAGTCATAGCAATTAATAGGGAAAGTGTAGCATAACATAAAATAAAATAGTACAACAGGTATAATTTCAAATATAAAGGAAAGAACAAAGTTCCTTTTCCAGTTGAAGAGAAATAATTCTTATCAGAGAAAATATCTACCGCTGGTCAAGATGAATTCCCGAGTTCAAATTCCACATAAAAAGAAAAAGTGCAAAACTTTATGACGTAACAACAAAGCAATGGAGACCTGACCTCCAAAGCAGACTTGCTTTTAAATAGATGATAAACTTACTGTGAAGACTTCTTTTTCTAGCAGGAGCAACCAATTGAAGATTATGAAAGGAATTACTACGACAACATTTACCATATTTCAGAAGAGAGAAAGAGTGACAGAAATGACAAGAAAAAACCCAAATCGTAAAGCTATATATCTTACAACTCTCCGAAGAATCGGCTCCAATGATGAGCAGAGCTTTTGAAGACTATCCACCTTGAGAGCTTCCACAATAACACTGCACAAGATATCATTTGATAATCTCTGGATTTCTTTTAGGAAGAGAAGAAAGTAAACTTTTGTAAATGACAATTTAAGCAATATGATGGCACACTACAAGTAAGTAATGCCACAAAGTATGTACTTATTCATCTCCAGAGCCCATTGCTCTCACCAAGGCCCCTCCCCCAAAATAACAAGAAAACACAGCAGAAAGAGAATTGTCATACAGTCTCAGGATACCCAATACATGTTGCCCAACTAGTTTCTAACTTTTACTTCAACATCATTAACCTTTCAGCAATTACAACGATAAACGACATTTAGTTTTTCTGCATAAAATCCATACTGACAAATTTAGATTAATGCTATGACCACTAAAATTAACAAGAAAATAAACTTTTCAGCTTCCTCAAGACTCCCACTTCATGAAGCAACAACAATATAAACATATCCTGTGAAATCCCACAAGTGGGGCCACCCTTCATAGACCAAAATTAACAACAAAAAAACACTTGAATTCAAGAAAATTACAAAGCTTTACCTAGCTAAAGCAGGTCTTTTACGCTCAGGCGGCTGGTCATCATCACCCTCCAAGCTCCTCTTCATAGATTTTGTCCTCTCCATATACCTCGTGTGCATTTAGAAAAGTACCTTTTTTTCCCCAAATTCACCCCAAATAACAAAAACAAACAACAATCAACAAAACAATCCACAGATCTTTGAGTTCATTGAAGAAAATTTCCCAAAACACCCCTAATTCACAAAAAATCAAGATCCCCAAACCAAAACCCTAATTTATTTACACAAAAATATCCACATATACTCAAAAAGAACACAACTTTACAAGTGGGGTTTTCACTAAAAGTCACCTGATTGGTAATTCTTGAACCTTCAGTTGAACTTGTGAGATTTTCTCTCTCTCTCTTTCAACAACTGCACACAGTTTGGTTTTTGCCCCTTTTGAGATGGTGGTGGTATAGGTTACTATGAGTGGGTGGGTGAAAAACCTGGTTGTAATGAAATGGTCCCACTTAGAAGACAAACAAGAGTTTGAGATCTTTTTGGTATTTGCTTTATGGGTTTGATTAGTGTTGGGTGGCTGCCTCAGCTTTGGACAGAATAGTAAAGCAGCTCAGGGAGATCTAGGCCTTTCATTTTGGTTGATCTGACGTCAGCATAATTTTAGCTGCTGTCATCTTTTGTCGTTTTTGAAAGTTTATTATCTAAATATGACTTTGTTTTTCATATCCATCCAATAAAATTAAGTCAAAAATTATAACCGGGTGATAAATATTGTACTTAATTGTAATATGATTTCTTGTGTTTGAACTTGAAAAGTAAAAATCATTTTATCTTTAAGTGAAATTATTCGGAACAAATATAATTTCAAATCTGATGAAATTAAAACAACTAATCTAAAAGACATATCTTTTATCCTTTATTTGAGACATCTTTCTCTAACTAGACAATTTTCGTCAAATTAATCCAACTTACAGGGCAAATACTGAGAAGAAGGAAAACTTCTTCCATGTTATAAAATAGATGGAATGAAGTTTATTATATTGAAATAAAATTGTTGCTTTCATTTATAAAGAGTAATTCAATTATAATAAAAGGTGTGTTTTTTTGAAAAGTACTTTGTTGCAGCCTAACGTGCAAAACTTAGGTTAGGTAAAGATTGAAGATTTGACAACATAATATATAATAACTTTCCAGTAAGTATTAATAACTATTTCAATAGTTCCAAACATACATCATTTTCAACAATTAAAAACTTCAAACAAAATGACTTTTGTCATCATATGCATTAAAAAATAAGGCTTTCATTTTCACCTTCACCTATTGCTTTTATGGACTCCATCTTGAGAGATAAGTTCTTTTAAATTTTCAAAATATCATTGAAACTTGATTAGTAGTACCTAAGACATGGATTGAGGGGTTATTCACAAGTAATCTCTGTGAAGAACCTTCGCAGGATAGGAATCAGATCTGCGCACACTCTGCTCTGGTCAAATCTCACTTAGTATCAGATCTGCGCACACTCTGCTCTGGTCAAATCTCACTTAGTATGTTATTGTAATAGTATTTGATCATCAAATAATTCAACACAACCCAATAAACATTTCTTACATATATCTTGGATGCATGTATCACTTTTCAAATCTGTTAAGCAAACAGATAAGCTGTATTATATCACCAAAAGGATTAAAGTTCAAAAATGCCACCATAATGCAAAGTCCTCAACAAGAAGAAAATCAAGGGAATTAGTAGGGACTCAATTTACGAAACATAGGCCATGTCACATAATTAAAAGTTCCCAATAGTTTAAACAGCAAGATGTACTATGAGGAATAAATCTAATTAATTAGCTGAAATTTCATTCTATGCACATAACTGAAAGGGGAAACCTAGAACCCAGAGAACTATGAGGGATAACTGAACAATTGCTAAGATTTACAGAACTAGATTGTTTCCACAAACTGCACATATATTTCACATAATTGAGCTCCCTCTCTAAAATTAAGATACACTAATCATATCCCATCATCGTGTTGCGTTCCTTGACCATGAATTAAAACAAAATGGTCGATACACGAATCATCAGCTACTAGATCCCATTATACAGTTAGGATACAATCCCGTCAGTCGCGTCGTGTTTTATCTGATAAGTATGTTGGGGTGGCTGCAACTGACACATCTAGAAAATCTTTAGATCGCTGAACAATAGACACTAGATTGTGAGTAACCATGGAAGCTTGGTTAATGGAACTTCAAATCAAACAGAAACAAGGGTTCAAGTCTGAAGCATCATTGCTCAATACCAGATTCAGCTTCATCTAAGATGGACTCATTCTCTTCCAGCAAGTAGTCACAAATCTCTAGAAGCTGATCCGCAAGGGGAGGAATACCTGGGTTGCGCCCATCATTGTATAGATGTGCATTGATGGTGATCTGTGCCACATCATGCCTGAATTGCCCGCGGTTTTTATATTCCAGCTTCCTGGTTTTCTCTTTGATTGTAGATAGGTCCATAGGGCGCTTTACATACTTGTGATAATCTGGAGCTTCCTTTCGGGTCACTGGCTTCAAGAAGAGGTATGACACATTTACATTGTTCTTCAGTGTGTCAACAATTTCTTCCAAAACATTTGACAAACCAACCTTCAAACAAATTCGACAACATCTCAGTTAAATGAAAAGACTACTGCACAATTGTCCCTTGGTACTACAGAAGAAGTAAGCAACTCTTAGAACAGATTAAAATCTTGTAGCTCATTGACCAATAATGACAGAATTATGCATACAGAGAATGTATCCTTGCTTAAGATGTGACAATCAGGCATATGAGAAAAACCAGATCAGTATGTAATATGTTATTGTTTGACTAGCTGCTCCCAGAATCAAACTAATAAACGATTGTGTATAATAACACTTACTAGAGTAGATGTGATTTATATTCCTATGAGAGTAAGTAGCCCTTCGTCTTATTCCCCTTCTATTTCACATATAAGGAGGCAAGAGTGTTGGTTTTTTCAAAAACAAAAAAAGAACACAGAAACCTCCACCCACCATGATGGTAGTTAGACGAGTATTCGCTTACCCAGTACTACTCATTTCTTATCAGAAAATTTTACGGACACACCACCATGCAACCAAATTAGCCAACAAGAACATGAGAGAAAAGTTAGTTACACCACTTGGACACAACACAAAATGCAATAAGGATTAGATGATCTAGATCTGTAGCCATAGTAATGGACTATCACTATTATTACCTGAAGAGATGAGACATAAACAAGAATAATAAAATTTAGTTACCTCTCCCCCTCTTCGGCGCTTTGTTGGGGGTGCATGCTCTTTAGCATGCCTTCCGGACTCAAAAGTTTGCCTTCGCTTCACCGATCTGTCTCGATCTGGTATCCTTCTGTCGTTTCTTCTGGGAAGAAAATCATCCAAGTAATCATCTCTTATTTCAGTCTTCTTCTTTTTCTTTTTCTTTTCCTTTAGACGTTCTTCTTCCTCCCTCTCTCTTCTTATGGCATCTTGATAGCTTTCAATCGCCGCTAATTTCTCCTGCTCTTCTAATGCCTTCTGTCGCTCATATATCTTGGCTCTTTCTTCGCTCTGCCTCACAGCGATTCTCCTCCTCTCCTCCTCTTCCCATGATCGTGTATCATCCATTCTTTTCCTTCCAAAAGCCTCTTCATAGAAGGGTTCCCTCTCTTGCTGCCCCAAGTATGACAATTCATTGATTTTCCTTGTCTTCCTGAACTCCGTGCCACTGCTTCCATCCAGGAAGCCTTCATCCACACTTGTGGAGTCCTTAAGTTGCTTAATTACAATTTTCTTGCTGCGATGTGTGTCTGCAGTCTCTGTTGGTGGCCTTACCACAATGGAAGGCTTGTGAGCTTCATTGGAATCATCCTCGGCTCTCACCTTATTTGAAAACTTAATTTTATTAAATTTTATGGGGGGTGGTACAGTCCCAATTTCAGCATCAGAAGTCACCGGTATGTCAGAATTAAGAGAGGTAGCAGGAGTAGGTTTATCAGGAAGCTTGTCGGTTGAACCACATTTGACCTTCAGAACTTTGGCCTTTGAACTGGAACTATCATCCTCATGAACTTCAACCATCACATTCTTTGTTCCACTTTTTTGGATGACTTTCTTTGAGAAGATCTGGGGCTGATCCAAGAGATCAATAGAACTCATAGATTTTCCTGTAGTTTTTTCCAGATCAGTGCTTTCTGCTCGTGCCTCCACATCTTCCCCATACTTGGGACAATTCTTATTAGTTCTCATGTGACCAAGCTGTATGGTAAGACCAGTCAATTGATCAACCTTCATAACTTTTTTGGAAAGAATAAGATGATTATTCAAATATAACCACAAACCTGACCACAAGCTCCACAGACAAAACTGTCTCTTGCTGACTTCTTCTCTTTCAGCGGCTGTGTCCAAGGAGGGTATTATATCAGTCATGCGTCTTACAAGAACCAAGAAACACCGGGCAAGGATATATTCTAATTCAATAAAATGTAGGGACATTACCTTTATTCCCTCCCCTAGTATTTTAACCTTTTTATTAAACAATCCAGTGTCCAAAACATCAAATTTTTTCTTGGGTTTCATCTTGCTAGATGGGGTTCTTTTAGTAGCAAACCCTTCAGCCTGCAGCTAAAAGGAAAAACAGAGAATTGTGTCACCTGGTTGACATATTACGACACGCCTACAATGTCCTATTATTTTTATTAGATGACACAATGGAATTACTGAGGAAGAAAGGGCGACAACCTCCTTCTGATCTCCAATGAAATCCAACACATTTAGCCCATCAGACTTGATGCTTCGCTTGGCAAATATCTGAGGTTTTTTACCCCGATCAGTGCTTTCATTACTAAACCTGTATCTTATATCTGGCATGAAACTAACTTGTTCGCCCATGGCTTTGTCCTTTTTTTTCTTCTTCCGGTCGGCCTCGTCATCTGCAAGATAGTAGTCATTTATAAAACAATACCAAATAAGAAACATATTCTAAGATAGGCTCCACTTGCTAGCAGGCAACAAATAAAATGGTTTCTACCATGAAGAAAGATGTTATGTGTGAAATTATTCTATTGAAGAAGAGGGTTACAATCCACCTTAAAGGAAAATTGTTGACTTATACCTATAGAAGGGAGTAGGCGGTTTTCTTATGTGAACTTTGGATCAATTTATATATCAACTCCTATTTGGTAATATTTTCCTGCAATATTCTGAACCAAAGCTAATTCCAATTTAATGAATCTTTCAAGGATAAAATGCAACTTAAACAACTAGTCAAGACTTCAATAAAATTCTAAACAGTACTCAACTCCAGGCCAGAAATAACATTGCTGCTTCATTTGTGAACTTCACGTGAAAAAGGATTTTAGTATTGACCATGCCGAGACATATCAACAAAGAACCCGATCCTTGATAATACAAATTCCCAACCCATAGGCATGAAGAGATACATCATAACCCACCCACCTTTACCCTGCCCAACCAGTAGCAGCATAAGGACCCATCTAATATGCTTTTTTTCTCCTCCAACATTCCTCCAACTAAATCTCCATTTTCCAGGAGAAATAGAAAGCAACATTAAAGTGGCATCAATAGAAAGTACACCAAAACTTTAATTTTCTCAATCTTGCAAATTATTGCATCAAGATAACAAAGATGGACTAGAAACGACATATAATAAATATATACATATATATCCATGTTCAATACCATCCATGAGCATGCGGCATAATTCTGCAGCTTCAGCTGCCTCATCCTCGATCTCCTCTTCCACCTGAGCCTGAAAGGGGCGTCTTCTCATCTTGAATCCTTTGACTCCATCTACATTATCATGTTTGGGCTCATGAGTACCCTCCTCACCATCCTCGAAGTCCTCTGCGTCAAGAAGATTTTCCAGGTCTCCAGCAAATGAGTCCAGGTCACTGTTCACTTCAGAGTCACTCTCATTTTCTTCACCATCAACTGCACTAAGATTTTGAACTTGTCGGTCCCAGATTTCCTGACATTTTTCTCTGGTTTGCTGCTGCAGCTGTAAAAATGACATGCGCTGGCCACGAGCATATTTGCTTATTGTTGTTGGATCAACTTTCACACCAGATGCAGCTTGCTCACTAGAAAGCTTGCGAATCATAGCAATTCGGTGCCACCTTGTTAGTTTAGCAATCTGCTGCTCTGGAACATTAAACTTGAGAAGAACCTAAAATGTAGGGGAATAAATTTGTGATTTGATAGGAGAAAACCCATTGGACTACTCATCCAAAAAACACATTCGAGTAGCCACAAGATAAAAGAATGAGGGAGAAATGGGGTTCAATCTGGACATGAGCACATCAAAGCCATAGGACTAAACAATTAACTACTCACGCACCCATCAACTAGGCTGTGAACTAAATAGAAACATTTCCAACAGAACTAATTTTGTTCTGAATAAGCTTTCATAAGGGGTATATTCATTCAGGTTACAAAATCAAATCAGAGAATTTCTTTTCCTAGCAATTTACCACATAGAATGGTAGAACATAAGAAGAAACAGTCGGTCCAGATTCATAACAACTAGTTGACATATATGTCGATGAACAACATACTTTCAACAAACCGCATCTGATGCCAAGTAGACCAAGAACCTGGAAGGTTTGTAAACTCCAAATCCTAGTACTATCACTATCAACTCACCTCGCGTGCAGCTTCCATGCTCAGTCTTCGTAGGTCTGCATCAGTGCCTGTTACTGTTGACCCTTTGGCAACAACTGCTTTTTTCTTGGAGATTGCATTTGGTATTGGAGCCTTAGGAGTGGTGCGGACATAACTGAACCCTAATCCTCGACCAGATGGATCACCAACACCAGTGATTTCCAGACGCTCAATATTTTCCCTGTCCTACAGAAAAGTATCAAGAGAGATCAAGTTTCAGGACTAGCTAGGATGCTATGAATTACAGAAAAAAAAATGTGTACACGTATCTCACAGCACGAACTTGATGAAACAGTAGATGCTACAATAGGAATACTTATTATAATTTTTTTCTAATGATAAAAGGAATGTTCTTTATACTCTATGAAGGCAACAGAAAGTTCTGAATTATTTAAAGACATCAAGGCTGCTATGACAATGCATCTCTGATGACCAGATAAAAGGTTGCGAAGCTGACAGAAGTGACCATACCAGAACAAGAATGACCAAACATAGTTTCTAAAATACATTACAGGTTTCCGAATTTTATTGGATTGTGTTTTCTCATACCACCCTTTCCTGGAATACACAATCCAAAAAGAGAACATTTTGTTGAAGACTAGACTACAAAGATAAATCATGTAAGCATGATCTACCTGGTTTGTACAGGCAACAAAGTTGCTACTCAAGTTCCAAGGTGTGATTTGAAGTTCCCTTTCAATATGTGATGCAGCAGCTAAAGCAATTGCTTCATCTGGAAGCTGGTTCATAGCAGCTGATAGACCTGTAGGATGAGTAAGCCGCGTAATACCTAGGCGCTTAAGCCTATACAGGCCAGCTTGCATGCTTTCATATGCACATACCTGAATCAAATGACAAGCACAAAACAAAGAATTTATTTGAAAACCCAATAACATAGTCAACATGAAATGGTAGAGAAGAAGAGACCATACTGGGGCAATACCAGTACAGCGAAAACATTACTACATTCTCGGGAAAACAGTTGAATCCTAGTTTGCACTGAGGTCAATAACTTTCAGAAGTAACAATCTCTGCCCACTTTGTCAGATATGAAAATCAAAGGGAGTGAATANNAGATATGAAAATCAAAGGGAGTGAATATTTAATTTCTTATTGCAATAGAGTCCAGCAATTTGAACTACTCAACAAGAAAAACAAATTATACCATCCTTGATGAATTACGTTCTAGGTCTTTAATAGGAGAGTGGGGAGCCGCATGATTTAGGCCTTATTCGTTCTTATTAAAACTAGTTCAGTGTTAGCGACTATTGTTAAAGTTATATTTAAAAATAATAATTTCTGATATAGTTCAAATAAGAAAACATTTAAGAACCAAAATTTTAGTCAATTTTAAAGTACTAAATATTAGGAGTTCTTACCTATTACAAACTAGATATAAAGATATTTGTTGCTTCATCTGCCTTAATTTATGTGGCACGAATGAAATTAGGAGATTCAACTAAAATTTTGTATGATTTTTAAATAATTTAAGTCATTTATAGTACTTTTAACGTAGTTTTCAAATAATATATTTATTCTTTTTCTCTCAAATTGTATGACAAATGTGAAATATTGAGAGTCGATCGAATTTTTAATATATTATTTAAAATTTTAAGTTAGTAAATTTTGCAATTTGTAGTACCTTTTATGTAATTATGAAATAATATATATTATCCATCTGTTCCAGTTTATATGGCATAGGCTAATTTCGAGTGTAGGCCAATTTTTTAGTAAATATTTTAAATTTTCAATTATTGTAATTTATAGTATCACTTTTTTATGATTCTTAAATACATAACATATAATTTAAAATTTTAAAATATATAAAAGAAAAAGTAATAAAATTCTCCACCAAAATGAACAAAATTTCCCACTAAAAAAAAATCATTAAAAGAAAATTAAGAGAAAAAGTAGTAAAAATAGTAAAAGAGAGGTAAGGGAAAGCAACTTAACGAAATGCCCCTACTACCGGAAGTTCCTCTCTTATTTGCTTATTAGTAAGTAGTAATATGTAAAAATTAAAATCTATACATTTAATTAATTTCAAATTCCTAATATTAGGATAATAATTAATAACAATTATTTTAGGAAAATAATAAATGACAATTTTATCTATTCTAGGGACTTTTAATGAAGGGGAAAAGATTTAATCAACATTTCTAAGTACCTTCATGCTTTTGATATAATTCTGCTAAAGAATGTTATAGACAGCTTGTAAACCAAGATTAGGTTATTGACCCATGGCCCAGGAAATTGATTCGGAGGACACCACCTACTAAGATTATGTGCTTCAGTTGGTAGCCCTCATTAATGTCAGCGTACTATAGATAATCTAAACAGAAAAGGACATCAACTTGTAAACAGATGTTATCTTTGCAATTGTCAGATGGAAACAGTCAACCAACTTTTCCTGCATTGTCTAGAAGATTTTGGCCTTTGGAGTGTTTTTTCAGCATTTTTAGATTAAGATGGGTAATGCCTCAGAATCTGAGAGTGGTATATGTGAGTTGGAGTTGTTGGAAAGTTGATAAGACCATCAAGATACCTGGTTGATGATCCCTGCTGCCATTTATTGGAGCCTTTGGAATGAGAGAAATAAAAGGTGTTCTGATGGCATCTCAACTCCAAGCCATTACAACAACAACATACCCAGTGAAATCCCACAAGTGGGGTCTGGGGATCAACTCCAAGCCATTCTTAAAGCTAAATGTTTAGATCTACTTTGTTGGACAATGTTGTCCCCAGTAACTAGTTCGCTTTTGGATTTTATTAGCACTTTAGTTCTTGATTCAGACATTGTATTTGGGGCAAAAATGTTCTTCTACTCTTTTGTTCTTTTGTAATTAGCCTCCTGTAACTTTGCATCTCCATGGTGCCTTCCTATGAAACACATTACTTCATAAAAGAAAGTACTGTATAATATAGATTAACATGCCTGATTTGAATATGCATCTGAAGATTAAGCCTCCTCATAATCGAAAGATGAAGCTTTAAGAAAGTGTTATTTGTATTTAAGTTATTTTGACAAGTGCATGATATCTCTTAATGCATCAATTAAAGAATACTTTTTATAACCCTTTTTCCTTTTTTTAATTGGAGGGAGAGAGATCTTTTCAGCAGGGTGCGGAGGAGATGAGAGGAAAATTTAAAACAGGAATCTTTCTAAAGAACTCACACTTTCCGGCGAAACCAGCCTCCTCAATTCCTCTTCAGATGGTATCCGAAAATTGAACCTCATAACCCATTGGAACTGTCCATTTGATCTTCTCTGCATCATGTCAGCACCCAAGTTACTTAAGACAGACACATAAGGGGAAGGAGCACACCAAGTGCGATAAACACAAGTTTTAATAAATTATTTCCCTCTAATGTTTGTACTAAAGAATTTACCCAGGAATTGAATGATGTTTCCAAAAATACCTGCAAATCAGCACAATGTTTGAGCCTTTTCCTAAGAAAGGCCTCTGACAAGCTAGGAAACTGTGCAGACAGCTCATCCGCACGGATGAAAGGACGTGAACCGCGTTTCTCAATAGCACGAAATTCGCGATACATATATACCAATAGTCTGTTCATTATGTAGGTCTGAACACCTTTTGATCCAGGAGAGAGTACCTCCATGTGAGGCTCCTTCAGAGATAACAGGGAAAGGCAGATTAAACAGGGAAATAGATCCAACACATATTCGTACAGAAGCAACAACGAACAGATATTAGTCAAAAATTATTCATGATAGATCATCCTCTTCAAGCATAAGATTTCAACATAGCTACAGCAGGCTTGCACGTTAAGAAACATGGTTATCCTCTTCATAAGCATCGACATAGCTACAGCGTGCTTGCACATTACAGAAGCATGTGTTAGCATACTGCACAAAGAAAATTCCAAAATAGACAAAATCTATAAGAAGAAGTGTCCTCAAACACCATTGCAAATTTTGCAACTTATTTGGAAGCTAATTGAGTTTATAGCAAGAATGTGGTGCCAATATACCTCCATGACCAAAAAGCAGAAAAATCCAAAGATAAAGATAGTTAACCACAACTAATGAAAAACAAACTCTACTTCCCGAAGAATCAAAAATAGAAAAGGAAAAAAGCACACGAGGTTCCGTACTGGAACAGCATAAATTCATTGGCAGGACCTGACACTCATGTCCTGCATCTAACACCCTCATTAAAAGATATAGTAATGGTGTGTGTTTTGAATATGCAACTGTCATCAAAGTTAGTTTACAATTGCACTGATGAAAAAATGGGGCAATGTGGCATTAAAGCTCAAGTCACCAGAACTAGCAAAACAAGTTGAATACTTGAAGGAGAATCCATGTGGACAACACAAAAATATGAGAAAATTAAAGGCATCCCCTTCACAGGAAGACCAATTCATATGTCTTCCAAATTTCAAAACTCAGTCTTATCATGCAACAGCTCATTGATTTAGGTTCCGTACTGGCAAAACATAATAACATGAATCCAGAAATTTTCGTGATGCGATGATTCAATAAGGTCTACTATAACAATCAATATTTTAGCAAAAAGTTCATTAGAAAGTGATAACATAAAATTTACACAGTGCGATACTCAGATGAGAAAGTTAAGGATAGTAGATTACCTGTTGCCCTACAACATCAATCCTGTCTATCCGCCTTATGGACAGCTTACCCTTTGTTGAGCGAACCAACAAATAATCAGTTGATGAGACCTTCTGCCGAAAAATCGGTGCCCTATACATATTTGTTTCAAGAGATGACTGGCTGCAACCAGGTTTTATATCCCCAAGGAAGGGGGATTTATCAGAAGGATCAAGTGTGAGCACACTGCCCAATCCAGTATTTCCGTTGCGCATCAAGGTGCCTTGCTGATCATTTGGAGATAATTTTTGGTAATAAGTACACAATCTTGCACCCATTCCGACATTTCCAAGGAGCAAAGGTCTCTCCTCACAGTATCTGCAAGTAGAAGAGCAGACAAAAGTGTTGAGGCAAACTAAGAAAACACAACATAAAGTTGTTTAGACATGAAAAGAAGTGATGAAAGTCTTTTTCAATATATTAAATCAAAAGGTTTCATTAAAAACACAACAAGGTGGTGACAAAAATATGTACCATGTGGTTGAATAGAGTGCTTCGTTAAAATTCTATCCAACTGTTATACAAACAGGGATCTACTCCTCACACCTAAAATTTCGATTGAAACAAAAAAGATCTTTAATCATCAATAACACCAAGGTGGTCACAAAAATCTTTATCAATGGTTTGTAGAGTGCTCCTCTGTCAAATCTATCCAACTGCTATACAAAAGAGGATCTTACTCTTGAACCAAAAATATAGATCAACAGAAATGGTTCATTTAATGTTTCATATATCCACCTCTATTCAAATAGCATTTAAGATGCTATTTGCACAATTCACCGGCACAACAATTGGCTTCAGTTACATCTCAGAAATTAAAATTCTTACGTATCGTACTTGGATATTTTGAATTTCCATTACAACAAGAAACAACAAAAACGCTTCAAAAAATTCATACCAATAAACTACTTATATGCAACACGAATTTCTACTTAATCAATACAACAATTCTACTCAACTTTGACATAAATCACTTTCTCTTTTAATAAGCAAAGGTATATTATTTATCTTCACAGCACCTCAACAGTGCAGCATGTATCAGCAGTACAAAAATGAGCCTCTCATCAGATCATCCTTACCATGGTCAAAAGTAAAACTCCTACAGTAAGTTGATGATGATAATCAGACAACCAGTTTACTTCTTTTTAATAAACGAGATATCCCCACGTACCAGCTAGTGCACAGTTCTAAACTTGGCGAATAATGGGTCAGTCCCTCTACACTTTACTTAAATACCAAGTCTTTTCTACGACACGGTTCGAACTAGTAACTTGAGCCTATTCAACACATCGGGTTTTGCACTCTTACCTCAAGAATGAAACTATGGCCCCAGAAGAATCAGTTAATCAACCTTGCATTCAATCTCCAAAATATGAGCATCGTCTCTAATCAAATGCCAGCAACATTGTTAATTACGTTGGTCCGACAAGTTACGGTGTCACTCCAATAATAGTGCCTGTATTAGAACTACTGCCATAGCACTGGCAACTGTATAATATCAATTCCTCACAACAAACTTATTACCAACTGTTATTTTCTTCTTCCTTTTATGAAGGTAACATATTTTATATTATCAAAAGAGTGTCCCTCAGCTTAATGACTGTGTTAAGAAAAAAATAGCCACAGAAACCCCCGAAAACCTGAAGGCCAATTCCTGAACTAGTTACAATGAGTCACTAATGTCAACTACAGAATCTACATTTTCTGCTAGGGACTTTTTACCCCAAAAATGAAACAAAAACATACAATTCATTTTAATCTTCTGTTCTGTGTTACACGGAGGGGCAGAGGTAGACCGAAGAAGTACTGGGGGGAGGTTGGTAGGGTTAGGTGGTTATCTAGTCATGGGGTATAGTAGGGTAGAGGAGTAGTAGTGTTTTATAACATGTGTTGTCATTATTTGTTGTTTATGTGTTGTTTATGTGTTGATTGTATCATATTTACGTATTGTCATGTGCTTTTGGTTATTAGTCATTTTTTGTTGTTCCCTTTCTTTTACTTTTTATCATATCTAATTTATTCGGCTTATGGGTTTTTGAGACGAGGGTTCCCAGGAAACAGCCTCTCTACTTCTATGAGGTAGTGGTAAGGTCTGCGTACATTCTACCCTCCCCAGACCCCACTTGTGGGATTCCACTGGGTATGTTGTTGTTGTTCTATGTTAGCTATATGCCTACATCTCCAAAACAACTTGCATTCTATTCCCTCTATATTGTCCACCAGATGCCTGCAGAATTAATTCTCCATCATGTAGACTCCAAACCTCCAAATCATTAATGTATCTTCTGAAAGTTTAAGTTTCAACCTTGTAGACTCCCAATCTCAGCCACAGATGCTTGACGTTGTTGGACCAAATTATAAATATCTGGAAACATTTCTTTAAGAGATTCATTTCCAATCCAGTCGTCACTCCAGAGAGAGTTATTTGCTCCATCACTAACCTTGATGATAGTATTGTTGATAAAAATTGGCCACTAAGATCTTATTGATTTCCACACTACAACAACAACAATATACTCAGTCAGGTCCCAGAAGTGCAGTATGGGAGGGTGAAAATTACTCCATGCCTCCACTTCTGTTTCTGAAATTTGATCAGAAGGTCCCTTCACTTTGATCCGAGCCCATTTTAGATGATTTCTCAAGGTGTCTCCCCATCTGTTTCAAACCAGCCACCACATTTATCTTCGATAGCTTCAAGAATTTTTTGAGACAATATAACTGAGGGTATTCCCAATATTCATACCCAAACCCAATCCAGTTTCACAGTTGCAGGAAGACACCCAGCTTCCAGCGATTACCCTTGAAGATTCAGCAAGTTATTTCTCTACCTCCATTTTTTTTGGGGGGGGGGGGGGG
>DF357309.1:130253-162877 GCA_000787875.1 Solanum virginianum | reverse complement strand
GCTCAACTCAAATCATATATTGAGCGTGAAACGATCGAAGCAGATAGGGCATCAGAATATCCACAGTAAACATACAATAAAAATATTTGGTTTACTTACTCCATTAGGAAAACATGGCCATCTTTCGCAGAAAGATCAGATTTTTTTTTAAACGCGCCAGGAGGACGCAGGGACTTGTTCTCCCCGGGAAGCTTTTGTGCCCTAGGCAACAAATGTATCCTGGTACGAACAAGATGCAGCACAGAGTTTGGTGGCACATTTTGGGCAGATAGAGATTTATCATCTTCAAGCTCCTTCCCACAGTAAATTATCTTTACTGGCTCCGACAATTTGAAATCTATAGACAAATAACATGGTGAAAGTTAGTAATAGCTGGGATCTGAAAATACTAAATAGATTTAATATACGTAAAGTTTAGGAACAATAAGGATAGGAAAAAGTATAAACCAAGCTTCTTGGACGCCTTTGACTTGAGGGAAGAAATGGTCTCCTCTGCTGCCACATGAAGTTTACTTCCTTTGCCACCCAAGCTCTTCAAAATGATTTTCATTGGCCCTTGTGTAGGCAACTTTCTCTGTTCCTTAAGTACCACCTCATTGTCATGGGGATGCCATAAAGCTCTTGGCCGATGAAAATTTGCTATGTCTTTACTGCAAAGAGCAATAAATCACATAAATAGACATTAAAAATGAAGCAATCAACCAATACATATGATAAATCCAAGAGAACACACGTCAAATCTTGTTAACAGAGGTCATTAGGTAGTCTAACAAAACACTAATGGCAGTATGGTGCTTATGATGCTAATCCCAAAGTCCACGGAGAATGATGTAAGAGAAAACTGTTTTATGCCCTGAGTTGCTTAAGCCAACTGATAAGTAAATTATTGAACTGCTAAAGCAAAGTCACTTCTGGCTAAACACACAAATAAGCCTGAAAAGTGATGGGTTGAGTTTGGGTTGCTTAATGGGTTAACTTTGGACTAGCTTTTGTCATGGGTTAAGATGGGTTCTGCCCAAATATAACCCATGCCCGACCGATTAAAATATGGGGGGGCTCAAATGAGTTATGGACTGTATTTTTCATCCCCTACTCTAGGCATGACATTAGAGGAATCTTCTTCGAAATGAAAAAGAAAGGGAAGTGGAATCTTCTTGGTCAGTCAATCATCATTTACTAAAAGAGAGGAATTAGAATACCAATATGCATCGGTAAAAAACCCAATGCTTCAAGTAAATTATGTTTGTTTTGCTTGTCTGCAGCAAAGGAGGCTAATCCCAGAGTACAAAACTTGTACAAAAAGAAGATTACTCCATTGCTTGCATATGTAAATATTTGGAAAGGACATGGAATATCAATAGTTGCCTTCCAAGTTGCAAGGTAGTTATGGAGGACACTGCTAAATTTGTCTACAGTGGTCAACATCGCTGATAGTTAAGATTAAGATGTGATTTTAGGTTGCAACATCAGATAAAGCAGAAGGAGTGGTGTGTAGCTCTTTCGGACCTATAGATAATTCGGAAAGAAAAGAGCAAGACAGCTTTCGAAGGGTGTGAACTACTGTAATTCAGATGTGGTCATGCTTTTCATGTTTTTGTTCCAAATAAACGTGTAGTGCACCATGGGGTAAAAATGAGAGGGTGTTACTCGTAGAGAACAATATTTTTCTATAATTTGAGTACAGGGAATTTTTCTCGACACATTAATTAAGTTATTACTATACCAAAAAAGTGAATTAGAGAAGAATTAACCATTTCTATAAGGGAGTGTCAAATGAAGTACACAATACTTACTTGCTTAGCTTAGCCTTCATTGTCTGCAGCTTAAGAGCTGGTATTGAGTGCAGAACTTTGAGACCATGTGCAGTGCGTTTCTTTGAATGTGATTTTAGTTGCTGAGTTGACTTTCTGTTCAAATAGAATCTGTCATTGGCAATATTGAAACGCCCGGATAAACCACTGAGACCATATAACTCAGTAGAATCACCATGACTGGGCTTCCCTAAACCAGTTGTGATCATTGCTCCAGCATGATGCAAAAACTGTTGGCCGCCTCTGTTATCCGAAACTTCAAAAAGCATTTGTTCATCTTGAAGATCATATATGAGCTTTGGCTTCAGAAAGGGTTGATCTGGTTCCCAAATAATGTTGTCAACCCAAGATTCGTCCAGTATATCTCTATTTTGTAGTGTAAGCTTGCTAAATCTCCTTAAGGCATCACTGCTAAGGATTTCACCAGTGTCTCCATCCTTTGGAGTATCTGTGCTCTTTTGCCTATCTGCATTCAAGCGAGACTCTAATCTCAAAAGCTGAGGGTGATATCTTCCTTCTGATAACGACGTATCCAGGTGTGCTGAAGGTTCTTTTGAACCAAAAGGCTCCACAGAAACACTTGAAGAAAAAAAGGAGCTATGACCTTTTTCATGGGGTTCAATTTCTTTCTCTGACTGAAAACTTTGAGACTCGGCCTCCACATCTAGTTGTTTATCAGTCAATGCTTCATAATCAGGTTCAGAAATCTCACAACTCTCAGCAGTATTATCACTCAATGGAGGAGAATTATCCCAGATAATTCTATCCTCCCAGTCTTGCTGGTCAAGAGGATAGAACTCTGGACAAATGGTTGAGCTCCAATCAGCTGAAAGATCCATTGATAGATTTTCTTTCATTGGTTCAGCACTACAACAAGAATCCTTTTTCTCAATTTTTGGCTTTAAGTCATCAGTCCCTTGATCGGTTCCTGGTTCATTATCCAGCACCATTGAAGAGCTATCATGATGTACATGGGTCCTCCTCAACCAAGGAAACTCTTTATATGACCCTCTCAGTAATGTAACTTCATCTTCTTCAACAATACCCGGTGTGTCCATGGCCTTGTATTTGTCTGTTGATACAGGAATATGCTACAGAAAGGCTCAACTGTACTAACACTACTAAAGAGAACTGAAGAAAGAGATTTTTCTTATTAGCAAAAGGTACCTTTGGGAACAGAGCAACGTCGCTCCCTCTTCTCTGCTTTCTTCCGAGGTTTATGAAGGGCAAAAATTTCAGAAAACTTTAGAATTGCCGCCCCATCTTCTACACAAAGAACAGGTAGAGGCAGAGAGCGTTGACTATCAACTGGCTCTTCCAAAGCACGAGGTTCTTCCTGACAACCAGCATAAAAAACAGCACTGTTTAAAAAACAAGAATCATTCTAAAGCAGAAAACAGAATTAGACAACTATAGTCTCTGCAGTTGTTAGCTTAAGCCAAGCATAAAGTAGAATAACATAACAGAGGAGAACAATAATGCGAACACTTAACAAAACTGCTTTCAAATAAACGCAGATCTCCAGCACAATAGACAGGCAGAGAAAAAAAAAAGTGCTTTAATATTTGTCAACTTCCCAAAAGTGAAACTGTGAAGAAAAGAAAAACAGAAGTAAAACTAAAAGTTTGTATAATACTAACAGAGGTCCGCGAGAAATTATAGGATTTTAACAAACATAAAAAGCTATCTGCCCAGATACTTCAGCAACTATAAATACAATAATTCAAGGTATTTACAAAATGCATTAACTAGCATTATAAATTTTCAACCATTAGAAGAAATTATCGTCATGGAATGTTATGAACTTTTTTTTTTTTTTTTTTTGGAAACTGATAACTTTGTAAATTCATCAAAAGACAGTATTAAAACTGTATTGGTCAAAATTTACAACTTGTCCTTTGAATCCTACTATCTTTTACCAAATTGAGTCTAGTACATCAATCAATTCCAGGAAAATATCAAGAATTCATCCAACAAAATCGCTCACAGATACAAAGTGACGCAATGATATCAACTGTTTGATAACCTACTTCACAAGAAGGAAAGGATAAGAAGAGAGAAAGAAGGAGATGACATGCACTTCATGCTACAAGTCAGAATAAAAGGAACACAAAAATATAAGCAGTTTTTCATTTTAAATTGTAGAGGACAAACCTCTTGAAGATCTTCACTAGATTCGGGAGCATCTGTGGATATAACTTCTTCTGGAACCTTATTTCCATGAAAAATGACTTCAGCTTCATTGATGTACTCTCCTACAAACAGAACATCACAAAAAGACAAAAGTGAAGACACAGAGAAATATTAAAATGAAATTATGCAGCCCCAGGAATTATTCCTTTTTTTTGTTTTTTGATTTGCACCGGGTGTCCGAGTCTCCAGGAATTATTCCTTTTCCTCCTACAGTAATCTCCCAATCCAAAATTGATTCCTTCAAATTTTCATATCTTAACATCACTTTTTTTTCCTTCAAAGGAAGGGTACAGTCAGGAGTAGAATTCTTTGATAGTGTTATCCAGAAATCTTTGAGATGAAATACAAAGCTAACAGATATAAATCCATTACATGACACAAAGTGCTCTAGTTTCAATGTATGTTTCGGCAGAAAAAAAGTTACATCTCCTTTTTTCTTCTTTTTCTCCGGTTTGTTTTCCACCGGCCATTTTAGAAAACAGAAGTTAAATACACATTTGGCCCTAAAATAAAAAAATTAATTTAAAAAGGACGAGTGAATTTCATTAGTTTTGAGAGGAAATCTGAGCAACTATTCCTTCTCAAAAATCTGAGCAAGTACTTCAACGATAAGGGCAAATTAGGAGCCAAATTCAAACAGAGAGCAATTTTTTTAAACGGTGTCCGGACCAGCTTGTGCTCGTGTTGACTAGTTCCTCGGGATACCAGTCTGAAGAGCAGTTTGGCCATTTCCCTTAAAAAACAAGCTGAAGCAAAATAGAATATGGAAAGTATGCAACATGTCTCTCGTTATTCACATTCTGTCCATCCTACCCACAGCTCCCTGTCTCTTCCCGCTGCAAAAGCCATCTGCTCGTTCAGAGCCCTGCCCTAGCGTCAAGGCATCTAACCCCCATGATCTTTCCCTCATAAGACCTCCCACCAAAAAGGTATTTTTTTCATGGACTTGTTCACAGCTGTGGCAAACAATTTTAGTACACCAAAAATTGCTAGCAGAAAACAGAAATTTGGCACAGAAAGCTGCAAGCAGAAATTTTTTTGACAAATACCGAACACAAAGACTCATTTAAAGGATAAACTTAATTTTATCTTGTGTCCTAGGATAACATCTTGGTTTCACTATTCTCATTTTATTTTCCGCTTCCCTCTTACTGATGGGACTCTGGGTCATGTCGGCTTTCAATTTCATTTTAGGTGAGCAGCAACTTTCTGTAATAGAACTGAGGTTTGTAACATACTTACATGAAGAACAGCCCTATAAATCTAGTGGTGGCAATCAGTGAAGAGATTAAAATATCAAAAGGAAAAGTTACACTCTAAAGATTGTAGGCAGTCTTCAATACTTGAGAGTAACAATAATAAAAGCATTTATGAAACACCAGTGCCCAAGAAAATAATGCTTTTAAACTAACCTTCTCCAGGAGCAGATTGAACTTCAGCAATGTTCTCTGCCACCTCCTGTTCCTTCTCTTTGTCATCATCCTCATCATAGTTTTCATCATCGAAAACAGAAGCACGTTTCTCCAAAGTAGTTAAAGAGATTTCTGTAGAAAAATAATCCCTCTTTGGCAATAATAGGTCCTCTTCAGTAACAGATTGTACCTCAGGCCCTTCATATTGCTCATCAATGTCCTCATAATCTACAGCGTCTTCAGCCTTCTCATCATAATCTGTGTGTTCAATGAAGCAGAGGGAAGACCAGTAATGAGAAATGACTTCTGAAAGAAAAGATAGGTGAATAAAATCTAATGGCTTCAGAATGATGATGAAAACCCAGAGTAAGCTCTATGAACCGTGTGCTGTGAATTAATATAAGAATAATAATTCAGAAAACAGAATTAAAAAACTATAAGCCACTGGAGCTTTAACACACCAAGGTTCAGACATAATAACACAAAGAAATGCAGAAACATAAGAGTTTCTGGCAAAGAAAAGACATAAAGAGTCTGTTAAACAAAAGAATGTCAGCTGCAGGTTAGTGTAGCTAAAGAGCTCCATTTAATGGAACTATTTCAAATATCAGTGTCAAGCGGCTCTAGCCTAACCATATATATCAACTTAGTAAAAGTTTCCAGTATTTCCCAAACAGCAGTAATATGAATTATCAGAATGTCGAGCACGTAAAATTGTTGCTGGCTTTTTCTATAACGTATACAGGTTCAAACCCAAGCTTACAACGTCTAATTAACAATGCTTTCACTAGTGATAAAGGTAAAGTTTTTATAGGATGAAAGAAAAGGACAAAAGAATTGTCAATGGAAGTCTCAAAGAAACTGCATGAGTCAGCATTTATTGAACATGTACCTTGTTCAGCAGCATCTGCAGATTCTTGAGGGGACTTCCCCGACAACTGAAAATCCAAGGGAAAGAGACATGGAAAAAATATTAGCATCGAAACTAGTCAGGTAGTTATTGGGTTACAATCATTCATATTTGTACCGCCTCATCCGAAATACAATTCCAAATAAATCATAGTGAAGAAAGATTGTGTCTACACTTCTCGGAAGATATAATTCCAAGATATAGACAAAAGAGTTCTGCTACATACATCTATCTCTGTCAGAGATGGACCAAGCTTGTCAGCTAAAGCAGCAAGATGCTCCTTGGCGTCCTGAAAAACATAATTTCCATCAGAGTTTGACCTCTTGATAAGCAAAGAAGACACCAGAAGAAGCTCAAACCACAAAAAATGCGAGATCTGAAAGAGAAATTTGAGGAGCATGAAAATGAATGAATGACACTTCCAGAAATAGATGATAAACTTGGCCATCATCCCTTAGAAGAAATTATTAAGATGTTAGCTACAGGAAACGCCTGGCTCTTGTTGCAACTGTTCTTATCGAAAGAAATAGTACAATTACGAGTCCTTTGGTAGCTGGTTAGAAGGTAAGTTATCCATCTATTATTTCTTGCATAAATAATACCATGTTTGATTGCGTTCTTTTACAACATACCCAGTGTAATCCCACTAGTGAGGTCAACAAAGGGTGGTGCGTACATAGACCTTACCCCTACCTTGTAAAGGCAGATAAGTTGTTTCCAATAGACCCACTGTTCAAGTAAATCATAGCATAGCATATCAAAGCAGCTTTGAAATGGAAATAATGGAGAGAAGAATAGTACCAAAAATTAGTAATACAATAACTGAAGCAAATGAATTTACATGTAATAATATAAAAAAATAATATAGTAGAAGAGTAATAATAATAATTATTATAATTATAATACTGATAAAGAAGCTAGACAACGCCCTACTACATACTAATCTTATGCCCTAATCCTCGACCTTCATAACCTCCTAACTAGGGCCAGTGTCCTTGGTAAGTCACAACTTGCAAGTGTGTCATGTCCAGTCGAATCACCTCTCCCCAATACTTCCTCGGCCTAGCTCTACCTCTCATTAACCTCACCATAGCCAACCTCTCACACCTCATCATTGGGACATTTGACCCTACACAATTTGCAGCTTAATTCACACACTGTTTTGCTTCACAAAAATATTTGACCATATACAATTTGCAACTTATTTTAGGAGTAGGCAGCAACAACATACCCAGTGGAATCCCACAAGTGGGGTCTGGGGAGGGTAGAATGTACGCAGACCTTATCACTACCTCGTAGAGGTAGAGAGGCTGTTTCGTGGGAACACTCGTCTCAAAAACCAATAAGCAGAATAAACTAGATGTGGGAAAAGGAAAGGAAAGGGAACAGAAAGGGCGACTAATAAGGAAAAACACATGATATTATGTGAATACAATAAAATTAACATATCGAAATGGAAAACGACAACACAAGATATATAGGCAATGTAAATACGCTAAGAGTAAACAAATATACGATGTGAAGACATCACTACTCCTACTAACCTACTATGTCACAAAGTCAATTAACGGCCTACCCCTACTAACATATTAGCCCTCTACTCTAATACGTGACCTCCACTCTTTTCTATCTAAGGCATGTCCTCAGTGAGATGAAGTTTCGTCATATCTTGTCTGATCACCTCCTCCCAATACTTCTTCGGTCTACCTCAACCCCTCCGCATATCCCCTAAATCTAACCTCTCGCACCTCCTAACAGGAGCCTCGATACTTTTTCTCTGCACACGTCCAAACCAACGTAGTCTCACTTCCCTTATCTTGTCAGCCACAGGGGCCAACTCTAGCTTCTCTCGGATGATCTCATTCCTAATCCGATCACTCTGTCCACACA
This sequence comes from Solanum virginianum, assembly GCA_000787875.1. Taxonomy (NCBI): domain Eukaryota; kingdom Viridiplantae; phylum Streptophyta; class Magnoliopsida; order Solanales; family Solanaceae; genus Solanum; species Solanum virginianum. The sequence continues at coordinate 154,661 of DF357309.1, read as the reverse complement.
TCCATCTCAACATCCTCATCTCCGCGACCTGCATCTTCTGAACATGTGAATTCTTAATTGGCCAACACTCCAACCCATATAATAAAGATGGTCTAACCATCATTCTATAAAACTTGCCTTTAAGCTCAGTTGGTATCTTTTATCACACAGTACTCCTGAGGCAAGCCTCAATTTCGTCCATACTGCCCCAATACGATGTGTAAGATCATCCTCGATGTCGCTACTACTCTGGATGATGGATCCAAGATACTGATAGCTTTCTCTCTTAGGAACAGGTTGAACAAGCTTCACTTCAATGTCTGTTACATCTCTAGCAACACTGAATTTACACTCCAAATATTCTGTTTTGGTTCTACTCAATTTGAACCTTTGGATTCCAAAGTATCCCTCCAAACCTTCATGTTCCTTCATGGTCCTCCCAAAATTTTGTATTGAATTCCAAGAAAGCACTCCTAGGTTTCGTTCCTAGCGACAGCCAACATAGTGAAAGGGAGCTTGAACACTTCACCACCCTCAACAATGTCTAACCTCTGGCTGACTTCTTTCCACATTAAAATACAATATATGGCACCTATAAAGGTATAATGGAGTTGCTTATGCTGAAACCAGCAAATAATCATCATGTTAAGTGTTAGGTTCCACTGCTACTTGGAGACACTTTAGTACCTATAAGAACATAATACTTGGGGGTCTTGTAGCATATTATTTGAGAGCCAAATTACATAGGGAGAAAGGAGAAAATCACCTCATCAAGGTAGTCAACATCGAGATCACCAGAATAGTCAACATTTCCAAACATAAATCCCAGAAGTCGGTTACCACTGCCAGCTTCGTCATATTCTTCCTCATCATCTGCAAAAACCAGACATACTTGTCAGTAAAATCACACTGAGGTTGCCAGCCTTCTCACTTTACAGAAACAAGTTGAAAAAATGAGACGCTATGAAGGACACAGGAACTCAACCTGTAGGCCAAGTCAGATTGTTTTCTGTTGATAGAGTTTGGATTAGAAAGGAATGCATAGAGGATAATTAACCCAATTACAATTAGTGGAGTTTTTCGTATAGTATAGCAGGGTTTTATCCTTTGCTCCTTTTTCTCTTTACCTCTGCTCTCTTCTGGATTCTTGTTTGCAATCACAGGCACATTACTGCTGGCTTTTGACATCAATAATACTACCCATTTCAAAATGAAAAAAGTAAGAATAATGAGGCCAATTTGATGGATGCACAAGGCTTCAAAAAAACCATATGTCAGTGTAGAGGAACTCAGTTGGAAGACAAAGGATAGAAACACAAAGACTGAAACTTCTTAAAAGTAGATAAGCTACCAAAAAGATGTTCCCCTACAAAAAACACCTTTCATCTATACATATTGGTACATCATTGATGCACCAAAACACCATAATGAAATTCTCATCTACCTTGTTAATTATGAGATCCACTGAGACCATACGTGGGCTAAGAAACTCATGATATATAAACCAATGTATAAGCACAAGACACTGACAATTTCCTTTACTTCTTCCACACTTCATATTTATTTTTTAGTAAGATAAATGATTAAACACTACATTTATTCTGGAAGGATAAGCAGTAACTTCTAAGCCATCAGATCACAGCTCTCTTTCCCCTTCTTTCAGGCACTAAAACCAACCTTAATTGTCAATAAAATGGTCAAAGCTTTACACTACCCCCACCCCAACACACAAATACGCACACAAAGAGAAAGAGAGACAATTTCCTATTTGATATCTTAACCAATCAAATGAGCCACTTAAGTTTTCTCACCCAGTGAAGAACATTAGATGAGTGAAATTCCGCTGGCCCACCTTTCTTCATTCTCTTTCATATATGTCATCAATTTCGAGACTTCCCAAAATCAACCCTGACATTTCACTAACCGAGCAACCAAACTTCTTTTATCTTTTATGATAAGATTATTTATATACAGCAAATATTGCAAAACAAATGACTAGGTTCTTCAACCGAAAGGGAATCCACCAATTAGACAGACCAACCAAACAACCATTATTTCAATAGCATTTCAAACTTGGAGTCTTCAAATCCCACCCCCACCCAGCCCACATGAAAAAAAGTTGATGAAAGAGAAGGTGACATCCTGAAAGGATTGCAAGCTTTCCTTACCACTCAATTGAAGGGGGGAGAGCACAGTCATACGCAGAGAACAAGTATATGGAACTCTCAACAGCAAAAAAATGATGTTGATGATGATAACAATAATAAATAAGTAAATAATCACAGTAATAATATCAACAGCTCTTTACAAATACAAGAATGTCTATCCTATCTGTTACAGGATAAAGGAGAACTAAAAGTCCTCATAATTCATATCTGAACCAGCTATAATTACTGGTAGGCAATCCAGGAGCAAACGTTTGTAACAAAGTACGAGACTACATATATTCAGCATTCAAGTTGAAATAAGATTTATATATATACCTTTATAAGAAAAATAAACATTTTAGATACACACAAGTCACAGGTAACACATCTTCCAAAGCATCCAAGGGTGTGATCAAATTGATGTAGGTACCATTAAGCCTATGGGAGACCAGGGACTGAATTTGGCAAAAAAAAACTAGTTGATTTCTTTCAATCAGCCAAAGCCTTGATGGGAGAATGCAAGTACTTGGTGGAAAAAATTGAGGTACAAGTTGGACATCAGAAAGAAACTTGAAGCAATGAAGCAGCATGATCTGAGGGGTTATCTTTTCATGGATCATGCTATGAATTTTAGGTAAGTGTCTGCTTCAAACAATTGTATCCTCACAAAAAAACTTTTGAAACAGCAGGATTAGTATAGGCATTATCAAATCTAAAAAAGAAAACTTTTAAATCTCAACTTCGAAAGAGCTGGATTCGTATCGCATCATTCTCCACAGGATACAGAAATTACTAATTTTAATTGCAACTTGTAAATTTTAATTTTTCTAAATACTGAATTTTACTTCAAATAAGCTTGAGCTTCACTCTAGGCTTCACCTCATCAAATGGTTCAACAACAGTTTTCTGTTCTTCACAAAATTACTGACTTTTGATAGTTCAACGACAACATTACCCAATGCAATCCCATAAGTGGGGCTCCAGGAATGTTAATGTGTACGCAGCCTTACCGCTACCCACTTACTAACTATCAAAAGTAAAGTCAAAACAAAAAGAAGTATTACCTTCATCACGCTCATCCCGGGATGAGCCACCAGGTTCATAACCCATCTTTACGTAAGCAACTCTGCAACAAAAAACACTTGATAATTCTAACACTAGCAATGAACGAAAAACACCCAATAACATTAATACTCACAAAAGAACCTCCTTTACTCCCTACCCTCATCCTAAAACATAATCCACTGGTGCAATTTCAAATCATTATGGTCCAATTCATTGCAAGAAACGAAAAGGGTATAATTAATTTCACCAAAAACGAAAAGGGGTTGTCTAATTATACACAAATAGACGATTAAATGTACAAAGAAGAAGAGAAAACATACAGTTTGATTCGTAGAAAGCTGAAAAGTTCCTCCTTTTAGCAAAAGAAAGCTGTCAAGATAACAACAGCGCGAAAGTATTGCTTGGCAAGAATTTGAGACGAGATTTTGGGTGTATTTATACAGATTTTGCAAGTTCCAATATCGTCTATGTCCGCTCTAAGGAATTTTTGGTTTGGGCGAAGAACGGAGTTTTGACGAAACGGGTTATCGGATCAACCCGTACCAAACACGGGCCCAATATAAAAAAAATTAAAATGTTATTTTTATTTTTTTAATGTAAAGGAATACTTCTTAATTTTATATGAGAATTTATAAGCTGAAAAATGCCTTTAAAAAAAACCTTTTAAACACGATTTATATAAACCTTTACAGTCTCTATTATTTGAAATCTAATTTAAAGTTTTTTCACTTAGAATATAAAAGAGACAATAAATTTAAAATATCACTTATTTTTCCTCTTTACATTAAAGTTTTTTATTTTTTTAAAAGAAAACATTTTCTAAAATATGAGAACATTGAAAAACCTTTCCTATTGAATACATACACATATTACATAAACCTTTACACACTTCAATCAAGTGATTTGATAGGTCTTTGAAAATTCTTTTATCACTTCAATTCTTTTACACTCTTTTGGTGCAAAACTAGACACATGTAAAGTTGTTCACCGTTTTTTTTCTAGCTTTACGTTAGAATTCATGTACCACTATATATTATATTTATTCATGTTTTTGTTTTTGCCTTGAAGGTTCTACACAGAGACTTAAAAAAGCAATTTTAACTTAATTTCTCTTGTCCTTATTTCAGTACAAGTGTCGATCTTTTGCATGTATTTCAATAAATGCGGTGGAAGATATGTATAAATATGGGATATGATTGTATTCAAGAATTTCATTTCATTTTCTTGTTTTACATTTTGAGCTGCTAGAACCTTGAAGAAAAAACAAGAGTAACAAACAGTGCTCTGCCATGGGGAGAAGTAAGTTTTCAAAACTCAAAATTACTTTATTATCTACCTTTTTTTGTATTGTGCACATCTCGATTATGGTTATAGTGATCTTTTGAGATGATAACTTTAATTATTTATTGAGTCAGAAAAAAGTGAATCTTTTGAGTCAGTGCATCATGCCTATTTTATTACCTATGTCTTTACTTTATATTCAGGAGAGATTGATAAGGCAATAAATTCTCTATGTTTGTCTAGAAATATGTTCTTTTGATCTGCGATATGATGGAAATTTGGGATTAGTTCACTTTAAATTGAAGCAAAAAATTTCACTGTTGCAAGATGAAATTTAAAATTTTGGATAACTTGTATACTTATGTGATTGGTTGGACTGTGGGCCTATATGTAACGGAATTTCGTTAAGGGTATTCATGATTTAGTATATATTTTATAAATACTATTTTTTTGATATATATGCACTGTTCTTGTTTATGTGCATTGTTGTTCCACCACTGGCTATATTCTTATGAAACTCTATTTAGATTACTTGAACAAGACTTGCAAAAGTAGATTACTGGAATTGCTTTTCTGGTTGCAGGACCTGCTAGGTGTTATCGTCAAATAAAGGGAAAGCCCTATCCAAAATCGCGATTTAATCGTGGTGTGCCCGATCCTAAGATCAGGATTTACGACGTTGGCGTGAAGAAAAAGGGAGTTGATGAGTTCCCATGCTGTGTGCATTTGGTTAGTTGGGAGAAAGAGAATGTGTCTAGTGAGGCACTGGAAGCTGCACGTATCGCGTGCAACAAGTACATGGTGAAGAATGGAGGAAAGGATTCTTTTCACCTGAGAGTCAGAGCTCACCCTTATCACGTTTTGCGCATAAACAAAATGTTGTCATGTGCTGGAGCCGATAGGCTCCAGACAGGTATGAGGGGAGCATTCGGCAAGCCACTTGGGACTTGCGCGCGCATTTCTATTGGCCAAGTGTTGTTGTCTGTTAGATGCAGGGATTCAAACTCTCGTCATGCCCAAGAAGCTCTCCGACGTGCAAAGTTCAAGTTTCCTGGTCGACAGAAAATCATTGTCAGCAGTAAATGGTATTGCTTTTTCTCTGTTTCAGCTGAACTTATTACTACATTATGCCTCTAATTGCTATCAGATTTGACATGAAGGTTTCTGCGAAGACGCAGGATTGTTATAAAATCTCGACATTCTTCAGCCTTGTAATGTGTTGTAAGGAGGTTCTTATACCCGCATTCTCTTGCATTTCAGGGGGTTCACACCTTTCAAACGTACCGATTACCTGAAATGGAGAGCCCAGAACAGGATCGTGCGAGATGGTGTCAATGCTAAGGTTCGACATTCATTCTCTACCCTAATATCACCTTTTTATAATGGCAGTTAGTTTAGAACGAAGAATGGAAAGTGTCCTGCCCCAGCAAGAACCTACCCTATAAAAAAGCGAGACTCAATTTATCGACTTTACTAATCAAACAAGAATCTATCTCAAAACATAACCCTCATATTCCATCTGATATTTCTGAAACATGTTCAACATGTAGATGTAGCTAAGTTCCTATTTCCTGTTCTTTCCTTTTTTTGGCTTGCAGCTCCTCGGCTGTCACGGACCATTAGCTGCCAGGCAACCTGGACGAGCATTTTTACCTGGGACTGTTTGAGATTGAACATGATGTACTATGCACAATACCAGGTGTTGTTCAGTAGCTAGTGTAGCTTCTTTAAGCTCGATAGGAAGTACAATATATTGAAATAAAGCAACTAGTTGATATCCTTCACTAGTTATAGCAGATTGTAGTCTATGTTGCTCGGACAGTCTAGAAATGCTGTCGCACTCATGTCAGATACGCAAACTGCACTATTTTTGGAGGATCTGACACAACCCATCAGCATTTTGAAGATAGTTCTAGCAACTTATGTTTTAGGAGGGGTCTTGGCTTGTATTATGTATTTATTGGTATATACTCTCATTATGTCTCTGTCTATGTTAGCTATGAGTAGCACTGAATATAAGGTATAAAATTTTCAGACTTATGGTTATGGATATCCCAAAATTGGTACTTACTAAATCTGAAATCGATAAACTTTAACAATAAACTCGGAAGTCTAATTTATAATCCAAAAATCTAAACCAAATATCCAAAAAGTAGAGAACTTTTGAGTTGGCCAAACTATGCCCGCCCCCAACAACGTGTACTTCTGAATTCCACATAGATTCATTGGTTCAGAGCTCCTCGAGTCTTGTATACACCTTGTTTAATAAGATGCTGCAACTCTGAGGTGACGTGCAAGGCCCACACATGAGATAAATGACATTGCCAAGAGGCCTCATATAGATTCCATCTTCACGGAGCTTCTGAAGGAGAGATCTAGCATATAGAGAAGCATACCTGCATGTTTAGGACAAAATTCAGCTTCACAAGTATCACGAAAAGATGCAGTACAAGCAAAGATGAAACCAGAACAGTCCACTACATAGTTTTGGTGGCAAATCTATATAGAAACTGACTATATGCTGTAATTTGTAATCAAGTGCTGGCGCTACCACAAACGTTTCACAAAGGTGAGCAATATAACAAGAGTCCTCCATATGCTTAACTGACTAATTTTGTGATATGTCTAAGAAAGGAAGTGACTTTTGGAGCTTCTGAATGATTCTTAATTGGAGCTCTATGTCCAAAGCTTACATATGGTGCACCACTTTAATATGGCATAAGAATTTTCATGTTTAAACAATCACTGCATTGACAATGAGAATGAAAGAGAACGAATAAAAAAAACTCATAATTTACAAGAAAGTAGAATAGACTGCATACCCAGCATTAGAGCCTTCTGCTCGAAGTTCCAATGCACATAGAGTCCCCAACACCACCACTCTGTGCACTGCTGGAAGTAAGGAAATTTGTCTCACCAAGTCTAAATCCCACAGCTGCAAACATCCAAGAGATGATGAAGTGGGAGACGCAAAATAACATGTTAAAAACAAGATGTTGGGCATTCATCTTTTATAACAGGCCCCTTACAAGTTTTTTTACAAGGTGACCTAGTGTTACTGCCTAATTTTTTGTTCAAATGACTCAATGTAACGACTCTGCATGCCCTCTTCAGTACTAATTTGAATAGCTGGTACAGAAAACCTATGTTACGTAGAGTTACTTATGGATATGTGTGTAGCATGGATGTGTGGAATTATCCAGTATGGTTACAACAGGTCTCTTGCTATATTTTTAGTGGCTTTTACTAAGAATCAGCTGAGAGTACCCACACCTTATCAAGGCAAATGAAGGATCCATGTAATGTAGCAAAAACCATATGGTGATTTTAAAGTCGATTGAAATCACACTTTGTGCTCTAGAGCGTGACCCAAATATTTTGGCATACAACACTAATATGCTTGCCCAGCTTCGACAGGTTGCAAATTTACGTGCTCCAATTGTTTGTGCAAAAATATTTTCAATTAGGGAAATTGCATAAATAGCCGCACACCCGCAAAAATAGCAGGAAGATGTGTGATATAGACATATTATGTATATTGGTTAGCAGATGCACATACTTTCGGCTGAGCAGCCAAATGTATGACTTTTCCTTTTACTTATCCTAAGACTATTGTGCTGAATAGTCTGAAACAAGGGCATTTACATGTCTCCACCAAAACAGTCTAGGAGACAAAAAAAAAATAGTTTTTTAATCAAGAGAGAAAACGGAAAGTTGTTATTAAATAACTTTCAAAAGAGGAGTGACTGTTCGCAGGAACAGATAGGCAATGCAACTTTTAGAAATCGTTGTATTTATAACGTGCAGGCAATGCAACTTTTAGAAATCGTTGTATTTATAACGTGCAAATTCCTATTTACTAAAGTACAGTAACATTTATCAGCCAAATGCATTTTCACATACCTCCCTGAGTAGCATAGATTCAGTTATCAGATTATGATTTGTTTTGGAGTCCTTAAACCATTTGATTGACTTTACAGCAGCTGTACAACCCACTGCATGTGCAGTGTAAGAGTGACCATGCAAGAGTGCCTGGAGCTGAAGCAAAGCAATGAGGTTACACCACCAATCATATCATATTATATTTGAGGACTTGAATTAGGCATAACCACCAATGAGAAGCAAAAAGGGTATTTTAGCAGATCCAACAAATTTCTGGCTGAAACAAATTTTTTTCGCTCACAGAAGCAAATCCTTGACAAGCAGATGCACTGATGAATTCATCCAAAAAAGAAAGAGAAACTGATGAATATACCTTTGAATCTCCAACAAATGCTTCAAATACAGCTTCTGATGCTAAAGTGACAGCCAAGGGAACAATGCCACCAGTCATCAACTTGGCAAAGCAGGCTATATCTGGCTTACAGCTGATAAACTCTGTAGCAGACTGAAAAAAGCAAAAGACACAGGTTGAAATTCCTAAAACCAGATAAGTGATACATAAAGCAATCTGGCTAAGAACCCCGAAAACTCATATGTGAAGTAATCTAGCAGACAAACCTCTGCTCCCAGACGCCAGAATCCGGTAAACACCTCATCAAAAATAACAGGAATTTTTTTATTTCGGCATTCTTCAACAAGTACTCTCTGAAATAATGGATCGACCATTTCCATTCCTCCAGCGCCTTGTATCACTGCAAATATGCAAGTAAACCACACTGCTTTACAAAGTTGAAGAATCATTACGAATAGCGTGAAACATCCTTAATTAACTGTTAGCGTAGACATTAGAGAACATCATTAAGAATATTTTAAACAATATTACTTGATTGTTTAGTAAGAAATAATTAAAAGTTCCACAAATTAGAAAAAGTTCTTTTTTCTCATATGGCCAAAAACTCCTACATAGAAAGCCATTGTGATCCAAAAAAGTAAATGCATCTAGAATTATGTAAGCGTGAGTCATGAGCAAGAAGGAAAATATAGAGGGGGAGAGACCAAAAAGAAACTTGTGCAGATGTCAAAGTCTTGCCTGGTTCTATAATCAACGCTCCAGTCTGAGTAGATCCGCTTGAGTCAATAATTAGCTGTAATGTTTGCCGTATATATGAGTGATATATATCAGCAAGATTTGAAGTGTCACGACTTTTCTTGAATATGTTCTCACGCAAACTGAAAGCTGAAAAAGAAACCAATGCTTATAGTACTGAAAATTGAAATAAAAATATCACCAGAAGTTATGCTTCACTTACTCAAATCTTCAGGACTGGGATTAAAAGTTTCTATCTCCTGGGGAAGGCTAAGTTTCCAAACACCATCACACATGGCAACTGTTGGTGGATCTAAAAAATGACCTCTTCCCTTATACCTGCAAATTAACATCATGTTCAATACTTCAGATTTTGCCCAAGGAAAAAACTGCCAAGAAATAATGTTCACCCTAACCGCCAAGACATACACAATCTGACATGGAATGGATGAGAAGAGTGAAGTTCCTAGATTAAAACAGAACCCAAGAAGATCCATAGTCTAACAATATTAGGCATATCATATATCTTTCCAATTATGAACACCGGAAGAAAGGTACAAGTTTTCTTTTTAATTTCATATGCTACTAATTAAACAGAAATATCAAATTGCTCACACGAATAAGGATGATCATCATGAACTTCATATAACTATCTTAAATAGCTCTAAGTTTTGGCACTTTTTTGGGTGCATTAAATCATGTGTAATAGCTTTTTAAATAGCTGCCCAAGTAATCTCCTACCAAAGGATCCATTCTCCAAGCATTTCAAGTAAATCTGGATCAGGCTGATGAACTATTTTCCTGTCAAGCAGATCAAGGAAAAGGCCAACTACTCCGACAAAATTTTTGTTATTCACTCCTCTAGTTTTGGAGTTCCAAAAGAACTGAGTGAAAGTGGTTGCACGGATACATCTCACCCCCTTTTTCCCCATATGGATTACAGACAGTCAAATGTACTTCAATCTTCTCAGATAAAGAATTTGACTTTAAATCAAATTGCCAGAGCTGTTCCAAATAACTTCTAAAACTACAGCAGAAATATAATACTCACTACTCATCTCTATCTACTGACTTTGGGAAATGTGCATGATTTCATATTTCTGGCGTTATGCAGTGTGACACCACGATGGTGTCGTAATCTATTTATACACGGAAGCATCAGTTCTGCTTTGATGCTTTTATGTATTGCCAGTAAGAATTTGTCGATTTGGAAATGCATGATCAGTATAAATGAAAAAAGAAGCCACAATAAATATGTTTCCATCTTCTAGAGACTTGGTAATCCTGCAGAAAGATTTAGTCACTCACAAAAATAATTGAATTATCCTGGTTAGTTATGGGTCATTGATATCTTATGGTAATGATAATTCAACCTCCCAAAAGAAATAACAAAATGCTTCCACAGCAATGAAAAGTTGCTGTAAAAGAAAGAGAAAATTCTTTCACAAAGATAAGGTCATACCATGGTTGCTGGTAAAAACCAGTATAAGGTGATGGCGCCTGTGCTTCCATAGCGCCCAAAGTGTCACCGTGGTAAGATCCTCTGAGGGCCAAAACCTGGTTCATCATACAGAAAGCTCCATATGTAAACTAGAATTTTGCAATGCATATGACAGAGTACTAAGTATTGCTTTGTCGTCAAGTTTGTGAAAGGGAAGAAACTTGAGTACTAGCCTACTAGGTCGTTTAGCATTTTCCAGCAGCATCTGACCTTATAACTAATGTCAAGTGCAAGCTGAAATCGAGATGGCTTAATATGGTGAAGAAAATAAAATAAAAGATTTGAAAAAGCTACTCCGCTTCTGCTCAAACTTGACATTTGACTGAAGTCAAAGATATGTACAACCACCCCATTGGAGTGGTGCATTGATCATTCTGTGTTCTGCAAGTCATTAGTAAATGAAATGGCACTTTTCAACAGTGGAAATCGATACTTCAGGACACATTTGGCCAATCAACATAAAACAAAGTGCAACTACTTGGAAGACATTGACTATTACCAACCTTTAAATCAAGACGACTTTCCACATTCTCAGCCATCAAATCATCAGAGACAATATTGTGATCAAACAAGAACTTCCGTAGTGCCATTTTAAGAGCAATTTCAATTGCAGTAGAGCCATTATCTGAAAAGTATACTCTTGAAGCCCACCCTATCATAATGTTGTTAGAAAACTAATCTTAGTGCAGAGTCTGGAAATATTTAACATTATTTAGGTATATAACAAGACACATAAATCATAATGGCACACAAGACATGTTACAATACCATCTCATGAGATTTAGATACAGTTTTAACAAAAATATTTGGACACAAATATCTACGAAATATGAATCAGGATATCTGGAAAGAAACAAATGAAAAAGAATTCCAATATTCCTATCTGCACATCATGTAGATATACCTTTCATGGTTATGGAACAAGCATAAAGGAATGTACAATTCCCAAACAGCTCAACCACTTCTAAAATTTTCAAGACACGGAAAAAATTGATTAAAAACATAAAAGTTAAAATCGAGGCATTACTTGTCTATATAGGTATTGTTTAGCTACTTATGTTTTGATTGTTACAATTCGTGCCGAACAATTTCTTTTAAGGTAAACTTCTCGTCGAACATGTGGGAATAAAACAAATTACAGGTTGACAAAGATGCCAATACATTACCAGATGAAAAAATTGCTGCATGAACAATTAGCAACATGGTCCCTCAAAGAACTGTAATCAAGAAAAACTACAAGAATCTCATATAAATGTGAAGACTGAATCCATGTAATACATGCTCTCTTATGAAGAAATACAACAAGTTTCAACAATAAGCTATGTTGCTCGGACTCTTCAAAATTATCGACTGGTGTGTGTCGGATACTTCAAAAATAGTGTATTTTTGGAGAATCGAACACGGATGCGGCCACATTTTTGGAGAGTCGGACAATATGAACACTCCAGCTCGCAAATTTACCAAAGAAATGACCAGGCAAGCAAGGAGCCAAGGACAGGGATTAAAAGACAAACCTTTTCCCACACCTTCAAGCAAAAGTTCAGCACATTCCAAAGCTGGCTCATAAACATTTTCAGGAAACATTACATGCCCATATCTAGCAGTAGCATAACCCATATCTCGTGCAAGCTCAATCTGAAACCACCTAAAGACAAACAGAGGAATGGAGTTACAGTCGTATATAATGCTGACAATTTAATAACAGGGTAAAATCTTAAAGAGAGCAAAGCAAACTGGTAAACAGCATATGCAAACAAATCTAGTATTTTTGCTCCAGGAGATGTCCCTCTTAACTGTAAGACAATTTACCAAATAAAACTTCATTTTTTAATTTATTTTATTTTTGCAGGTTTGTTTGTCGTTTTGGGAAGGAAGAACCACCTTCATTCAGCAGCATATAAGGAAAAAGTTTAACCATTCTCAGGAATTTCAGTTTCTCTGTTTCACGGAATAAGACAAAAGTATTAGCGAGGTTAGGGCTTCACATAATCTATATTCTACGTTATGTCTAGGCTTGTGATTTCTGCACTCTTGAGCTATTCAGGAAAATCGTCCTCATTAATTACCTCATTTAAGGCTCATCGGAGATGACTGCATCTACGATTGATAAGTTGGTGATAAAGGGGATAATTGTTTCAACAACTTGCCAATCGTGTTCAATTATATGCCATCTCCATTCCCCTTGTTCACAATTCAAACAAAAGCATGCACATACCAAAGACAAGTTCTTGGTTATAGTGACTTGCTGTAAACAATCATGAGGTTGGCTAAATTGCTATAAGCGAGGACATATAAACAGACTGACCTGTAAAGTAGCATCAGGTCCCTGGGTCCACCAACTTGCACATGCATCAAATTGTTGAGTGATTAAATCAACATTATTATAAACCTACAGCAGAAGCAGAAAATGAAACCAGCGTGTGAATAGAAAGTTAACACACAGCATAAGAAAGGAACAAATAGTTTCTCTCCTGACAGAAATAGCAGATAGATGGAAGCAGTTAACATCAAAAACGAGGGTGAAAAGGGATATAAAGGAAACCAAGAAGAATATCAGCAATAATAATATCACTAATATGTAGATAACTCACAGCAGTCAAAGAGTTATAGAACAACTATTTCTAGTACCAACTGCATATATTTCCAAAAGTACTGTCAGAAATGAACTAGATAAATGATAGAAAACGCTAGCATTTTCATAACTTGAGGCAACATTCACAACCTTGTGCACAGCAAAGTTTTCTCCACACCGCGAATCTATAACTGTCACATTTTCTTCTGGTACAAGTTTGTGCTGAGTAAAGGGCCACCAGAAAATATCACGTGCCTTCCTTGGCATTTTGCGTAATCTAGATGTTCTCTCCAGAAAAGCTGACTGCATTATTTCTTCAAGAGAATGAAAAGTAGATAGTGCTTCTTGGAACCACTCCATCAGGTTATTTGACATCTCCTTTGGTATAGGCGGAAGAATAAGCACAGGGACCCTGTCAGCCAAGAAATGAACTTTCAGCTCCTTTTGTTTCATAATGAAAATACATTGAAACAAGATTGGGTGGTACACCCAGCGTTATTATTAAGGTCAAACTAGATAATGCCTAATTATTGGTGTAAAACTATATTTTCTGCTTCAAAAGAAAAATTTTAGTCAATAGAAAAACAGCTAGAGGTTCACCTTCTCCGTAAGTAATATGATATTGGACCCTCATTAACAAGGCCATGGTCTTCAAATACTACAGCAACAACATCGTAACCTCGAAGTGTTAAACTTTCATAGGCTGAAATAGTTCCTGAAATACCCCCTAGCCTTCCATCACCAACAAGAATAGCTGGGAAGCGGAAAGGTCTGTAAAAGAAGAAAGCAAATAAAAAAATTGGTTGTTGAGCCATAAAAAGTGAAAGTGTGAATCTGCCAAAACAAGAAACGAAAAGAAGCTGTTACATTTGAAACTTAGATGCGGCAGTCTCTAAAGTATTTACGTACAAGAGTAACATATAGTAATATTGTTTTCTTTGAAATGCATCTAAGTTTGGGCAATTCAATTAAACATGATTTGATAACCAACAAGGAAAGACTCTTCCTTGCAGTATTATAAGGTTGAGTGTTGAACTCTGCCATTCTAATTCATCTTAGTTTTGAACAATGAACAATGACAGTAGCATGTATCCTAATGCTACGTGCACAATTCTACTGTTTGTGTCCAGTTCTCCACTGATCCCCTTCTTAACCTTAGGTGTAGTAGTGTAGAAAATTTCGACTCTTGGTAGGAATCTCAACAAGTTCAGTTGAAAAAACTTTCTTGCTTTGCCTCTTTAGTGAGCTTGTAATCATGGATTGCTACTTTAGGGCTTCAAAACAACAGAAGATAGCTAGCGATCATGATGATATGGTAGAAGTACTGGCAGTCACATCGCCTCGGCAATAATTTTTCCTGTCAAGCAATTCAATTTGCTAACTCAATTCATCAAATAGTAGTCACCAACATAGCGCACGTGCTTCAAAAGTGCCTACTTATATAAGGAATCTCATTGAATTAGTCGCCAAGAAAATTTCTTTGTGCAATGGTAATAACGGTCACCTGACTGTTAGGAATGCAAGCTGAGCTTTTGACATAGGTAACTAATTAGATTCTTTTCAAAAACCAACTGACTATATTCTTTGTTTGTGTTTTTGCTTACATATGTACAAGCAACTATAAGCTCATTATACTTCCATAGTTCCACCAAGTCAAAGCTTTGACCAAATGTATGCTTTCTTTTTCAAGATGAGAACAAAAGCCAAGTAAGCTTTCTATTGGAGTACCACTAAGACTAAGATCCCAGATGTAACTTTCCTAATATATCCTCATATAGAAAACCAATTGTGTATCTAAGTATCTCATATCCGCAATTTAATCCCCCAGACATATTAAAAATTAAGAAATTCCAAGGAACACTAACATCCCACGCACCTATACAAGTCGCATTGAAGTGAACCAGATGGTCCTGGACTGGCAACACCACCAGCAGTCTCGATCACAGACAAAACTTCACCCTTTTCACTTTCCGTTTCACTTCCTAAACAACCCTTCAACATCCCCAACAACTCAGCATCCTCCACTCTAGCATTTTCCCTCTCTGCCACTAAATGTGGCGATAACGCCTCTTTCCACCCATACATTGTCTTGCAAACTAACTTCGAAAAACCCTGCATTATCCAATTTTCAGAACCTTGCAATTTCCTCTCCTCATACAACCCCAAATTCACAACCTCATTCCCACAGCTCACATCTTCATCTCTTTCTACTTCAAACCCGCCTCTCAGAAGGCCTTCTGAAGCTGAAACCGATGCTTTGAGCACATGATTCGAGGCAAAAACGGAGAATTCAGGTCGATTTTTTGAGAAAAATTCAGAGTACTTATTATAAACGAAGCGGGAATCGGAGTCATGGGGGAACCCAGTTTGGACAGGCTTCAAGTAGAGGAATTTACGGTGTGGGAAAGAGAGGAAAGAAGTGGAAAGTCCAGCAGAAACTAAGGTTTTTCCTAAGGAAGTGTTGGCAGCCCATATGGTGTAGATTGGGTGGGTAAGTGGGTATTCAATGGAGGGTAACGGTGGCCGTGAGTGCGATGATATGAAGCGGCGTACAGCGTTCCGGCGGAGGATTCCGGCGAAGAGAGTGGTAGGTGGTGGCATGGCTGAGGAGGAACCCTAGAGATTGTGTAGACTATAGAGTGTAAAGTGTGAGAGGAAGTGAAGGCAACGTCTAGCAGTTAAGACCAGCCAAGATATGGTACAGAGATCTCATGTTTTTTGGCTGGTTGTTATGTATTTCATAATGTAGTGATACCATATCGTATCTAATACAATATTTGAATAGATTGATGATTTATGTCGTTATATAATGTTATATATTTATAATTTAAATAATAAATATAGGGTGTGAGGTAAGACTATTGTAAAATACTACATAAATGATAAAATAAAATTATTAAATAATCAGCAAAGATAAATGAGAAAAAAATTTAAGTTAATGACGGAATCACACCAAATCGATTATTATACAAAATAGGATACAATAGAATTTAAATAACAATCAAAACATTCTATTTAAACTAGCAATATAATATGATACAATGGGTACTAACCATCCAAATAAGGTGTTAATGTTAAATGTGGAAAATACTCACTTTGCCTTGAATGGAGCTTATGCAGCGTGAATTTAAATTAGTCAAATTTAATCTTGATATCAAACACCGATTCGAAACTCTTTTTAAAAAATCGATAGCTTTAAATGAAAAGGCGGGAATGGGGCGCAATACTTATATTGCTAGGGCTCCTCAAAAATATTGACCATTTGTCTAGGTGAACAACATTTTCGAAGAGCCCCATCAATATAGACATAGATGTTTAAATTTTTGGTGTAAGGTATGTACGACTGTCCATTTTCCATGTACACAAATTTGTTGCACTGGTGTTGGACCCAAATCTATAGCTTTTAGATATCCAACGCATATTTGTTGATATTTTTGAAGAGTCGAGGTAACAATACTCCTTTGTTTTATTCAAGTAGAAATAAATGCCAAGTCTAATACTCAAGAAGCAAATAAAATACAGAAAGCAGTAGCTGCCATATGATGTAGATGATGAGGTAAAGTTCAGTTTTTTAAAATCTTATCTTAATGTCTGACAAAGTTCAGTTTCTCTTTGGATCCTATTGTTGACTTCCTTTTGCTTAGAAACCAAGAAACATTATCTAGAGGTAAATTTAACAAAATGAATATAACATGGTCTACTAATCAAGATCTACACAAGACAGACCAGTAAACTTGCCCAAAAAAGTCATCATCCATGGAAGATGATCAACACAGAGAATCAGTTGTATTTATAGTGCCATTTCCAGCACAAGGCCATCTTAACCAGTTGCTTCAGTTTTCATGTCTGATATCTTCACATGGAATTCCAGTTCATTTTGTTGGTTACAAAACTCATATTCAGCAGGCTAAATCAAGAAACCTTCAAGATCTGCAGCAAATCAACTTTCATGAGTTTCCAACTCCACATTTTGATTCACCTCCTCCGATAATTCCAAATTCCATCATGAAATTCCCAACACACCTCCAACCATCTTTTGAAGCCTCTAAACAGTTACGCGAACCATTTATGGATCTTCTGAATGAATTCTCAAACAAAGTGAAGAGAATTGTGGTTGTACATGATCCTCTTATGTCTTCTGTGGTTCAAGATTCTTCTACCATTCCAAATGCAGAGTCCTATGCCTTCCATTGCATCTCAGCTTTCACTCAATTGTTTAGCTTTTGGGATTCTATTGGAAGACCTTTTCCAGTAGAGGGAATGCCAAAACATATACCATCAATGGAAGGGTGTTTTTCCTTTGAAATCATGAACTTTCTGGCTTATCAGTATGAGTTTATGCACTACAGAACAGGTGATATATTCAACTCATGCAGATTGATCGAAGGAACTTACGTTGATTTGCTAAGCAAATTGGAGATGAATGCAAACAAGAAGCAATGGTCCATTGGACCTATACTACAAAAAGATTCAAGAAGCAAGCACAAAAGTTTGAAGTGGCTAGACAAACAAGCTCCAAAATCTGTTCTTTATATCTCTTTTGGTTCATCGACCACAATGACCGATAAACAAATCCAAGAACTGGCTATGGGACTAGAAAACAGCAAGCAAAAGTTCTTGTGGGTACTGAGAGATGCAGATAAAGGTAATGTTTTTGATGGCGAAACAAGGAAAGCAAGATTACCAGAAGGGTATCAAGAAAGAACTGAAGGAACAGGTATTGTGGTAACAGATTGGGCACCACAGTTGGAAATTTTGGGACACACTTCAATTGGCGGATTTATGAGTCATTGTGGATGGAATTCATGCATGGAAAGTATTACAATGGGAGTTCCTATACTAGCTTGGCCAATGCACTCTGAACAACCATGGAATGCTGCACTAGTAACTGATATTTTAGAAGTTGGCATTCAAGTCACAGAACAAGCACATCAAATGGAACTTGTTAACTCATTGACAATTGAGAAAGTTGTGAACAGATTGATGGTGTCTAAAGAAGGGGAGGAGATCAGAAGCAGGGCTGAAAAGTTGGGCAGACAAGTTTGGCAATCAAGAGATGAAGGAGGTGTTTCTCAACTAGAACTCAGTTCTTTCATTGCTCACCTTAGCAGGTAGATGATTTTGACCTATTTTGTTCAGGTTTGCTAAAAATGACAACAGATGCAAGTCATATCTTCTAAAAGGGGAGCATTTTTAGAGGATTCGACCCAAGTGCTGCAAATATTTCTGGACGGTTTGAGTAACGCGTGTTTTTGATGCACTAAATTTGCTTATTGTTGTATGTCTTTTTCATTAGTCTGGTAAAATTGAAGGGTGAATAAAATAAGCTTAAGACACAAATTGTGTTACGGTACTTGTCAAAAGTTATAGCAAGGCACAACTTTATTTCTTAATCAAATCCATCAAATGACCATAAATTGTAGACTTGCTTTGACATGGGCAAACAACAACATACCCAATGGAAGTCACGGGCCACAAGTAGGGGTCTGGAAGAGTAAAATGTACACAGACCTTACCGCTTCCTCATAGAAGTAGAGAGGTTGTTTCCTAGAAACCCTCATCTCAAAAATCTCATAAGCAGAATAAACTAGATACAACAAAGAGGAAAGGGCGACTGATAATGAAAAACGCATAATAATATATGGATACGATAAATTTAGCACACATACGACAAATAATGACAGGCATGATATAAAACAAGCTTTGACATGGGCTAAAAGGGAAATTGGACAATTTAAAAATGGCAACTTATAGATTTAGTTGCTAAAATGTGATTTAAACTAACATCATTTTCCAGACCGTCCATTAGCTCAGTTAATTTTACATGTGTTTTGCATATTTGAATTCACACAAAAATTAGAGACCAGTGGAATTTTCCAGCCAAAGTTGCACAAGGTTCAATGAGATCACTGTGCAACTTTATCGAGGATTCAAGCAGACAGAAGAATGATAATGAACAGACACAGCTGGCATAAGTTTAACCAAGAAGATAATCATTCGAAGCATCTCAAAACTTGAAAAGATTAGTGAATTTTATTGCAAAAAATGAATTTACAGCATGATTCCATATACTGCAGACAGATAATCAACTCAATGATCTCGAGCAAAAAAACTGGAGTTTACACTCAGCATGAACGAAAAGCCTAAATCAATGGTACATTAGCCTTGCAGCCTCATTTATTCCCAAGTTGTTCAGCCACTTTCCCTAATAAGATGCTTATATCAAGCAATAAGATCAGGCCATGGCACGTAAAATTCCATTTATCATACATCAAAGTACATCCCGTTTGTTAAGGAAAACGTGAAGAATTCAAAGGATCGACCAAAAAAGAAAGGAAGTATCAATCTACAGTAACATAGATTCTGGATTCTCTATGTACCCTTTGAATGCTTTGAGCCATTCTGCACCAATTGCGCCTAGACAAAAGGAAATTATTAAAGGTTAACCAAGAATTGTTTTTTAAAAGGTGTATATGAAGAACCGTCTGTCTAAATATGCCAGTCAAGTCACTCACCATCAATCACCCGGTGATCACAGCTCAATGTTACAGACATCATACTGGCAAACTTATACTGGTCTGGGCCGGCACCTGGAAGCACCCTTCTCTCAGCTGTTCAGGAATGGCAATGATGAGCACAAGATATCATCACTGAAACAAAACAATTCAATGAGATGCAAACTTACCAGATCCAACTGCTAGGATGGCTGATTGTGGAGGGCTAATGATAGCACAGAACTGTTTAATGCCAAAAGGCCCTCCCAAATTGCTGATGGTGAATGTCCCACCCTGCGAAATAAAAAACAAATGAATTGAATATTTGTCCAATGAAAAAGAAGATAATTAACTGCAATGCCCACCTCATAATCCTGTGGTTTTAAGCTTTTCTCTTTTGCTTTCTGGGCTAAGTTCTTCACTTCCTCGGAAATAGTGGATAAACCTTTCTTATCAGCATCCTGCCAACAGCAGATTTTCCAAGATGAAATATAACTGGTAATAAAAATCAAGAAACATACAATTATTATAAGCACTAGATTGGGATGAGAACATACCCTGACAACAGGAACAAAAAGTCCATTGTCAGTCTGCACTGCCACATTGATATTTACATTGTGATACCTGCGTTTGCAAGAAACCAATATTAATTTACATTGCAAACTGGAGAAGTCTTCTCACTTCATATATTCCACTTACTGACGAATGTAGTCGTTGGTCCATGAACTGTTGCACTGAGGAACTTTTCGAAGAGCCAAAGCAGCAGCCTGCAATGAAGTTACCCAGGTCATCTCTCTGACACAGGTCACCATAATAACAGATAACAATGTCTCTCATAGATCCTGTATTATGTACTTCCATTCAAAACATCCCAGACCCCACTTTGTGGGATTTCACTGGATATGTTGTTGTTGTTGCTTCCATTCAAAAAATATGACGTTGAAACAGTGGTCAAACGAGCTATGTATCAGTACATATTCACACATTTAATTTCTTGTAAGATTTTACATGCTGAGAAGATATACTAAAAGTAGTACTAGAAGTTTTAACTTCTTTGTCTATCACATGAACTTTTTACAGTTCAATGTATTAAAGGAGTGTTTAGATTGGCTTTTTCTAAAGTGACTTATAATTTAAAAGTCAAACGCCATAAGCTGAGAAACCCCCAACTTTTGGCTTGACTTTTTTTGTTTTGTGGATTATCCAAACACTTCCAAAACTTAAAAGTGCTTAAAGGCCAAAAGCCA
Organism: Solanum virginianum; assembly: GCA_000787875.1. Taxonomy (NCBI): domain Eukaryota; kingdom Viridiplantae; phylum Streptophyta; class Magnoliopsida; order Solanales; family Solanaceae; genus Solanum; species Solanum virginianum. Next base: position 133,406 of record DF357309.1, on the reverse strand, counting down.
CTAAAAATAAGCCAATCGAAACACACACTTATTATCCTGAAAAATGTAGCCAAGAAAGATTTGTTTGACTTCCAAATAGTTCTAACTGGGATGTTGTGGAATAGAGGAGCAACTGTTTTAAAAACTAGGTGCAGCGATAACTGAGAAAGCAAATCAGGAGTGCTCAGATTTCCTACGTGAATAATAACTGAGATTCCAGCTCCAGTTTTGGCACAAAGGTCCATGCATAGTCTCTCTCTCTCTCTCTTGGTTTTTGGACAAGACCTTTTCTCTCTTTTCTGGAACCTCCATGAAATACAAGCTAGAATTGTCTCATTGAGATGAGTTAACAAGACCATTGCTTTCTTTTCTTTTTATCTTGTCAGATGGCACAGTGAATCTTAATGGAGTATTTCATACCTTTATTACAAGATCATTAATAGATAACTTCTTTCCTCCTGAAGCTTCTTGCAATGAATTGAGCTGGCTCCTCAATCTGCAGACCAAGCAATGGGCAAGATCAATAACAGAAAAAGATAAATCCTTATGTTGGACAATTAAAGAAACACTTACTCCATAAGTTTGTCAACACATGTATCAACAGTCAAATAGTAATGTGGAATGGTTTGCTTTGACAATAACAACCTCAAAGCTGTCACCTGCACAGATTACATCAAAACTGGTGTAACTAAGACAAAACCTTTTTCTTGCAATAGAAGCAGGTAAAAAAAAAATGTATACCCAACAATTAATACACGGGATGAATTGGAGATAATCTAAAACTGACTAATTCTGGGAACATGAGGATGCATCCCCTAGGTGTAAATAGTACCTTTCTTATCTGCGCAACAGGAATATCCGTGTAATCTAGAGACGTGTCAGCCTTGGGAGCTGCTGCAGGGGCTTCCTTTCCGCGTGAAGCTACATTATCAGTGAAAAAAAGATTATTGATTCTTGTACGACCACATAACACCTTTTGAGGAAAATCTTTCCTTCCATAAGAGAAAAAAGAAAATACGTCCAGAGACATAAAACCAATAGTAATATCAACTAGCATATAAGTACATGTCCAGACTAGGAAAAAGGTTACCAAGATAATCATCAATATCAGCTTTCACAATACGTCCCTCGGGACCTGTTCCTTTGATGTTTGAGAGAGGTATCTGCGCATGTTCATATAAATGCAGAGTTTACCTCAAGGCTAAAACATGTAACCTGAATCATCTTTACAGAACAAATTTAAACAGAAGAAAATATATACATTGTGGTCTTCCGCAATTTTCCTAGCTAGCGGACTAGCAAAAATGCGATCTGACGGAGCTGCACTAGGTTTATAAACTTTTGGCTCTGATGGGGTAGCAGGTTTCTCGGCAACCTCTTCTTTGGGAGGAGGTGGAGAAGCAGGAGCCTTTGGTGAAGGGGTAGCATCTGATGTTGAGGGCTGGTAATCTTTGAACTTTGCAATGTCATCTTCATCTTCAACAGTAATAGCAATCACCTACAGAATTTCCAACATTCATCAATTTTTTTCATAATTAATTCTCACAAATGATGTAGCTTTTGTTGGCATGTAGCTCATGGCACAATGAAATTTGCAAACAAAAGAAATTTCTACGAAGCCAATTCTATGAGGAGCATATTGTGCTGAACAGATACAAATAGGGGAATTCTCAGCTTCATTATTCAGCTATTAGCTAAACTATCAATGATTCAACAAAGCACCAGCCTAGAAACGAAGTACCAACCAGAATATAAGTCAAATGTAGGAACTGCAAGAATCAAGCATTAGAATGTGCTGTGTGATGCAGCAACTATAAGGATGTCAATCTATACCAAGTATACAGAGATGTTACACTCACACAATGAAAGTCCTGAACCAATAAGTGCAAAATTCAACAATATAGATAAGAGTGAGTCCCTCAATATTACAGATAACTGTGAGTCCCTTTTACCGCATGGCTTAAATTCTATGTTTTCTAACACCAAGACACAATTGATACTCTCAATCGAAAGGTTTAGGCATCAATACCTCTCCAACTTTGATACTGCTTGCTCCGTCTCCGCGAAGAATCTTAGCTAGATATCCCTCATCCATGCACTCCATCTCCACTGTTGCTTTATCCTACAGAGATTGAATGAGTTACATAAATACCAGAATCCAGAAGCTAAAACACATAAGGGAGAACACTCCCTCAACAACATCATGATAACAGCGGCTAAAAATAATCCTACTGTTTCCACTTCACAAAGCACTTCACCAGGAGAAACTTTATCACCCTCTTTCTTTAACCATCTGGCAATATTTCCCTGCATCACAAGTATGGAACAGCTAAGGCGCTAAGACAAACATTAAGTGTAAAGAAATAACAATGCTCAGACGAGCTTTTGGTGAGAGATGCTATATACCTCTGTCATTGTAGGTGAAAGAGAGGGCATCCCAATCTCCTGGTGTGGAGGAAGATCTGAAACAGAGAAAATGCCAGATTAATTTGATTCCAAAATTGAGCTTTTTCCCTCTTTGGTTCTGTGAGAAATATGGGGGAATTTCTAGCATGTTGTCCTTAGACCATACACATACAACGTACGCAAACATCTCGATTTTACAAAAGATAACTGCTCTATTTTCTCTTCAAAACATCTCGTATTCCTTTCTAGCCAATGGGGCTGCTCTTCAGATCTGTTTCTGGCTGCAATAGTATGTCCCAAGTAGGATTTCATATACTATTACTATTCCTAATCCTATTTTAAGTAGGATTGTAGACATTATTCTTATTCTTATTCCTATTCTAACACTCCCCCTCAAGCTAGTGCATACAAGTTATATGTACCTAGCTTGTTACAAATGTAATTAATACAATGACCAATGAAGAGCTTGGTAGGATATCTGCACGTTGATCACCCGACTTCACAAAATTGGCAATCAACCTCAATGTGTTTAGTCTTCTCATGAAATACTAAATCCCAATGACTATCATAACGGGAAGTCATAAACTGACTAATAACACTCACAGGAAACGAAATGTCAAGTCTAGTCATTGTGAGATAATTTAACTTTCCCACTAGTCGTCTATACCTTTCAGGGTTACTGAGTAGCTCCCCCTGTCCTAGAAGCAGTTTAACATTCAGATCCATAGAAGTGTCAATGGGTCTACATCCCAGTAATATCAACTAGCA
>DF357309.1:109312-130024 GCA_000787875.1 Solanum virginianum | reverse complement strand
TATGCTGCAAAATGCCAATAAAATACAGAGTGATCAGCTTCACTACGAGTCATGTGTTGGATTATCAGATATGATGGCTAAAAGTGGTCACAATTCAAAAAATAAAATTATATGGGTAGGGTCGGAATGATGACACGACCCTACTGAGAAGAGAATTATATGGGTAGGGTCGGAATGATGGCACGACCCTAATGGAAAATAGAAATCATATAGGTAGGATCATAATGAGGGCATGAACCTACGACAAAAGAGAAATTGTATTGATAGGGTCAGAATGATGGTACGACCCTACGCAAACTAGATTTGATGAGTCACCGAAAAGACGAATGGAACTACGCAAATCAAATCTGAGTCACCAAAAAGACACAATGCTATGCAACTCAGATATGAGAAAGTAGTTCAAAAAATTCACAGTACTACACAAATTGAATATGAGAAGTAGTCCGAAGAGATGCACAGTGCTACACAAATCGAATATGAGAAAGTAGTGACCGGAAGGATGACACGGTGCTACACATGATAAATATGAAAAAGTAGTCACCGAAAAGATGGCAGGGTGCTACACAAATTAGATATAACAAAGTAGTCACCGGAATGGTGACACGGTACTACATAAACACTGACAGATGTGGGTTGACACAAAACAACCCTAGAAAGTCACTAAAAATTGACACACAGTGACCTGTTTGACTGAGTTTTCTTCCCTTGAATACGAGGATCATACATAAATCATTGACCCTACTCTTGTTAACGTAACCATTGGCCAGACGGGCAGCATATGTGAGTCATAGCCGCCCGCCGACAGTGGAAGCTCTTTGATTTTATACCAAGTAGGATTGTAGATATTATTCTTATTCCTATTCCTATTCCTATTCTAACAGGTCCATGTTTCCAAATTAAACCAAGAATAAGAACAATTTCTTCAGCAATTTTTTTAATAAGGTAAGGAATTATTATTCAAGATAGTACCAAGGAGGTACTGCAAAATTACAGCAACTAAAAAGAATTGCAACGACTCCCACTACAGTCTTTTCACCAAGGAGTTCAAAACGTCAAGAAGCTGTGCTAAATTTTCTAGCATGTTGTCCTTAGACCATACACATACAACGTACGCAAACATCTCGATTTTACAAAAGATAACTGCTCTATTTTCTCTTCAAAACATCTCGTATTCCTTTCTAGCCAATGGGGCTGCTCTTCAGATCTGTTTCTGGCTGCAATAGTATGTCCCTGCCAGCATTGTATAGACTCTTTATATCCTCGGGGAACACCCAGAGCACTCCAGAAACGGTAAGAATATTGCCCAAATCTGCCATGTCTGGTCACAATGTAGAAGCAAATGATTAGTAGTCTTCACTCTCCACTGATCTTCACAGAAGAAACATCTGCTGCATACTGTCATTCCTCTTCTGTGAAAAGTATCCCGTGCTAGGCATGCATTCTTAGCTGCAAGTGCCATCCATCCACAACAAGCAACCCCAGGACATGCTTTTGTTCTCCAGATCAATTTTCAAGGCCAATGAGCCTCCATGTTTTTTTGGCAACATATATGAACTCGTAACAGCAAACATTCCTTTTTTACTTGCCAGACAAATCATTGAATCGCTCTTTACAACACCCAGAGTAACTGGTTCCAGCAGACCCAATAATCTACTGATATCATCTACTTCCCAATCATTACACTTTCTTCTAAATTGTAACTGCCACCTGGTGTTATTCAAATAATCAGCCACCATGAGTGTCATTAGTCAAAGCTAAACTATAAAGTCTGGAAATTCATGCAAACTCCCCATACTTGACTAGTTATCTATCCATTCAACTTCTCATTTCCAATCAGCTTCACTGATTTCTCCCACAATACATATATATGTGTTTCCAGATTGCAGTATTAAATGGTGAGTTCACCTGGCTTGGCTAAGTGATCCAACTTTCCAAATTTAGTCATTATAACTTCCTTCCATATTGCCTACCTGCTATCATTTAACCTCCAACGCAATTTGTAAGGAAGATTCTTGCTTTGTAGCTTGATGTCTTAATGACCATTCTCCCCCTTCTTATCTTACATAACCTTCTTTCACTTTACTAGAATTCTTTTGCTTTCTGAGCCACCTTCCCATAAGAACCCGTTTCTTTTTTCTATAATCTTTGGGATGGGGATAGTGACTTAAAATATGTGGGAATACCATCCAAGACACTATTCACCAACGCGAATCTTCCTTCCAAAGGATAGGTACTATTTCTTCCAAGGAAGATAGTTTCTTCTCACATTTGCCAATGACCCCCTAGCAAATCTCTAAATGACTCCCTCCATATCAATTTGTTTGTCAGGTTTTAATTTGGCATGGAGTTTAAGACAGGAAAGAATACTATTAAGTCTTGTGGTCTTAAACTAAAAATATGTAAAATATACCAAAATGTCCTTTAATCTTGCAGTCTTAAACATATCATGTGGAAAGTTGAAATTAAAGTCGCCCAAAAAGGAAAGAGGCATTTTTTGGGTAACAAACCAAAAAAGAGAGTAAGACAAACAAATTGAAACAGAGGGACTACGATTTTTTAGCTCCAAGGGACTGATCTGAATATACAGTTGGAAAACTATTCAACTTTACACCCAAAAATTTCAGCCGGATCTTTAATGTAGCTATCAGCATTTATAGAGTACAACTAAAGTAGTAAACAGGGGAAATGACGATAAAAACGACTTCCTCAGTGTGCATTGACATGAAGTTGCGCGATAAACCTTAACCGATTAATAGGCAGCGACTAGATAAATGCTCATTAAAATGAAGAAAGGTTTATAAGCATTTCCCTGAGAACAGATTTTCTGATCAAATAGTCAAATGCCTAGAAAACACTATAAACAAGTACCTGATGCAGTGGAGAATCCCCTCCTTGATGGCGCTTGTGATCTGGCAAAAGAAGATAAATGAGAATCTGCTTCAAGAGAATGATCAAATATTTATTTTTTAGAAATATTTAGAAGCAGTAGTAAGCCACAGAACAAACCCTGAAGACCCTCTCACGAAAGACATGCTAGTGGTGGAGGCGCATGGAGTAAATGTAGTTCTCAGAGCATTTCCAAATGACATCTATGGTTAGAATCACATTAAGATAACTTGATGTAAATTTTACTGCTCAAAATTCAACAAGAATCAAGCTATAAAAGAAGGATTACAAATAGATAAAGGTTTAGTCACAACTGTGGAAGATACTGTTCTACAACTGTTGTTGGGGAGAGCTGAACCCGAGATGCATCTATTGAAGGACTTAGGAATGTTGTGTCTCTCTCCTGATATGAGACCAGACTGGCACCTTAAAATATCTGTAAAAGCCACACATATTTCGATAAGGAGATACAAACAAATAAAAATATCACCATTTATAGACAATGCGAGAGCCAATAACAAGGAAAGAAGTAACCAATAGTTAGAACTGCTAATTTACCGTCTCCCTTCTCCATAGAAGGCCTCGTGCCATTACTGAACCAACGGTCAAGAATAGCAGAGTCATGTCGTATGAAGTTCGAGGAATTCCTGATCTGCAAATAATTTGAAAGCAAGGGAAACAGAAGAAATTGAGATGAACAAGTTCTGGAATGATTCAACACACGCTTGGATGTTTCAAGGGAAAGACCAGATAAATGACTTAGATAGGTTATGGCATTTTAAAGAAATGACCTGGATCTAAGTATATAATTTTTCCTAGTCTGGAAGATGTGTTGTTAGGTGTCCCAATTTATTTTCTCATTGAGATTAAAATACATCCCTTTCGTGTCTCCCTTTTTAACACCACGGAAGAAATATTACCTAGAAATGGAAGACGAGGGACTGGAAAAATAACTACATACATATAGCAAGTATGCGCGACATTCTATTTCCATGAACGAAATGGTTTGGCCAAATTGCTTGAGATTCAGAGTAGTTTCACCATATGACTAATATCAAGCAGCAAGGCATATGCCAAAAGTCAAAAAGACTAAAACTGCCATCAACAAAATAAAAAGATAATCTTTTTCTTTTTGGCACCCAACGGTGTGGCCTAGGAAAACTGCCATCAACAAAATTAAAATATTTTCCTTTTTGCACCCAACTGCATAGCCTATCAGGTCTCAGGTTCAAATAAATACTAGTCAGTTTCTTACAATCTCCCCAAGCCAGCTGGTGGAATTATCCAAGGGCCCAAGCTAGTCTAGACACCACCATCACATAAAAATGCAACTTTCATCCAAATATGAGCACTAAACCAGCTTCTGACTATCAAATTGCAAGTCATGAGAAAATGCATCCATCTCATTCAACACCTAAATTCCTAGCTCAGCTGCAACCACAAGGTTTTTAAGCTCCGATTCCCAAATCTCATACAAAATCAAACATAACCAACAACAAGTCTATTTCGATGAACAACAAAAAAAACTCCTATTGAGTATAAAATGCGGTATCACCGCAGAGTAATTACGGATCACGACAATCATGCAATTGTAGATTTTAGGGATTCAAAAATTACAAAAAAAACAAAAAAAAAACTGAATCGGCACCTTTTTTGAGTGACGAAGAAAGCGAGTAGCGTAAGTCATGATTCTTTTTCGTCTTCTTCTCCGATGAAAGGAGACAACCGGAAAGAGGCGGCTGAAGGTGGCTTTTCGACTTAGAAATTGGGCAGACAATAGATGCTATAAAAATGGAGAATCAATTTTTTTTTTCCTTTTCCTTTTCTTCTGTTTCATTATTCTCTTAAATTTCTGTCTCAATTTATATAATAAAAATAATATTTTCTTTAATAGTATCATTTGCAATTTTTAAATATATAAATTTTATAATAATGACGACATTTAAAGAAAGTAAATTCTACTCATCAATAAAATATAAAAGAAAGAAGCAGATCAATCACAAACTTACAGAGGTGTAACTTTTTCTTTTAAATATATATATATATATATATATATGTAAATGATTAGTTTATTTTTTAAAAAATAATTTAAAATTTTATCTTTTCTATTGATATGATAATTTATCAAAAATAACTTTTTATATATATGTAAATGATTAGTTTATTTTTTTTAAATAATTTAAAATTTTATCTTTTCTATTGATAATAACTTTTTAGACCTATCATCTCATATAAAAATAGAGATAAAATTCGCTTACAAATTACTTTATTCAAATTTTACTCGTGAAATAGTATATTATTATTATTATTATTATTATTATTATTTCTCTTTTAAAATTGAAATAATAGTACTTATTTGAGATTAGTAGTATTAATTGTTTTTTTAGTAAGTGTGTGTAGGTGGCTTACCAAGGTCAGTGGTCATAGGGATACAGCGGCTCTCAAATTTGGAAATTACATACATTTTTTTAATTTACAACTTTTTTCTCATTTGATGTTCTGATTTTCTTAAAAATAAATATTTTTTTACTCGTTTTGAATTATTAGAAAAAATCAATATTTTCTTTAGATATTATTCTTCAGATAAAAATATGAGTTATTCGTATTTTAAAAATATAATATGTACATTATATTTGAAAACTTTAACTTGTAATTTAAATTCAAAATAAATCGTGATATAAAAATATGATCATAAGTTATGTTTAAAAAATATATCTTGTTAATTTTTTTTTTTTAAAATACTATCTAAGATTCACACCTCAAGAATATAAATAAAGTTTAAACTTTTAAATCTACAATAATAAAATAGTTATCAATATTGATAGTTATATTACTCAAGCTTAAAAATTTTCTTAATCAATTTTAAAAAATAAAATACTATTTATTACAATAGATATATATTATATAAATTTATAATTATTAAATTACGCTCGAACTGATTCCGATAAAAAACTTCTGATTCAATTTTATTTTCTATGTCTGTTTTCAAGGAACATTCCATTTTGAAGTACTATTTTGGTTTTATATCATTAAGCCATGGCAATTTTCAATTCTTCATCCATACATTTCCATTACAAGATAGGAGAAACTCATTATGCTATATCAAGACAAGCACAAAAACCAAAAACAATAAGATACTGTATTAATTAATCATAAGCAAAAAAAAGAGAGAATTTTTTTTAATGAATGAAAGTGATTGAGATAATCAGATTTAGATACTCATCATCTTCTTCTTCTTCTTCTTTTTCACAACATCATCATTATAGCAAACAAAAAAAAACAGTTATGTTTTCCGGATCTTTGTAAATCAAAATCAATATATAATTAAAAAAAAAAGTTTACAAAAAAAAGAAAAAAAAGGAGGAAAGGGACAAAATGGATTATAAAGAAAAAAAAGATAAAAAGTTAGATTCAAGAAAATCCTCGACAGATATAACCCCACTGCTTGACTCCAAATATCAGAACCAGAGGCACAACTATTACCGTTTTAATTCTTTTCCAGTTTCCAACTCTTCTGCTGTGGAAATGACGTCCAATACCCTTCCTAGGCAGCTTCGTTCAGTATTTCTTGGTGTGGATGTTGGTACTGGCAGTGCTCGTGCAGGTGGGGTTTTTCTCTTTTGAATGTTTGGTGCTTGTTGGTATGATTTAAGTGTAAAGTTTGTCTTTTTAATGGGGTTTTGAGATTGTTTATGGTGAAAAAATCATAGCTTTTTGTGTGTATGTTTTTTTGTTTTTGGTAATTAGTGTGTATGTTGACTTAATGGTGTGGATGTTGGTACTGGCTGTGCCCATGCAGGTGGTGGTGTGTGTGTGTGTTAGTTAATTAGTGTGTGTGTGGTGGTTGGGGGGAGAGGGGGGTGGAGATTGAATGAATGAATTCTTGTAGTATTGTGAATATGGTGCTAGTTCGTATGAATTGATTGTAAAGTTGTTTTTATTTTAAATGTGATTTTGAGATTGGTTATGGTGAAAAAATTATAGCTTTTTTGTGTTGATGTTGACTTAATGGTGTGGATATTGGTACTGGCAGTGCTCGTGTAGGTGGTGGGGGTGTTGTATGCATTCCTGCAGTATTGTGAATATGGTGCTTGTTGGTTTGAATTAATTGTGAAATTGATTCTTTTATGGGGACTTGAGGTTGGTTATGGTTAAAAAGTCATGTAGAATGCTTGCAGTATTGTGATTATGATGCTTGTTTCGAATTTAGTGTAAAGTTGTTTTTTTCCTTGAGTTTCGAGGTTGGTTGTGGTGAAAAAATCATGGCTTTAATGGTTGTTGTATTGTTAATATGGTGCTTGTTTGAATTATGGTGAAAAAATCATGGCTTTTTGCATTGATGTTGACTTAATGGTGTGGATGTTGGTATTGTGAGTGCTCCTTTTTGAATGAATTCGTGTTGTCATGTGAATGTGATGCTTGTTGGTATGAATTAATTGTGAAATTGTTTTTCTAATGGAGTTTTGAAATTGGTTATGGTGAAAAAATCATGGCTTTTCTGTGTTGATGTTGACTTAATGGTGTGGATGTTGGTAACGGCAGTGCTCGAGAAGGTGGGTTTTGTTTGTGAATGAATTCTTGCAGCATTGTGAACATGGTGCTTGTTGGTATGAATTATTGTGAAATTGGTATTTTTCCTGGGGATTTGAGTCTGGTTATGCCTCTCTTTTTTGTGTTGACTTGCTGATAGCACTTCTCAAATGTTAAGCTTCTGCTACTATTTTTAGCGCTGAGTAGTCATATGTGACTAATGTTAAGATCACTATCTAGTGCAGGATTCTTTAATGAGGACGGGAAGCTTCTAGGTTCCGCCAGTAGTCCAATACAGATATGGAAAGATGGAGACTGTGTGGAGGTTAGATGTTGTAACTGTTTCGGAGACATTTCTTGTTCTTGCTTTTTGTTGTTTGTCGATATGGTTCTCTTTTAGTCAACTTTTGTTGGTTCTGTCATGTTACAATATATTACTTGATAGTGATATATTTTTAAAAGATAGAAATGAGAAAACTGTTCTCCGTTTTGCGAATGTACGTGGTTGACTTCTTCCTTTTCAGTTCTTTGTGTTTCTGATTTCATTTATGTGGTTTGTCAAATCCAGCAATCTTCAACTGATATTTGGTTAGCCATCTGCACTGCTGTAAAAACAGCATGTGCCCTCGGAAATGTTTCCAAGGAAGAAGTTAAGGGACTGGGATTCGCTGCTACTTGTTCTCTTGGTATGTAGTCACTAAGTGCTGTAGTCATCTTAGTGAATCTGTCCAGTGTGTTGATTAAGGTATATATGGAATAACGGTTAGTAAACAACATGGATGAATAGATTCCTCTATGCAGTTGCTGTAGATTCTGAGGGTGAACCTGTCACGGTTTCATGGAGTGGTGATACTAGAAGAAATATCATAGTGTGGATGGACCATAGAGCTGTAAAACAAGCTGAGAGGATCAACGCCTCTAATGCACCTGTACTACAGTATTGTGGAGGAGGCGTATCCCCCGAGATGGAGCCACCAAAGGTACATATACTAGTATGAAGGACTACTGCTTATATCTTGGGATCTTTTTCCTGAATCAGATTATTGATTTTTTAAAGTACATGTATTGGTTAGTTACTTAGTTTAGCTGACCCTTTATGTCAACACTTCTACTAGAATGTTATGACAAGTAAGTCAAATATTAGTTAGTCCACACTGAAGAGATATACAAAGTGAACCAGATATTTCACGCCTCTCATATTACTTCATGGAGTCATCTATGTATCCCAAGAATCTCTTCTCTTTTCTTCACATAATATCAGAACCTCTACAATTTTGATTGATTCTAATTCACTCCATTTACCCCGCTAGAATTTTCATTCTTTTTCTTCAGTTTTTTAAAAAAAGGGCCTAAAGCCTTAAGTTGGGGATTCCCAACTTATGGCTTTTGGCTTTTAACTTATAAGCCACTTAAAAAAAGCCAATCCAAACACCCCCTTAGAGGTTAGGTTTACAGAAATTTGCTTTTCAATGTTGAATTCTTAACATGCACTTGCTTTTGTGTGGTCCTGAAGGATACTTTTGGAACTGAGTGAAACGAGTGATGTACATACCTGGTAATGAATGAATATCAGCGATATTACCTGTGCTTTCCTTCTGAATCTGATAGTCAAATATGTGCTGTTTGTATGCTTGTTCTTGACATCTTTACGCTTCTTGCTTTCTACAGTAGGAAGTCGAAAAGGAAAAGTTGAAATTTCTACTTAGTTAATTCCATGATCATCATATCTTGATATGCTTTATCTACTGCTTGTTAATGCAAAATTGTTTTTATAGCTCTTGTGGGTGAAGGAAAATCTCCAAGAATCATGGTCAATGGCATTTAGGTGGATGGATCTAAGTGATTGGTTAACATACAAGTAAGAAATAGCTCCTGAACTATAAATCTTGAAGTTTTAACAGGAAGAGGTGATGCCATCTATTCTGTTAACTTACTAGAGCAACAGGAGATGACACGAGGAGTCTATGCACTACTGTATGCAAATGGACATATCTAGGCCATGCACACATGCAGCAGATAAATGAGAAAGATTCCCGTGGTATGGAATCTTGTGGATGGGATGATGGATTCTGGGAAGAGATTGGTTTAGGTGATCTTGTTGATGGGCATCATGCCAAGATAGGTATTTTTGAACCTTCACCTAAATTACCAAAATGTATGATCTGAAAAAAATTCACAGAACTGGCTTTGTTGCAAACTGCTCAATCTCTATTCATCATCTTATTTGATGTCATGCTACAATGTGCGGCTGTTGAAAGAGTCTTTGAAAGTTGAGCAATGAGTCTCGGAAAACATATGCAGTCACCTCTCGTATATTAGGGATTAGCTTAGAGCGAAGAGGAAAAATCACAAATTTGTGCATCATTTCATGTTAGGTTGCCATCAGAATTTACTGATCTGTGTCTTGGCAAACAGTGGTAGTTCTGCTTAGCATCCTTTTACTTTTCTTTTCTTTTTTTGTTCCATTTTCCTGTATTTCTTTTTTGTTTTGTATATTTTTCTAATTTATCTATGTATTGGGTTTTATAAACCTGCCACTTATAATAATAATTTGAACTGTTAGGCACATTGTCTCGAAGGGTCAATAGTTATTCATATTGTCTGTATAGTGGGATATCTTTAAGACTTAAGAACTGCTTAGTTATTCTTTTTCATGAGTTTATAATAAAAATGTGCAGGGCGAAGTGTGGCATTCCCTGGTCATGCATTGGGTTTGGGTTTAACACAGCTTGCTGCAAAGGTGAAGAACTTACTAGAATCACATTGCATCTTGACTATTAGCAAAAGTAAAAGAAGTACACAATCATTCCCAATGATGCAAGCATTTGTGGTTTTGATGGTTATAAGTACACCTACTTTTTTCATGCTTTTGAGTTACTCTACTAAGGTGCTGCTTTATGCTTCAGGAACTGGGTTTGATGGCAGGGACACCAGTAGGTACTGCTCTGATAGATGCTCATGCTGGTGGTGTTGGTGTAATGGAAAGTGTGCCTGCATCAGATTCTGAATCAATAGGTTGTTATTATCGAGCAATGTTCTGGATTTGTTGAATGATCAAAATATCTCTGCTTATATTGTTGACTCTATTTACTTATTAACGGATTATTCCTGCATGTTTGAAAGATGATGAGGATGCTATAAGTAGGCGTATGGTGCTTGTATGTGGTACTTCCACATGCCACATGGCTGTATCCAGGACTAAATTATTCATACCTGGAGTCTGGGGACCTTTCTGGTCAGGTACACTTCCACTTGCCATGAACGGTTTTTCTTTCTAACCATTTTTGTTCAAATGATGTAAATATTGCTCAGGATATGCATAGTTGAACTGACACTGTAATGTCGAAAAGATGTAAAAGAAATGCTTATGATTAGATATTAGGTTCTGCATTTAGTTGGAACATTAATCTGTAAAAGAAATGCATATGCTATTGCTTTTATCACAAGCAAATGATGCTCCATGAATGTACTCTTTGCAATATTTACAGCGATGGTGCCCGAGTATTGGCTTACTGAAGGAGGACAGAGTGCTACTGGTTCATTGCTAGACCATATAATCGAGAATCATGTTGCATCTCCTCATCTTGCAAATCGTGCTGCATCTCGAAGTAAGTTGATCTTGATGTGGCATTTACGGAAATATGTCTGGTGTTCCTTGTCAAAGTCTTCTCAACTCCCTTGCAATTTGCTTTTTTGCTGTGGTATCCTGCTTAAAAGTTGAAGGTTATATCCTTTGCTAGGAATCTCAATATTTGACTTGTTGAATGAGATGCTGGAATCAATGAAGCAGGCTGAGGGGTCACCATTTATAGCTGCATTGACTAATGATATTCATATTCTACCAGATTTTCATGGAAACAGGTATAGTGCTTTAGAATGGTTAGTCTGTATTTTACCTTGATTGCCTACTATCTGTTATAAATTACTTGCAAAAATTTCTGTCAGGTCCCCTATTGCAGATCCAAAGTTAAAAGGTGTGATTTCTGGTTTAACACTCGACACTAGTGAAAATCAGCTGGCACTTCTCTACCTTGCCACAGTACAGGGCATTGCATATGGAACCCGCCATATAGTAGAGCACTGCAATGCTAATGGACACAAGGTGAGGACTCTTTTTGAAGTTTGGTGTGCTTGAGCTCCACATTGTTGACTCGTAATATGACCTTTCTGGCAAGCATATGCATCTTTGAATAGACTTAAAATGTGGAGACTCGGTCCTTCAAAGCAAAGATGATGTAAGCTTTTTGGTAACAGTGGTGCGAGGTTAGGTTGTTTCTGAGAAAGAACCTAGTAATGCAATGTTTGTGGGTCCCAATGTTTCTTATTGATCACTTTGATTTTCTACAACAACAAAACAAGTGTAATCTCACAAGTGGGGTCTGGGGAGGGTAGCGTGTACTCAAATCTTACCCTTATTTTGTGAAGGTAGAGAGGCTGTTTCTACTTGACCCTTTGCTCAAACAAAAAAAAAAAAGGAAAAGAACAGCAAATAAAGTAAGGAAAAGCATTCAAAAGCACTTTTGGACATATAAAATATGGACGTGAAGAAACTGTATGTGATTTCGTCCCATCTAGTGGTGGGTGGTAGGTATCCCATGGAATTAGTCGAGGTGCGTGAAAGCTGACCCAGACACCAGGTTTATAAAAAAAAGTACAAATACAGAAGTGAAAGAAGCCATGACAAATAGCAAGGAAAACATTACATAGCATTCCACAACTAAATAATATGATAACCAAAGTACATGGAACAACAAATAATAACAGAAATTGAAGAGCAAGAAACTACAAGAATAATACTGATACTACTGATAGGAAAGGAGATGCTGATACAGTGCTCCAAACTACCATACAAACCTATCCCAGAAGAAAGCATAAACAACGCTCAACTACCAACATCACTTTGATCTTCTATTTGTTGCTTTTCTTATGCTGAGAGCTTTTATCATGAAGTGTATGTGCGTTCCATTTTGATACCTGAAACAATATGTACTGCATTGCTTAAAATGATCTTCTTCCTTGTATTGTTTCTTTTTGTTCAGATTGACACGCTACTTGCCTGTGGTGGGCTTGCAAAGAATCGTCTATTTGTTCAAGAGCATGCGGATATTACTGGTCTCTTGATCTCTCTCTCTCATTCCCTTTTTATGATGTTTATCAATGAGGAGTGACATACATGAAGTGGATGAATATGTAATGCATTTTGTCTCTGCAAAATACATTGCACACGTTTGATGAGAGAATTAAAATTTATTACAATAGTTTCATTAACTCATGAGGTATTATAAACTGAAATTATGATCTGTTTCTAGTGGGGCATTTGAAAGAAATAGATTAGTTAGTAGATTGTGTCTCACACAACATTCCCAATCAGTTAGTCAGTTGAAGCAAATTTAAACCAAAGCAAAATGTTATACCGTTACCCAGTGGTCTGGGAGCTGCTAACTGGCATTTTGGTCTAGTATAGCATCTTGCACTAATCGAGCTTCTGGGTATTAGTTTTCAGTTCTTAGAAGAGGACCACAGTTTAGCTATACTTGTAAACTTCATCGTCCTCCCGTCCTTGCTGATGCCGGCAAAAGTAAATAAAGCTTGCTTAATATCCTCATTGTTGATATCAGAGCAAAAAATCAAAGCTTGCATAATATTCTTGCTGGATCTCCTCTAGAACACTACAACAACAACTATCCCTCAGTCTCAATCAAGTTGGGTCGACTAAATAACAACTCTCCATTGCCTGTGGTCGAACCTTGCTCACCCCTGTGACTGGTGGGGGTACTCACCTCTACACTGCAACAACTTGGTCACCTCTACAGAAGGAAATAACCTGAAACAAGTTAGGAAGTGCTAGACTTCTACAGATGATGGTAGATCCTAAATTTTCCCTTGAGCTTCCCAATTGCTAGACTTCTATGATTTAAATTTAGTATCTTTCAGAATCTATGTGAAGCCTTTGACATTGGTACTGAATAAACCTAGATTTTTCTGTATTTGGATATATTAATCAATTCCAAGCTGTATTATAACTTCTTCAGGTTACCCTATCATTCTCCCCCGAGAAAATGAATCTGTGTTATTGGGGTCTGCTATTCTTGGTGCTGTTGCTTCAAAGAAATATCCTACTGTTCGTGACGCCATGAAGGCAATGAACGCAGCTGGTCAGGTGTGCGACTGTTTACCCTATGTTCTTTTCGCACTAAAAGAGGAACCTTTTGCAACAGAAGCCGGGCACTAGCTGTTGCATTCCTTTTTACTTTTTTAAAACACTCATTTATTTATTGTCCATTCTCTCTTTCTCTTGCAAACTGCTCATGCTTAGCATTTTTAACTTTTAAAGTTCCTTGTCTCGTAAATTACCTCTCTGTGGGTGGTCGATCTGGGTAAAAGTGTCTCTCGTAGGAACTGCACCATCCAAATCCTGATGCAGAAAATCATAGAAAATAAAATTTCTTGTGTTTATATCTTGTCGGGACTACAGATTAAATGTTCCACGGAGTCTTTACTGCACTTCCATGTTACTTGCTTAGAGAGGCTGTCTTCGATCTTGTGTTTGCTTCTTCGCGACAACCTAATGGAAAGACATACTGTCTTTTCTCCCCCACTGCCACCGCTCCTGACGCCATTCACCAAATACTAGTAATTTTATATTATCTTCCACGATGGAACTAAACTTGGCTGCTACCTCTTTGAAAAACGTCTTTCCCATTATGGTCCATTGTGCCTTATTGTTCTTATGGTTTCTCATGCGGTTGATGGCAGGTTGTCCATCCATCTAAAGACGCCAAAGTGAAGAAGTACCACGATGCCAAATACAGCATCTACCGCGACCTTTATGAGCAGCAACAGAAGCATCGTTCACTTATGGCCGAGGCTCTGTCATGAGGTTTTTCCCTCAGTGTTGTCGCACCTTTTTGGTATACGAATTGCTACAACCGTGTCATCAAGGAACGAAGGAAAACGCAACACCAGTTCCCTGCCCCCCTCCTGTTCCTCCTGCATTTCTTTGAATTACATCATGTAGTGTGTAAAAAGGCATTTGAAATTGTATCACTTATTCAACTATTGTATGTACAGTTGAATTTTGTTTTGACTTGTTCATGTCATATTAGGGATCTTCCATTTCTAGTTTGACTCCTTTTTTTAAGTCGATGGTGTATATAACTTGTACTTTTGAAATGGTTGCATTGACTTATTGGTCTCTTTATTTTATTTTATCTACAAACTTATGTCAATGTCATGTTTGTTGGAAGTTGGGTGTATTTTTCTCCTTTACTAATTAATGCATTAAATTAGGAATTTAAGAGTCAAGAATTGGAATTTCTAATGTGTAAAAAGACAGTAATATTGACATCTACACCATCTTGAATTTTGTCATATTTGCTTGATTCATGCATTTGACTGAAATAGGAGTATGAAATCATAAAGTTATATATCTTTAGTCAAAAACTGACACCTCAGAAAAAAAGTTGAAAAGAGAACATAGCAAGTATTGCTAACTATCAATAAATAGCTTGATTACTACATAAATTGAAATAACTGTATCCAAAGAGACGCAAGCCATTTGAGAAGACCACAAATTTTCCTTCTCAGAGGAAAAAGAGATGGAGAAAAGCTAATGTTCTTTTCCTTATTCTATTAGTCTTACAACAATCTCTCTTTTCCCTATATGCAACTTCCACAAATGAGACAGACATGGAAGCTTTGTTATCTTTTAAGCAACTCATTACAAATAACTCTTCTTTCCTTTCCAAGAATTGGACCACAAATACTTCATTTTGTTCTTGGTTTGGTGTCACTTGCAGTCCACAAAACCAAAGGGTCATAGCTTTAAATCTCCCAAACATGAATCTTGAAGGCAAAATTTCACCATCAATAGCCAACTTATCCTTGCTTACTATGCTTAATTTTAGTAACAACATTTTTCATGGAACTCTTCCTTATGAACTTGGAAATTTGCCTCTTTTAGAAGTCATTGATGTTCACAACAATCAGCTGGAAGGAACTGTTCCTCAAAGCCTATTCAAGAATTTGAGGTACAATTCATCACAACTTAGAATCTTGAATCTTGCTGAAAATGATCTAAATGGTACTATTCATCCTTTTGTTGGTAACATGACTAAGTTGGAGAGACTGAGGTTAGATGGAAACAGATTTAGTGGTAAAATTCCACCTGAGATTGGAAATCTAAGCCAACTTGTAGAGTTGAATTTGTCACATAATCAGCTTTCAGGTTCAATTCCTGCATCAATCTTCAGCATATCGACGTTACGTGCTGTGTATTTGGCTAAATTACAACAATTTAACAGGTCAAATTCCAAGAAATATTGGTTGTTTAACAAGACTGGAGGATTTTTATGCTACCCAAAATGCAATAAGTGGTACAATTCCACTTTCATTGGCAAATATTTCCACCTTGGAATTCCTTGGTTGTGTGAACAACCACATAGGTGGTACAATTCCTCAAGAATTGGGAAATTTACCAAACTTGAAGATGTTGGGATTTGATTACAATAATCTAACTGGTGAAATACCAGAATCTATATTCAACATGTCTTCTTTGGAGTACATTGCTTTCACTGATAACAATCTCTCAGGGCGAATTCCGACCACTCTTGGACTTCAACTTCCAAACCTTAAAGGAATTTTCTTGCCAGCTAATCAACTTGAAGGAGAGATCCCATTGTACATAACAAATGCTTCCAATCTTATTGAGCTGGAGTTGTCCTATAACTTTTTCTCAGGCATAGTGCCGAGTAATTTGGGAAATCTACGCCAGCTCGAGTTCTTGAATCTTGGTGGCAATCAGCTTACAAATGAACCAGGACAACAAGAGCTTGGATTCTTGAATTCGTTGGTGGATGGTAGGATGCTGCAATTTCTGATATTGGCTAACAACCCCTTGAATGGCGTCTTGCCTGATTCGGTTAGCAATCTTTCGTCTACTATAGAAATGTTCAACATAGAGAATGGTCAGATCAATGGACAAATTCCAAGAGGAATAGGCAACATGAGTAACATGCTATCGCTTGTCTTGAGCGATAACCAATTGACAGGAACCATTCCACCAGAGATTGGCGAGTTAAAGCAACTTCAGAGACTTTATCTAAGCAAAAACAGACTACAAGGTTCAATTCCAGAGGAAATATGTGACTTGGTATATCTGGGAGGCGCATTTCTACATGAAAATGAGCTCTCTGGATCTATTCCGAGTTGCATTGGAAAACTCAAAAGGCTACAAAGGCTTTCATTTGGTGTCAATAAGTTCACCTCAAGCCTACCTAAAAGTCTATGGGAAATGGACAGCCTGATTTTTCTAAACATGACACGAAATTCAATCCAAGGGGAACTTCCACTTGGCATTGGAAAATTAGAAGGTATTGAAGGTATAGATCTTTCAAGCAACCAACTTTCTGGTGTGATTCCAAGTACATTTGGAGACCTCATAAGCCTGACTTATCTTTCACTGTCAAACAACTCGTTTCGGAGTGCAATTCCATCATCATTTGGCAATTTGTTAGGCTTGAAGTTCTTGGATTTGTCTTCAAATGAATTATCAGGCAACATCCCAAAGTCCTTAGAAAAACCTCGGTTTCTTAAAGAAATCAATCTCTCCTACAACCATTTAGAAGGTGAAATACCAACTAGTGGTGTGTTTTCTAGATCTTCACCTCAATCTTTTGTTGGAAACAGAGGTTTATGTGGAAAACCTATATCAGAAGTTTCTCAATGTAGTGCAACAAAAAGATCAAAGTCAAGGAAACATGTGCTAGCAGTTGTCATTCCTGTGACTGCATCATTGTTCCTCATATTTGTTGTTCTGTTCCTGTGGATTAAACGAAGATCAAGAAGAACAAAACTTCAAGACCATGAAGAGTTAACAGAAATCACAACACACCAGTTGATATCATACCGCGAGCTTCAACAAGCAACAGATAGCTTCAATGTCTCTAACATGATTGGTTCAGGAGGTTCTGGTTATGTTTACAAGGGCATATTGCCTAATGGAACTATGGTCGCGATAAAGGTTCTAAATTTGGAAAATGAGGAAGGATGCAAGAGGTTTGACACCGAATGTCAAGTGATGAGAAGCATTAAACATAGAAATCTTGTCAAGGTGATCACTACATGCTCCAATCAATACGTGAGAGCCATCGTTCTCGAGTATATGCCTAATGGAAGCCTTGACAATTGGTTATATAGGAAGGAACATCAAGTCTTGGACATGTTACAAAGAGTTAGCATAATGCTTGATGTTGCAACGGCATTGGAATATCTTCACTATTGTTATGATACACCTATAGTCCATTGTGACTTGAAGCCTGAAAATATTTTATTAGATGGTGACATGGTGGCACATATTAGTGATTTTGGCATTTCAAAGATCTTAGCTCAAAGCAAGTCCATGGCACAAACTAACACATTAGGCACAATTGGCTACATTTCACCAGGTAAACAATTCTCTCTTTGGCTAATCTTTTATCATATATGACATATTTTCCATCATTCTTCTCTCTGAAAAATAGAATATTAGTCCATTAAGGTGACTTTGGTGCTACTTACGATGCCTCACTATGAGAATCTAGCTTCACTAACCCTTGGCTAAGTCTTGAACCACGCCTTATAGTCTTAGGTAGAATTAACTTATATGTACTGACAGTATAGAAGCTTTTACACTATCACTACGTTTGACTCGTTATAACATATTAATTTGCTTTTCCTTTCATGTGCTTTTAGAGTATGGCTCGGAGGGAATAGTGTCCACGAGTGGTGATGTTTATAGCTATGGCATAATGTTAATAGAGATATTGACAGGAAGAAGGCCAACATATGAATTTCTCAATGAAAACATGAACTTGAGGCAATGGGTAAGTGAATCATTTCCAAGTTCTTTGAAGACAATTGTTGATGAAAATATTTGCCTTGGGGAAAATCATGAGATTTGCATATATAGTATGATGGAGTTGGCTTTGGAATGTACAAAAGAAAGACAAGAAGAGAGGGTAAATATGAAAGATGTAGTGAATAGACTTAATAAAATTAAAGAGGGCCTCTCAGTGGAAACAAAGAAGAAAAGAACTTAAAAGAGTGGAATTTCTTAAAATTTTGTTTATTTGCCATTTATGACTTAGTTATTTTTAGGGGAAGTTACATATTTGACCCATCAGCCAAAAATACATGTATTGTGTATTAACTATCATATGTTATATATTTGTCGGCTATCTTTTGGCTTTGAGTTTTTGGAAATAGAGAATTAATTTTGATTTGATAAAAATTCATAATTTAACTTTTATGAGTCCAAAATGATAGAAATAAAATCAACACCTACTTAAATTGAGGAAAAATTATATCTCCTCGTTAATCTAAATAGAGATTCAAGAAAAGCAACTATATATATAGAAATGATGACAAAAGATGATATAAGAGTAGTTTTTCATTCACATTAAGTAATGATATCACATTAATTAATTTTAGTTAATTAATATTCTTATTTGTTTTCTAAGCTCTAATTTTGCAATAATCGCCGAAACAATCCTTCATGCAACTTTTCCATTGTTGATCATCTGTACAAAATAAATATGTTAGTGAATTTGATAAAAAAGAACTCATAATAATTTTTTTTTTAAAAAAAGTCACGATTGGCTAGCCAAGGAAAAAAATGGTCTCGAATTATGACCATTACGATTTGAATAGACGAAAATGACACATCAATATATAGAAGGATCTGAATTTGAAGTTTATGAATTTCTATAATGATATCAGATTAATTGTTGATTGTGCAAAAGGTCCTAATTTAGGCCAATAATTAGATTTTGTCCCAATTTTCTTATAAATTGTGTAAATATAACCCTTGAAAAATTATCCGTCTAGACTACATACATTGATTTACTGTTTTTCTTAAAAAATTTAATTTTTTTCAAAAAGAATCTTTATACAATAGTGAAAAGGTTCATTCATTGCAAGAGAAATAAAAAGACAATCATTTAATCTCTGACATATATTATTTAACCAAGTAAATTTATATAATCAGACCAACAAACTAAATTTCAAGCTAAATATTTATTAATTTCTAATATAAATACAAAATTCAAACAAAAATAACTAAATTATTGCGATCCCTTACCTAATACTATAGACAAAGAATATGTATAATTAGTCATAAAACATAATCTCCCTAAATATTGCAATTCTTTGAGATATACACAATCAAAAAAAAAAAAAGCACATGCCACACATTAATTTCAAGAAAAAAAATGATCTTCTATGATCAATTATGATTTAACTAAAAGAAACAATCAGATAAAGATCATATGATACATTTTACTTATTAATCATTTACAAAAAGATCATCATATATAACTAAAACAACATTTATAACGAATCATAAAAGTCTATCCAAAAATTTTTTTTAAAAATTAAAAAAAAATATCTTTAATTAAACTTGCGCACTTATCAATTGAACAACCAAGATTGCAATAATTCATTGGCGAAGAAATATTATTTGGAGAAGAAACCTCACATTCTTTTGCACATGAAATATAACACCCTGGATTTTGAAAACATGCCTAATACATTCCCTAAAAACATTTTTGATCCAATTTACAATACACAAATTGTGAATTATAGATCAAAATAATCATTGCCATTAATTTCATAAATGAAATAATATTTGCCATAATAACTTGTTTATTCTCACTTTATATATGTTTTTGGGTGTTACTTATAACATATATAGATTTAAGACATCATGTTTGACTTATATAATTGTTGCTAGTATCCTTGCATTAATTACCACTATCTTATTATATGGAAATTCAATTAAATATATTTAAAATAATTGACATATTTGTTATGTATCATATTTATGGAAATTAAAAGATATATTTATATTTAAGAAGTTGACTATTTGTAAGAGCAATAAATCTATTATAGAGTCGAGAATCAATGAATCATGGTTTAATTAAACTTTTCATTTAATTATAATATTTTCTTAATTTCTTTTATAAACTGTGAATGTTAATCTCTAAATATAGAGTCAAGAAGAACATGCACAATTCAAAATGGTGACAATAATTTCATAGATTAGATTTTGTTTTACAAAATTAAAATCATAAAATAAAGCTTTGAAGATTATATTCTCTAAGCTCTAATTTTTGCAGTAATTGTTTGAACAATCATCCATGCAACCTTTCCATTGATTGTCATCTGCAAAAGCAAATGAATACATAAATAAATATGTTAGTAGTAAATTTGAAGAAATAATAATAAAAAAGATCTGATAAAGAGGAAATAATCTCATCC
>DF357309.1:88449-105979 GCA_000787875.1 Solanum virginianum | reverse complement strand
CCCTTTTTTAGTTATGCCTCTAGACCCGATCCAAATGAAAAAGAAAAGTTTCAATTCGTCTTTTAATCGATCAATCATAAAATGGTATTAGATCAGTTTGAACAAATGAAGAATATTTATTTTTATTTTTTTGAAATTGTGTTAGTTCAGAATATGTAAAAAATGAAAGAAGTAACTTTTTTAAGTCACATATTATTTTTGTGGTTTAAGATTTTTTAAAATTCAATATGTTCACAAAAGTCAATGATATATTTAACAGTATAAAGATTAAAGAGAAAACCTAAATACACAATTTTTTTTATCATATTCTTTAAAATTTCATACCATTTGAAAAAATTACAAAAATCTCAACTCTCTTCTATTCTCGAATGCATCAATCTTACGCAATGTATCAAAACACTATGTATTTGAATGTGATGTATCAAACTAGGCGTGTCTTGTATCAACAAAAATAATGTATCAAGATGTGATATATCAGAATGCTGAATGATATATCTAAATAAGTATATAATATATGAAATCGATTACAATATATCAAAATAATGAATGATATATTCGAAATCGAAATGCGATATCAAGACACTGGGTAGGAGGAATCATATGCTCTTGACATGGTAGGCACAAAAGCACAAAACACATTTCATAAAGTATCAAAATGATGCATCGAAGGAATCACTTTTGACAAACATGTCACATAAATGATAATACATACTTCAATAATTAAAGTTTTTTTTCATTTGGAATGTCCGGGCATTATTCGAATTTAGTTAGCATTTTTAAATTTAAAAATTAATAAAAATAGTTGTTCATAAAAAAATATAAAAAACGTAAATAATTTTTGATACAACGATCAAATGCGTAACTGTCTTTTCAAAAAAACAAAATTATTAACAAAATTGCTTTGGCTTAGTACTCAATTTGCTTTGATAAAAAATTGATTAAAAAAATTAAGAAAAGTTGAAGTATGAACATTTGACAGTAACAAAATATTATAGATGAAAATTTTCATTATTATTTGCTTTATAGTCATAGGAATTTATCTTTCGAGTATCGAAATTTAAAAACATATATCATATGAATTTTAATTTAATCTTATAAAGTTCTTCACATTCTTCTCTGATTTCAACATAGAATTCTCTTAAGATATTATATACATCTTATTTTTAGAAACTTTTCAATCTAAAAACCTGTCAATCTTACTTGAACCGTCCTCGTCAACCCATCTTTCATCATAAGCGTTACAAGCTTCATAAAAATAACAAGGATCAAAAAATGAATTCATTAATATTTGAAGGATTAAAAATGTTAATATTCCTCAAAAAGAAAGAAAGCTAAATGTTTGTTTGGAGCACTTTTTGTTTTTTTTTTCAAAAAATAGTACCTAATTGAAGACACCTTTTGATGTACTTTCTTAAAGAAAATTCTCTAAAAAAAGTTATAAAAGATATTCACCAAATTTAATTTTTGACCATCCATAGTGCATATATTAGTTTACTCCCTTTCTTTAATTTCTCGATCCAATATTTAATAAATTTTAATAAAGTTTCCATTTAACATTTGATATTCATATTAAAATTTTAAATTATTTTTTTTAAATGATCCTAAAATAAAGATTTTAACACTTAAAAATTTAAAATTCAAATCCTATCTACTCGTTCATCGTATTTATTCCTTCATCACATATATATAATGAAAATTTTTATCCAGTATACAATATTTATATTAAAATTTTACTTTTTTATATTGAAACTTTAACTAATCTAATTATTCAATGTACAAAACGATTATAATAAGTGCAATTTTAGTAACAAGAAATATTTATACACTCAAAATGCCTAGTACCTACTTCCTCTATTCTAAAGCGTATTTATATGATTCACTTTCCTTTTTAGTCAGTTTAAAAAAATGATATATTTTTATAACACTCATCGCTTCACTTTTTAATTGTCATAATTTTTCACTTTTAGAATCAAATTATATAAACTTTGATGAATATTTTAAGATGTATTTTTTCATTATATTGATAAGAAAAAAATTGCAATCTAATTTAGCTTTAAAGATTAGTCAAATTGACTTTCGAAAAACGTAATATGACAACTAAAAAGGAACGAAGGGAGTAACAATTTAACCTCAAAATATCTATTTTACCTTTAATAAAATGATTTATAACCATATAAAACTTCTTTTAGATCATAAATTTCAATCTTTTTTAAGATTCATAGTAAATCAAACTATATCATACAAATTAAAATTAAAAAAATATTAGTTCTATAAGCTAATTGTTATAAACTCATCCATTGAATCTCACAAACTCGAACTTAAAACTTTCAACGATCGCATTTATTTTTTTATCACAAAAAAAAATTAAAAATTAATACTACAAACTAAACATTATAAACTCATTCTTTCAATCATGCTTTTAATATAAGAAGCTCGAACTCGAGACCTTCGAACGCGTTTATTCCATCATCACACACATATTATACAAATTTAGTGAAGAGTATATACCCAAGTCGATAAATTGATGCCTCGATTTCACGTACTCAAATGTTGCCAAGTGTCCCTCTACCTGGCATCACTCCACCCCACCCCCCAAAAACACCCCCACGCCACCCCCACCAATTACACAGAACGAAGCATCAATCTTCTAAGCCATGGCGCCTTCATCTTCTTTCTTTCCTCTCCAATAAATTTCACATAGAATGAGAGAGAGCCTTGTGCTTTCAATTTCTACAAACTTTTATGGTTATAAATAACTAGTTTTTTCTTGTTTATATGTCTATTTGTTAATTTTTTGGGGGAGTTGGGTACTTAGAGATTAAAGATTCGATTTTTAGAGCCTTTTCTAGGAGATTTAATACACGAAAGCTTGAATTTTGGTGGGTTTTTTCTGAATTTGGGAGATTCTTGAAAAGTTTCAGGCTTTGGTTGGAATCAGAATTCAAGACGGGCATTTTCTTTATAAGGTAATTTTACTGATTTTTCGTGGTTATTTGATTCATTTAGTTAATGGGGTTTGAGGATATTGAATTGTTTGTTTAATATTTGGAGCTTTCTTGGTTTGGTTTAGCTGAAAAATTGGAATTTTCGGGTTTTGGGAATGAATTGTTTTGAGTTATATGTGAAGTATTTTGTGGGATTTGGTAATTTTTGCTGGAATTGTGATAATACTGATGTGTAATGCTCATTTAGGTTTTTGATTTATTACTGAATAGGGTTTGTAGATTTTTGATTTGTTGGTTTAGTATTTGGTATGCTCTTAAATTAACTTGAGCTGATGATTAGTGATTTTTAGCTGTTGAATTATGTTACGCTCATTTTGTTGGGAGAATTCTTGAATTTAAAGTATTTGGTGAATATTTCTAGGCCATTGATGATTCTTGGTGGACATGGTTGTTAACTTTCTCGAATTTCCAACGTGCTGAATTTGGGAAGTGTTTGAGGTGTGATTTTTGGAGTATTATGAGTTCTGATACTAACTCAGAACGCTTGGATTCTGACTGCTAAGTGAGAGAGAGCAGCAAGCTCCATGGATAGTCCCACAGTGACCAATCCTGGCTCGATTTCTAGTTCTAACGATGACACTCCACGTGTTAAGTTCTTATGTAGTTTCTCAGGAAGTATATTGCCCAGGCCACAAGATGGAAAGCTTAGGTATGTGGGTGGTGAGACAAGGATAGTGTGTGTTCCGCGTGATATTTCTTATGAGGAACTCATGGCTAAAATGAGGGAGATCTACGAGGGGGCAATGGTACTGAAGTATCAGCAGCCTGATGAGGATCTTGATGCTCTTGTCTCAGTCGTGAATGACGATGATGTAGTTAATATGATGGAAGAATATGATAAACTGGATTCTAGTGATGGATTTACTAGGCTCAGGATCTTTCTGTTTTCGCACCATGATCAAGATGGATCCTTGCATTTCTGTGATGGGGATGAGAGAGATAACGAGAGAAGGTATGTGGATGCTTTGAATAGCCTTAATGAATCCCCAGAATACAGAACAGGACAACATAATGAATTTCAGGTTACAGGTCCATTAGATGATCTCCACGGTGCAGACCAGTGCTTTAGTCAGATGACTTTTGATGGTAGTCTCCATAGTTTGAGGAGTAACGACATGCCTATACCTCAGGTAAACTTGCATCACCTTACAATACCACAATTGGGTATAGCTCAGGCCCAACAATCAGTTAATCAGAGGTATACTGAAATGGAAGCCCCGTGGAGTCCAGCATACTATTCTCCTAGACAGCCGTCCCACCTTGATCCACGGCCATTGTCAGAATTTCCTAATTCTCCTTCTTCATCGCGGTACTATTCGCCATACTCTGAATTCCAAGAGAGAAATTTTGATAGATTGACTGAAGAGTACAGTCGTCTTCCGGTTAATCATCCATCCCTATATGATCACCAGCCTCAATATACAGAAAACGTATTATTATTTCCGAATGGACCTGTAATAGACAAGGCTGGCTTTCCAGGTAACATCCTTCATGGTGCTAATGCATTTGAGGGGAACAGTATATGTGAGCATTGCCGAATGACTTTTCAGCGTAATCAACCTAATCCTGATTCCTCTTGGAAGCCTGGAGAACATTCCCATTTAGATACCGGAAATGGATTTCACCAGGTTGCAAACCCTTGTGTTGAGTGTCCACCAAAAAGGGAAATGTTCCCAGTGACTACAGATGCCAGTTTGCACCACTCATACTATCCTGTGGAGCAAAATGATCTTCGCAGTCGCCAAGGCGACACTCATAGTCATGAAAGAGGATGGAGCGTGCAGCATCAACCACATACTCGAGTTGAGGAACCACAAACCCATGCATGTGGAGCTGGTAGTAATTTGGTTGATGGCCATCAGGTCCTGGGACAAGGTCTTAACTATGATGACCTTCGTCGCATTCGAACTGGACGGGATCCTGGTAGTCAGGTATATGATCAAGTGGTAGGCATGGGATCTCAGATTCATCTTCCCTCTATGGAAGATCGTGGAGTTCGCTATGGAAATTCACCTTATGCTTATGGACCAGATACAGCATACCAGGTTCCTCAGGCAAATATGCCTTCACATTCTTTGTGGAGGAATGTCCAAAGCCCAGGTCATGGACCACAGCTGGTCAATGGTTCTGCTAGTCCTGGATTTTTCAGGGGTATAATGGAAAATAATCCTAGGTTGCAATCTGGGATGGAGAACCAAAGTTCTTGGCTTGATTCTCCACAGAAAAAGATGGGCTTTGATGGGTTTCCCGTGCCTGAATATTCTCTTGCATCATCCCAAAACTTGATCTCAAATGCTCAAAACCAGGGAAATCAGTCCATGCATACTGTGGAAGCTATTCCGGTCCCAGGTGGCATGCAGACTATGGCAACTCTGCAGGATCCAGTGTTAAAATCTGATTCAGGACCTTTCTTTGGTGATAGGCCAGCTTCGTTGAGTAGGTCTGGAACAAGGTTAACTGCTGATATATGTGCCAGCGAGAAGGAGAGTATTATTCACCAGGAAGGGGAACAGCTACATCCTTCAGGTTTGGCGGGAGAGTCTAATAAATGTAGCAGTCCAACTGAAGCATTAGTGGACAAAATTCCACTCAACCCTGTATCTCCTGTGTCCACTTGCCTGGAAAATGCTGTAAAAGAAGGTGTTTCTGCAGATACAGAGACTATTGATGCTGGTGCAACTAATAAGAATGAGAAGCCGCAAAAGGATCAGCTGACTTCCTTATCTGATGAGATTCCTTCTGCAGAAAAGGTAGCATTACAAAGTGTCGAGGATGTAAAAGTTGAAGCCCAAGAAAATGCTGATTCCGCTCATGGGAATGACATTGCTAAAGTGGCGAATGAGAATGATGCAGAATTAGCTGTGAGGGCCACAATACTATTATTATAGTTTGCATCATGTATGTTTTAAAAGATGTTATTCTATATGTAATACAATCTATTAACAGGATGACCAAGGGGGCTTGGAATTTGATTCAGACAATGACAATGTTAATAATTCCAAGATTGAGTCAACAAAGGCTGAGGAAGAAGCTATCGAGAAAGGATTGCAGGTTCTTAAAATCACTTCTTTTTGTCTCCCTTTCCCTCACTGTTCTGAAACTCTAATTCACACTTCCAACTGTGATTCTTCTAAGGGGATTATGGGGAAAACCTTTTCTAGATAAATGTTGTGTCGTATTAATTACTTCTTCTCTTTCTTCTTCTTAGATTTCCTGAGGGGATTGTAGGGAAAACCTTCTGTATTTATTTGTTTGTGTTCTATTTGTTTTTAGTGAATATTTTGTAAGTTTTTTTTTTTTGTTTCATACATCTTATTGGAGTAAAACTATATGCATGTTGCTTTGGTATAGACAATCAAGAATGAAGATCTCGAGGAGATTCGGGAGTTGGGTTCTGGGACATATGGATCAGTTTTTCATGGAAAGTGGAGGGGGTCAGATGTTGCCATAAAGAGAATCAAAGCCAGCTGCTTTTCTGGTAGGCCATCTGATAGAGAACGTCTGGTATGTCCTTAAATCCGTGCACTCTTTTTTCTATTATTCTCTCAAAACTTCTGGTCTGTAACTTTGTAAGCTTGGTGGATGATCACTTGTTTTTCTGTTTGGTTCGTTCAGGAAATTTTCAGTATGATACCTTTTCGAATCATCCGATTCTTAAAGTCAAGATCGACTTGATTTAACTTTTCAATTTGGTACTGGCTTGATAAATAAGAAACTATCTCTAAGGAGATTCTAGATGTAATCATAGTGAGTTTTAATATCCAGTTCATTTGTCGGCACCTCTTATTCTGAAGGCAAAAATATATCCTTTTGCTCCATTTGTGGGGTCTTAGGAAAAATTTCCCTTTGTTTCTTGCTATTGTTTCCTCTTCCTCCATATCATACAAGCATTACCATGAAATCTAACACACGATGTCTCTTATAGCATATATTCTGAGTATTTATTTACACATAAGAACTGGTCTTTGTAAATGTTGAAGAATCATCCACCGTGATATGATTACATCATACCAAGTCTGATGAACGATCATGCTTAACTTGCCTGTTCATGATATTACATATGTGGTGGAATACAGTTGTTGGACTAGATATAGCACTTGTTTCCGGGTGATAGGATGCTCAAGAACTACTAAGGAGTAGTAATATTTCAGAATAGGCAGTAAAGTTCTGTTAAGGGTGGATGAAACGCCTGTAAAAATAGCTAAGGTTACTACGAGTTGTGAGACAACACTAATTTTACTATAATTTTCTAATTAGCTGTATTTGAAGAAATTAACCTTTGACTCGGATGTCGTAAAGCACACTGATGTCTGAGCTAAAGAATATTCCCCCAAGTGAGTCAAATTTTGGCTTAGGCAGTGAACTGTGACAACGTTCCTGTTCTGTGAACTATATCAATATGTAGTTGGTAGCACTGCTTCCAACTGTCACTAAGCCTATATTACACTGACCTATGATACTTTTCTTGTTGGCATCAGTTTTCTTTTTCAATGTAAGCATGCTTTAAGATGACGGCTATTTTATATTATATTTATTTTGAATGTCCACACAGTAAAAACATAAATATCCATTATTATCCTAAATAAAGACGTGGAAGAATAAGCCATTTTAGTAATTGTTATCTGGAATGTAGGGCTTTCGAGGCTGATGCCTTTAAACTCATCATATTTTCTCGACGTTCTTACTGTATCCCAGTACTAGGTTGATATTGTCGGTGTTCACGATTAAGTCAGCCTCATCTGTACACCTTCTAATTAATACTTCTTTAGCTATTTTCTACCCAAATTAGGAAGAAAATAAGAGGAAGAAGTTGAAAAGTGGGACACAAGTGACACTGGCCAAGTGTGGTCAAGCATTTATATTACCACTTCTCCAGTTTCAAAAAATTTATATTGCCACTTTACTTGTGACCTTGAGTTGTAATGGTGAACATTGATTTGAAGCTACCCTTTGCTTATAGTGTCTCTTTGTTTCATTCTGTCTTTATTCTACAGAATTAGTCTCTGTTTTATGGCTGTTCTTAGGCCCTTTTCTGTTCATTAGATTACAGATTTCTGGAGGGAAGCTCTGACATTGAGTTCACTGCACCATCCAAATGTTGTTTCTTTTTACGGTGTAGTTCGTGATGGCCCAGATGGATCTTTAGCAACTGTTACAGAATTCATGGTTAATGGATCATTGAAACAGTTTTTACAGAAAAAGGACAGGTATATTTTGCTTTTCAGGTATTGAGAAGGTATATGTATGAGTTGGATTTCATCGTTTTCCTACGTCTGTTCATTTAAAGGACATTATCAATATTTCTAGGTAGTCCAAAACCCCAACATATCTTTGATTACTATTTATTCAACAGGACTATTGATCGTCGTAAAAGGCTTATTATTGCCATGGATACTGCTTTTGGTATGGAGTATCTGCATGGGAAAAACATTGTTCATTTTGATCTAAAATGTGAAAATCTGTTGGTAAATATGCGGGATCCACATCGACCCGTCTGCAAGGTATGATGAATGTTTATGTTTTCTTGTAGTCTTGGGTATATACTCATATTTGATAGGCAATATCCTTGAGCACCACGGCCTAGTTGTTTAGGTATTTCAATATCATTATACGACACCAGCATGCACAGTGTACTCCCACAAGTGTACACAGTCATTACATCCTAACTCGGGAGGTAGAGAGGTTGTTTCCAATAGATCCTCGGCTCAAGAAAATAACAGGAGTGAAAAAACCAAGGCAGAATACTACACAAGGCATGACGACAAAGCATACTAAAAAAGGAACAATAACTACAACAAAATAATACTGCTGCTAGTATTAGTAGAAATCAAACGAACAAGAACCTACAAGAGAAATGCTATGGCTGCTAGTATGGAAAGATAAGCAAGACTGAAGTCAGCTATCTACTAACCTACAAGAACCTATTTCAGTATCATTATCTGAAGCTAAAAAGGCATTTAGATTTGTTGAGTTCAGTAAAGCTGTAGCTCTCGTGCTGTATCGGATATCTGTACGTAGTGCCTGACACTACATTGCTTTACCTTTAGATTGGTGATCTTGGCCTATCAAAGGTGAAACAACACACCTTAGTCTCAGGAGGTGTTCGTGGCACTTTACCCTGGATGGCACCAGAGCTCCTAAGTGGAAAAACCAAGGTGACGGAGAAGGTAATGTCTCTGTCTTTAGAAGTGGAAGTTATCTTTTTGTGTGCTCTTTCATGAAGTGATCGTTATATTCTCTGCGATGCAGATTGATGTTTATTCTTTTGGAATTGTTATGTGGGAGTTGCTTACTGGTGATGAACCATATGCAGATATGCATTGTGCTTCAATAATAGGTATGTGCCCATTCTTGATACGTGTTTTTCTTTTTCACTTTGTTTGCTAGAGAAATCAATCTCTCTCTACTTGCTTGTATCAGTTTGAGACTTCCGTTAAAACCACCACTTTCGGGGAACCACCACCAATAGAAGGATTAAGAAAGAATTAGACTAATCAGAAATATAGCAGGATGTTTTATGAGTATGCTAAAACAGTCAAACTGCTCTTGGAACAGTTATGTAGACAACCTCAAACCTCTGTTACTTGAAGGATTACTCATGGTTTTTTTTAATGAAATATAGGAGGAATTGTTAACAATACACTGCGTCCCCAAATTCCAACATGGTGTGATCCCGAATGGAAAGCCCTAATGGTGAGTTGTTGGGCCCCTGATCCTGCAGAGAGGCCATCATTCTCAGAAATCTCTCAGAAATTGAGAACTATGGCAGCGGCAATGAATGTCAAATGATAACTGTTCCAGGACTTGCCACACTGGCTCCTTCCAAGATAATTGTTTACATATTGACCGAGAAAGATCAAAATAAATGGTATCCCGTGTTTTCACTTCAAAGTTGTTGTCATCTCCCAACAAGCTATAATAAACATATATGTTTTCTCGTCCGATGACTTCATATGCCTATTTATAATATGAAGTCATTGCAACTCGGACGTTTTAGCAGCCTTTTTACTGTGATCTCGAAGCAGATTAGTACGTTTACCCATCTTCTTCGACCAGGAAGTTATTTCCTGGAAAAAACCATCGCGGTTGGCTACTTTGTGAAGGTCGGTATATGTTAACGTGCTATTGCAGTTCATTCAGATATTGAATTTTTGTTGTTTCAGATATCTGTTGGAACTGGTTAAGGCAGTTGTACATAGATTAATGATAATTTTTATACATCTCAAGTTATATGAACTTTCAATCTGTATCACACTAACATCCAGTAAATCATATGGAGGGCAAATTTATCCACTCATGAATTTTGTAGTGTAAGAGAAGTTGCACAAGGGTCCTTATCTTATATACACAAATTTAGTCTCTTGAGCATGCTATACATATAATTTAACCTCGTATAACATCGTGGTTTGTATAAATATATTTTACGATATTATGACATGCATCTGATGATGTGATTTACGGGCAGTTTTCACGGCCCATTTGGCCTGCCAGTGATGATGGAAATTCTCTCGTTCCCTGGTCAAAGACTTGGTTGGATGGAGGCCTCCAGAAGGAGTCGAGAAAAAAACATGCGATCATTGACCTATTGAAAATTCCTTTTCTCCAATTGAATTATATCGAAAATTCCTTTTCTCCAATTGAATTATCCTCAAACTCGACGAGTAATAAGTTTATCTCTACTCTTCTAAACCCCAATACCACTCTTATATGTGATAGAAATTTAACTTACATATCATGTGTTAGATCAGGAAACCAAAATACTCTTCATTTATGCAAGCTAAAGCTCTAATCCCAGACCTTTGCTACTAACTCTCTTTTGTGCTTTTTCCCATCCTATTATTTAGCTGTTTAAAGATATAATCCCTTTAACTAACCTAAAAAAGATGCATGAAACTAAACATAAAAGTTATTAACACTAAATGCTTTGTGATATTTTATGAAAAAAGATACACAAAAAGATTACTACCATATTATTGTCCCAACCTACCAAACCAACCTAATTAGACAAGCTAGTGTTTGTATAAACACCCAGTTGACTTAATTCCCTTCTTCTGTTGTTTCTTTTTTTTTTTCCCTATATTATTTTATTTCCTGATATTTGCATGGACCAACTAGATTAAAAAATATTATAAGCAAAGGTCAAATTCCATTACATCATCATCAATTTTACTTGTTGATTTTCTAGAAATTAGGAAACTGCAAAATAAATATTATTTTTTGTGTACCTAATACGCGTTATTGTACTTTTCAGTAAAAAAGTCAAACTCTTGTACATTGCCACATGTCAAGTGAAAAATATTTAAGAGTAAAACAGTTTAATATAAAAAAGTAAAGGGTCATTTCCCTATTTTGTGCTTATCTTTGATTTATGTCCTCATAACAAATAAACTTTTTTTTAGAGCATAAATTTATATTTTCCTATCATATTATTGTAAAAAATATATTTGGATATGACTTTAGTCGCAGCTTATCTCACTCAATTATAAAAATTAAAGATCAATCTATTTAATTTAAAGAACAAATCGTACAATTTTATGAGGTATAAAACCACATTCGTTTGACTTTTAACAATGTAAATATTTTGTGAATATTGGGATAGATAAATGAACCATTAGAAATATCGATAGAACCAGAATTTTTATTTTTGAAAATCTAACTATGAACAAATAAAACATATAAAAAGTTTAAAAAAAATTCATCATATCTATTATAAGGTTCTATATACTATGTAAGGTTTTGGCGAGGATGATTAGATAAACTTTCTTGGGCCTCCTTACCTCCGTCGATATATGCTTGAATGAATGAGATTTCTTTACATTAATTAAAGATTTTAAATTTGAACTTTAAAGAATAAATTTTTTCTGATAAATACCATTTTCCTTCAAATATGTACATCATACAGTACTTGAATTCAATCGATTAATTAGGTCGGTGAATTTCAGATACTAAATAGTTAATTGGTGCAAATATATGCATGGTAACTTAATTATAAAGTCATCAAATAGATAAAGGCCAAGTCAATTTCCTTGGATGCCACATTATGATATGATTCATTATGGATTTGTTAAAATGAGGGGTTGACAATGGTATATATGAGTTAAAAGATTGAAGGATTAGGAACATTCAAATTATGCTAAGCTGTTTCTTTCTTTTTTTTTTTTTTTAAAAAAATTCTTTTAGATAGTATTATCCTACAAAAAGTGCATGAAGTGATAACAACATTTGTATTAATTTATTGGAGATTAATTATTGTTGAAGAAAAACAAAAATCATTATAGGTCTCCTTCAAAGAATATTTGGTTATAGATTGTATAGAAAATTAATTATTTTCGAAAGTTTGTGTATCAAGAGTCCATATATTAGGGCATATTTGTCAACCCTAATTAAGACCATATAATATTTTTTTATTCAACACCTTGTAATACTTATATAAATTAATTCCCTAATGTCTCTTTCATTTATTCTTTATCAAGGTGGATCATAGTTTCATAATTTAATTATATAACTTGAAATAATAGTCATAATATACTTTATTATATGAACAACGTTCATATATGAACATCGTTAAGCAGATAGGAATATGAAACTTATTAATATAATTCTACGGATTCGACGAAATTTAAGAACCTTGGTTTGAATCTTGTATTCGTCTTAAAAAATTTATTAAATATCTTTAATTTGAATTATTAATTTAAAAATGTTAAGATTTTAAATCATAAACTTCAAATACTGAAATCGTTTATAACAACTATGAAACACTTAACACCGTGATGGTACCTAATTCTATGATCCCGTGAGATTTTGGGACTCTCCGATTTAGCTATGTCTATCGTTTGGGTAATAGAATATATTTTCCATACACTGATAAGAGATGTATGGATTCTCGAGAAGAGAGGACCGTGGTGGTTACCCCCTGGACATCCCAGATCCCACAAATGAATCAAAAATTACATTACGATTGGAACACCCAATTATCTAGCAAATACAACTATCAAACTTTTTTTTTTGGAATAGTTATAAAATCTCCATGAATAGAATCAAACAACAAAATGAAAGATCGCTTCTTTCGTATCCTTCCTTTCTTCAAACGGAGCGAAAAATGAAAATATTATTCAAGCTAACATAATTGAATTATAGCACATAAAATTGAAAATTATTTGTTTTGCACTACTGACTAATTTATCACACATGCAAAAAGTACATTAATATAACTTCAAAAGTACTTTTTTCCAAATTATATATATATACACATATATACATATATAAAACCTCTACTCACCCTCTTATTCTACACTATTTGCAGATTCATATTAAGATTTTTCTCATTTTTATTTCACAAAATTATAGAAAACTATACCTTTTAGCCTTAGGTAACTTATGATAATTGAGATTCCATAAGTCAAAAGACACAACTTAGCTATAAAAAAAAAAACTAATCAATCAATTATACTATATGAGGGATTAAATTAAGTAGAAAAAGTTAAAATTGTGGGGTTGTTTTGGTAGTCTAAAAAGGTATTGTGCCCTAACTAGATATTAATTAATTAGGTGCACAAAGTAAAGTCAATTTAAGTTAACACAAATGATGCAACATTATTTTTCTTGGTATTTAGCCAACAGAGAGCTATGCTTATCTTGTTATATTATCAATAATACTAAGCTATTGATAATATAATATATTTTCACTTTTTTTTTTGTTTTGGTATTTGTCACCATACATAGTCATATTTTGTATTGAAAATATTAGGTTCAGTTGAACTCATAATTATATTTATATGATATACTTTTCTTTTAAAGGTCTATAGTCATAAACTTTTGATTTTAAACTTTAATAAAATAATTTATAGTCACATAAAGGTTGACGGCTACTTTAATATTGTAAGATTCGAAAGTATGTTCTTAAACTCCATGCTCAGTCAAACACCACTATATAAATTACTAAATTAGGACGAGATGAGTAAAAAAAAGTGATTTGGGCTTGGGGCTTAGCTTCCATGCATGTTGGAGGTCTCAAATTCAAAACCCCTTGCCAGCGAAAGCAAATTTGCCTTCTAGGTCGATTTGTCGCATCGGGTTTGTCTAGTCCGAGTTGCCTCTCCTATGTGTTTTGCTGAGCGGAGATTTACCCTGTGCGCACCCAAAGTTTAGTAGCTGCAGGTTCTCCTTGTCATAAAAGAAATTGAAAACTTAACCTAAATAATACCGTCCACTAGGCAAATCAGTTAAACTAAAAATAGTCGACAGATGTATGATATATGTATAATCATATATAACATTCATATATAACGATTAGAAAAAGTAAACAGTGAATCCGATCAACTAATTAATTATGTAATAATCCCTATAAATATAGGTACATAAGTAAAGTCAATTAAGCTATCACCAATGATACCACATTATACAAGTTTGATATATATATTTATCCAACAGAGAACCATACTTATCTTGTTATATGAATATTTTTCCCAAAAAATAACATTTTTATTTTCAATAAGCCAAGTGTATTATGAAAAAATTGATTAATGTTAGTGTCAATGGAGAGAGATAGATTCTTATTCATAGAGAAAGACAAACAGAAACATGTTTTCTTCTTCCTAAAGATCTGACTCAATTTGCTTATTAATTTATTAAAACACCTTTTGAAATTTTGTTAGTTTTCTTCTTGTTATTTCTATGCAAGTGAGGTTCGTGGACCTCTTTCTTCTTCTAATAATATTTGTTTAATACACTAAAAAAATGTTTTTATTAGGACATAATATAATATATATAGTAGAGGGACCAAGGTCAATGAAAAGCTTTGATTATTTTAATTTTCTTTATAATTATTTGTGTCTAGATGATTTTATACGCATCTCAATTAATTTTATGAGATATTTGTCACCTCCTATCGACCAGTAATATGTAAGCTTTGTTTTGTTTTCCTAAAAATATATTCATTTGTTTTTCTCTCTTACATTTCTTTTAGGGTTAATAACAATTTTAGTCCTTCGATGGTGTATAAATATTTATTTTAATCCTTATGATATCTGACTAAGCACAATAGATTTCAATTACTTGAAATGTGCACTTTATTAGTCCATCTGTTTGTGAATGTTCACATATTTTCATAATTATCAATTGTTCCACCATTTAATTATTATACTTTTGTCATTACTCTTATCTAAGGGTAATATACTTGTACAATTAGTCCAAAATATAACGTATTTCCTACACAAAAGGACCAAAAAGACGCATTTTTATTAACTGATGGTTAAATGCGTTATATATGGTAGATGTTGATCCTCCCTCCACTAGTTTGTGTGCGTGATTTATTTTTTAGATTTTGAACCTCTTTAATTGAAATTCTGGCTTTGTCACTGCTAATAACTAATGCAAAAAATTGTGGTATTATCAATATATATAACTTTAATCATAATTTTATACAGATATTTTCATGTTCTTGATCTTGATTGAAACCCTAGCCAACTTGTTTCAAATAGGGTGTCTAAAAGCAACTAATAATTTATGTAAATTATCCTTAATGCCGTAATTAGCGACTTAACTTGTTGATATATATAAGATGTTATTAATTTATTGTATTAGCAAGACTTTAAGATGCGTTAAAGTCTTTTACACTGCCTTTTTTAAAATAAAAAATTAATTATAATCTAATTATGTATAATTCATCTTGATTTTATACTAATCAATTTATTTGAAAAAGAGAGTTTAATTTATAATCGAATTTTATATAAATGCATGTTGTTCACTCAGTTTTTCTTTTGTTTACCGTTAATGTACTTATGTCAGCTAATTATCACTTCGATTGTCATATCGTCACCCCAGTAGAGTTTAACCATCAAGTTCGAGATAAATATGTGTGTTCCTTTGCTACTGATTTGTAATGCTTATTTTAGCGGAGAGTCTTTTAAAAAAAATCTTTCTATCTCATAAGTTAGGACTGTAAGATCCATGTATGCATTACTTTTCCGGACTCCACCTATAAAAGTACACTATATATATTGCTATTGTCTTTGTATATAGTTTCGACATGTATAATTGTAATCTATACCGACTCTGGTTCCTAAGGAAAATGGTCAATCAAAACAAGAACATGCCCAATGTAATAG
Organism: Solanum virginianum; assembly: GCA_000787875.1. Lineage (NCBI taxonomy): Eukaryota > Viridiplantae > Streptophyta > Magnoliopsida > Solanales > Solanaceae > Solanum > Solanum virginianum. Next base: position 89,868 of record DF357309.1, on the reverse strand, counting down.
GATGTATGCAGATACCTTACCCTATATTTTTACGGGGTATTTAGAAAGATCATTTTTGTTAGATCTTTATCTTGAGAAAGAAAAAAATATTTAAAATATAATTAGAAAAGAATATGACAACAAAATCCAAAACAAACGAAACACACATAAAAAAAACAATAAAAATTGATCCATCAAAACCCCATATATTTTTTAGTGATGCATATTAGCTATTAATATTTTCAATCACAAAATGAAGTAATATGAAAATTGGATAAATTGACAATATATGCAAGTTGGCCGACATAAAAAGATTATCAAGTTGGAGTCCAAATAGTTTTACCCACGTAAATATGTCGTTCCATTTCAATTTATTTCACTTTTTTTTTTCATTTTTGTTTAAGCAATTTTTCATCCAATCTAAAACAAACCATTTACTCTAAAATTGAACCATAAAGTTGAAGATTTAAAGGGATTTATAATGTCCCAAATCTTTTCATGACCTAACGCCTTATGGTTTCAGGTTAAACGCTCAAATTCTTTCATATGATATTAGAATTAAATTATGATAAACTTCACATATTAAAATAATATGCGTATATCCCTTATTAGTTCGTGAAATTAGTATTTTCAAAGAGGTTGATAATATCTTAATTCACTTCCATCATTGCTTTCGTGTTTTCAATTGGACCCTCAAATTCTTTACAAGCAAACAAACACAAACAAAGCTTGATCTAAACATGTATGACACTACATATCTACGCTATTGTTCTAGCTCTTCATGTGTTTGATTCTTTAAAAAATTTATTACTTCAATGATATTTTTGATGAATTCGACCAATATGATTAAATATTAAAAATTTTAGGGCATGGGTTGGCGACAAACTAAGAGGATGGAGCCTTCTTTCTTGATTTTAGCTTTAGAATTTCATCCCCATAATAAAATAACATATATTGAAAAAATGATACACAATTTTAATATTGTATTTTGAGAGAAATTTGCAATAGTATTTTGTCATATTATTAATAAAAAAAATATTTAGTAGTGAGCTAATCCAAAAATGACAGATAAACCCTGCATAAATGAGAAGACTTTTTTGGTTTTTCAAAAGTATGACATCACTACTCTTTTTTCTACCTATAAAATCAAGTCTTCTCTTCCCAAAAAAATTCAAACAAAAAATTATCACAAGTTCTTCAAGAGTTAACAAAAAATTTTGGAAGCAAAAATTCATTAGAAGCTACAAAAAATAAAATAAAATGGGGAGAGCTCCATGTTGTGACAAAGCAAATGTGAAAAAAGGACCATGGTCACCAGAAGAAGATGCAAAACTCAAGGCATATATTGAAGAAAATGGCACTGGTAACAATTGGATTGCTCTTCCCCAAAAAATAGGTATCAAATTTTTCTATTTGTCTCTCTATGTATCAATTGTTTCG